>JARWLC010000011.1:90826962-91226962 GCA_033318265.1 Phyllotis vaccarum
TTAAGAAATATGCAAAAGTTTAATATATGACATAACATTCCCATACTTATATATTATTAAACATTGATAATTAGTTTACAAGATTCAGGAGACTAGTTTATTTTATGTATTTTAATAAACACAATTGAATTAGTTTTAACCAAAAATTTAAGAACTATGTGTTTGAAAGGAACAAAAATGCTTTCCTTCCTTAATGTAGTCTAATAGAATGATTGTTTGTAGGGAAAAGACAAAAGATATTTTCAGTGTCTGGGGTGTTGTGTAATATTTTGTTTGTGTTCTAAGAAATAAAGCTTGTCTGGTGATGAGAGGGCAGAGTTAGCTACTAGTTAACCAGGCAATGGTGGCACACACCTTTAATCCCAGCACATTCAGGAGGTGGGGACAGGAACGCAAGGTGAGGGGAAACAGGTTCTTGCCCTCATTTTGTCTGAGAATTCATAGATATAAGAAGTTTCTATTGGCTGCTCTGCTTCTCTGATCATTCAGTACTTACTCCACATTCTAATACTAAGAATAAATATATGCATGCTTCCTAATTACCTAGGAGTTAATTTAAGTGTCAGAGCTAGTTAGTCATAAGTCTGAGGTACCAGCCAAGCATTTATAATCAATATAAACTTCTGTGTACTAATTTGGGAAGCAGTGACTGAGCATTTGGGAGTTGCTGGTGGGACAGTAAACTAAGACTATACCGGGGAGATGGCTTAATTGCTAACATGCATGCTGAGCAAGGGGATGGACCCGAATTTGATCCCTAGAGTGCATTTCAAAGCTTTGCACATTGACAAATGGCTGGAATCTCAGCACTAGGGACTGAAGAAAAGCTTATCACTGGGGCTAGACGGCCAGACACAAATCAAATAACTCTGTGTTCACGGAGAGGTGCTGACTCAAAATGCAGGGTAAAGAATGGTTGGGGAAGATATCTGATGGTAGTGAGAAGGGTCCACTATACAGTAGTTAAAATGTTCCTCAACCATGTAGAAATACATTTAACCACATAATTAAAAGAAACTGAAAAAGACTCTAGAGGATGAAAGGAACTTGGGTGCACACAAATGAGCTAAGATACTATTACAAAAATTGTAAAATGATATATTGGTAACTACAATCCTTATTAGTCTTCCTACAATATTCCTTTAAAATATAGAGAAAGCAATTCTAAAAGTTATCTGGAAGCACAAAGGCCCCAAATGGATTTTAAAAATATCAAAATAGAGGATAAGGGTAAATATATTCCAAAACCTGAGCTCTCATTACTGAGCCACAGTAACACAACACGATGATGTTGTCATAAAATAAATCTTTAGATAAATGGAAGAGAAGAGCCATGATAAACTCACATATCTTCAGTAAAAATCATACCTTGCAATAAAGAGTTTTTTCCACATATTGCTAGGGAAAATGCATACTCATCTACATTTTTTTTAAACAAAAAAAAAGAGGTGTATTGCCATCCTGTGCCAAAATCAGTTCAAATCGGTTCAATGGAATTGAGGTAACATGCAAAATTTTGAAATAGCTAAAGGAAAATCCAGTGTGGACACTTGAAAATATTGGCACAGACAAGGACCTTCTGCAAGGACTCTGGTAGCTCAGCAAGTCCTACATGGCTGCTCAGAGAACAGCATGAAATTAAAGTTTCTGCACAGCAAAGGGAAGGATGTTGTGTCAGGAAAACAGAATGGAAGGCTGCTTGGTGAGAGGATGAGTACCAGTGATAGGTGAGTAGGAGGATCATTGACAAGATGTTAAAGTACAACTATATATGTTTTTCTTATATATAATTTTGTTTATCACAAAATTAATAATAACCATATGTCCATAGTAAAATACTTAAAAGAAAGAATAAAATTCACTCCTAAAACAAAAATCTAGTCAGGCATGGTGCTGCATAACTTCAGTCCCAGTATTTGGGAAGCAGTGGCAAGAGGATCTGTGTAAGTATGGGGCTATCCTGGGCTCCATAGTAAGCTATAGGCCATCCAAGTCTGCATATGGAGAACGTGTTTTAAAATAAAAGCATAAGTGTAAGTTAAAAATTAAAACCTGAAAGCCTAATGCACTTGGCAAAAACTTGTGTTACTTCTCTGACATTAGCAGAAAACTAGAAAGTGAATCAATCTAATTTACAAACTAAGATATATCATAATAGCCATTTTCAAGTTTATTATGAGCCTTACTAATAAAAATGTTTTTATTTAAAAATGGCTGTACTCTTGCACTAATTATAAGAATCACCACCTGTCAACAAAAAGATTTTTAAGCAAAGACAACAGATTAAAACTTTCTTCCCAACAGAGGCATATCATAAACAGCTCAAGTGTCTCCACTGAACTATATAAAAATAAGTGTTATGTCACAGTTTAATCTAATGTGACAGAAAATGGTCAACCACACGTTCACAGTGTTTACATTAAATACACTGAGTAGAAACTGCCATCATCCTCATTCTTGCTGACACTCTAAAACTAGATATAAAAAAAGGTAGGTATTAACAGTG
Source organism: Phyllotis vaccarum (assembly GCA_033318265.1). Lineage (NCBI taxonomy): Eukaryota > Metazoa > Chordata > Mammalia > Rodentia > Cricetidae > Phyllotis > Phyllotis vaccarum. The sequence goes on from JARWLC010000011.1 coordinate 90,829,469, forward strand.
ATAGATGACTAAAGAAATATTCCTAGAGTGTTAGGACTACAGGTCGTTATTATTTTTATCTATAGTTTCCCATTAAAAATTTTTAAGTTAAATTTTCTTATACAAACATGATTTTATTTTTTGCAGTCTCTGAGAACCAACTGCAAGACCACAGTCATGGTTTGGAAACCCCCCCCCCAAAATGTCAGTAATTTTATCTGAGGGATAATAAACGAGCACATATGTTCTCATGGTAGGTAACTTTCTTACTGTATTTTGAAAATCTTCCCGTCTTTGTCTTTACACAGTTATAAATTTCTAACATTGAACTCAGGGAAATAAGAGTAAAATTTGATGGTAACATTACATTTCTTGAGTAAACATCAAGAATGCAGCCAGGAGGGTTGGAAGAGTCTATCCATAGCAACACTTGGCCATCAGCCAGGCTCCCTGCTGTGCAGGCTGTAAAGTGAAGGCAGGAGGCACATAGCACACAATGCCCTGTACTTGGTGTTTTATTGAGGAAGAGTGACCTCAAAACCATCTCAAATCTTAAGATGTATTCTCCTATCCTGTGTCCAACCACAGATTAATTGCTATTGCATCACCCTCTAAAGTTTCAGGACCTATGTAATAGACAGTAAGTTGGTTGAACCCTGAGTCTTGTATCATAAGCCTAAGATGAGGAGTTTGTGCAGACAGTCAATTACTAAGGAACTTGTTCACAGAGTTATGACTTCTTGTTATCAACCAGAATTTAGCAGTTGGGGAACTGATACCAAAGTTTCTTTATGCCTGACCTTAGTTCAACAGTCAAGCGTCTGGTAATGTGTTTTTGTGTATTTTCTCATTTGCAGGGGCAACTAGTCTACTTTGAATTTGCTCTGAGATCTTAAATCAGCATATCTATGCAATTGTCCTAACACATGGAACAAAGGTCTGGTTATTAAAGTGTATTTTATGCACCAAAATCACATAGTTTATAATCTTTCTGTCAATCCACATGCATAATTATGCCCAGTATATTCATGCAGAGAACATATCACCAGTTAAGGTGATGGGAGAAGATCCTATAACTGTTTCTAGGAAAGAATGTTCATATCCCATGAGAAAACTAGAGACAAAAACAAACAATGTTCGGCATCTGTGGCTGTGTAAGCCTTACTTGAAACAAAGTTCTTCCATTAGAGCATTATTCATGTGGTAGGTTGACTCCTGAATTGTTAATTGCCATCCTTTGCATTTATGTTTTGGCCTGTGATATTTGTCTTATAAATCAATTAAACTTTCATTAGAATAACTGAATAGTATGTTATTAAACAGTCTCATAGCTTATTAACAAACACCACCTGAAATATTTAGCATTTATACATCATCACTATGTTTCAGCTAAGGAGCCTGGATGCTTGACGTACCTGTGGGACATTGTAGAGACTTAGAACTCTGGATATCTGAGTGGATATCCCTGTGGAGATCCCTCCTATCACAGCAACCAGCTTTCCATTCTTTTCAGGCCTGCATCTGTAGTTTGGGATTGGGGGGCTCTCTCCTGAGAGCAAAGCCATAGAACTTTCCATGGCCTTCATCTCATTGAAGTCAACATTGAAGAGGTAGAATCCCAGGGACATATTGAAGAGAATATTTGGGTTCTTGTTGATTTTTTCTATAGCAAAAACCATTGCCAATATGTGCTGATAATGTTTAGTAAGATCCCTGGGAAGAGAAATTGGAAAGACAACTTTCTGTGTTCTTCTAGATTTTAATTAAAATATAATTACATCGTTTACTCCTTTCACTTTTCTCCCTTCTGCTTCTCTCATTGTTCCTCCTAAATTCTTAATTCTTATTTCTAAAACTTAAATCATACAAATAATATACACAATAATCTAAGAAAAAAGCAAAAATACTTCATATTAAAATTGTTGTAGAATTCGTCTAAAAACAGATTCATAGATCACCTTATAACTCAATTAAAATTTTTTTTGATTTTTTCAGGAAGTAGCTTTATGTACCACTGGCTGTCCAGAATCACATGATGTAGAATGAGCAGACCTCAAACTCACAGAGAGCCACCTATCTCTGCTTCTCAAGTGCTGAAATTAAAATTTGTACCACTACACACATTTAAGTGCATAATTTAAAATTTTTACTGTGCAACTTTCATCTAAGTAACTAAAATAGAGGAGAAAAGCATTGAGGGACTGCATATATTAGAATGTATTAATTTGTGTGGTCTTCAGTAATAGGCTAAGCCTCCGGAAACCGTGCTTGATCAACTACAGCAATTTAAAAAAGTGTCAAGTAAAGTTAAACAGGGCAAATAAAATCCTCTCAGTAAAATATCCTTATTTGTAACCAAACAATCTCTTAATTGCAAAGTTTTTTAAAGCCTTCTTATATAGTTAACAGTATTCAGCATGAATAAAAAAGAACCCACAAAGATCAACCTATACCTGAACAGACATTGACAGTTGGTGGCTAATGGAGAATGGAGAGTCAGTTTCCTTTAGGGATGTTGGCTCTCATAGCTTGCCCGTTCTCCAACTGGTATCTTATACTCATGCAGTAAAGACTAAATGAGCACAGTGGATTTAAAAAACAAAACAGTGTGCATGAATTTGTGAGAGAACAAATATTGTAGGGAGGTTGTAGGAACGGATCTGATAAAAATATATGGTATAAATATATGAAATTCTGAAACACTAATTACTTTAAAGAGAGAAGCCAAATACTTACTGATAAACATAATCCGGTATATAGGTTGTGCTTGTAAAGCCAAATTTACTTCTCATGTCTCCAAGAGTCACTCTCAGGGAAAAGAGTCCTCCAATAACAAAATCCCCATCTTGATAGTATCCAGGAGAAGCAGGTATATTTAAAGAGAAACATGAAATTTGTTTCTGCAATACAATGAGAATAACCAAGAGAGAGAAATCAATAAATAATTTCATAATAACATTAAAAAAAATTGATAAAACCCAGATATCTTTTGAGTTAGGACGCTGGGACTATTCAGTCCTGATAGTCCATGAAGAAACTGCTAAACCATGTGACTTTCTGGTCAATGTGGGTTAACTTTATAAGGCACTGTTTTGTTCTGATTCAGGTGTACCAATATCCAACCACTCCCTTGTTATTGGGAGTGTAATCTGCGTTGTACCTGCTTAACCTTCAATTATGCCCTCTTGTCAGACCCAAGGGCTCTCCAAGGGGTCACAAATATCTCACTTGACACCTGGGAATTGTGATTATCAGAAGAAAAACATGCAATTACGAACAAGTGTGAGTTCTGCCAAAATACCTGCTGCAGAGTGTGTACACTCAATTACCTAAGGGTTCATTGATCCCAAGGAATAACTAGTGGAAGCCTTATTCTGTAAGTCATGAATTGTTGTCTGAAGGAGGGTATCAAAGGGCTCAGTCAGGGGGCAGTGCTAGATTCCTAGTCATTTCATAGTGTACTTTTAATGTATCTCTGCAAAACCAAGCCAAAGCCTTTTCATTAGACAAATTTATTTCTTTTTATTTCACAGGGTCAGTTAATTGCTTGTCCAAGTTTTTCTTGAATTTGTGACTCTCCTGTCTAAGCCTAGATCTTAGCATATTTGGATGTAAAAAAAACCCAGCCACATATTTATAATAACATAATCAGATTTGTGAGAGAGATGCAATTTGTTTTGATCAAATCTTATTAAATACATTATCATAGAAATTTCATTTCATCAGAACTCTTAAGAGGAAAGGACCCATATAATTGTACACAACTTTTCCTGCTTAGAACAAGAAGGAAACAAAGTCTTATCTCCACCTTAGTCTAGTCATCTATAAGTCTGGGGATTGAATGTCTCTCATGGAGGGCTCTGCTGATTGGATTAAATATTAGTCGAAAGCATCTCTTGATGGGCAAAGTCCTGTTGCCAGAAACCCAACTGTATTAATTTCACATCACATTTTCACCAGGAATATATTGTTAAAGTAATAACAGATTCTGATGTATATAGAGTTCTATGTGGATATGGGAGAAGTGCACACCATATTGTTTTCCAGTGTTATGAATATTTTTTTATAAATTTGATATCTTTTTCTTAGGATTGCATGAAACATACACACAAACACACACACATACAAACACACTCTCACATTCTCACACCTTAACAGACAAGATGAAGGAAAATTGCAAACTATTGCTATTAGGGAGTGTTCTATATTTACCCACAAGAACTGTTGAGCACCTTGTAAAAATATAAAATTCAGAACTACTTCATAGAGTCCAACTGAGGATCCCAAATTTATCGATATTGTCAATAAGTTCAATCACAAAAGCAGTTCTAATTAACTAGAACAATGCTTAGTCGTTCTGCTCTATTAAAATGCATGTTTATCTGTCTCCTATTGAACATATCTCCATTCAGGATATCCTAAACAATTTAGAATGCACTTTTAAACTTCTAATTGGCTATAATTTTATATTATAATAGATGTAATTATATAATTTGTTATAAATTATAACCTTTTACTTTTTATTTTAATTTTTACTCAAAAGTTCTTTTTCTTTTTACATACCAACCACACTTCACCTTCTCTCTCCTCCCTCTCAGCCCACTTCCCTTCTCATGCACCTCTCCACTCCTCAGAGAAGGTAAGGCTTCCCATGTGGAGTCAACAAAATTTACAAATCAATCAGTCAACAAAATTTACAAATCACTTGAGGCAGGCACAAAACCTTCTGCTTTATATCAAGGCTGAACAATGTACCCCTCTATAGGGAATAGGCTAGAGAGTTGGCTCAGCCATTAAAGGCTACTCTCACAACCAAAAATCTTTTATATTTAGAAAAATTACTTTATTTAATGTGTATGAGAGCTCTATCTGCAAGTACAACTTTTTGCCAGAAAAGGTGTTAGATCCCACTAGAAATGGTTGTGAGTCACCATGTGGTTGCTAGAGATTAAACTCAGGATCTCTGGAAGAGCAGTCAGTATTCTTAACCACTCTCCAGCCCCCTTATTTTACTCTTTGAATAGCTAAATTGTAAGTGCCTATAGTATAAGTGAATGGTGTAATTATTCTTCTTTATACTTTCAAGAAACAAACTTACTTGTGATCTCTGTAAAATGATTTTTGAAGCATGTTTCAAAAGTTTTATACTATGTCAAATAGATGTGTTTATTTTTACAATAATCAATACCCTTGATTGTTTCTCTATGATGGGTAAAAAGTAACAAATCAATTGTGACCAATAGCCTAGAATGTGATCAAGACTTCACAACTACTTCTTACTAGTTTTAATGCCTTTATCATCAAAGTTTCAGCATGTGTATTTATTTTTAAACAATTATGTGTAGAATTGTTTAACTTTTTCTTCCTCAAATAGGCATGTGATTGTTATGTGAGCAAGATATTGATTTGTATGCTGATTTTCAGAACCTGATAAACTGGTTAAAGTGTTTTTCAGATCTAAGAGTTTTTTGTGTGGAATATAAGACTCTTTTAGATACAGGATAAAGGCATCTGCAAATAGGCATAACTTGACTTTGTCCTTTTCTAATTCCATTCCTATTGTTTACAGTTCAACTCTATAACTTTCTTTGCAGAACATTTCAAACACTCCCACAGGGAGATAAATGGTGAACCAAAAAATCAATAACCAAGAACCAAAAACCGTTAAACAGCTGTAAAACTACCATTGCAAAAGCACAAGTAACATTGAAAGGCTTAGACAAAATGCCAGACGAGTAATTCAAAGGCAGAACTATGAATGTATTCAGAGGAATAAACAAAGGGCACAGATACAAAGCTGAATGAAACAAAGGAATCAATATAGAGCTGATGGAATCCAATAAAGATAACCGAATGAAATGAAAGGGCCATGTGAGATACAATGACAACTGTTCTAGAGAGAAGTTGTATAGCTATATAAACCTATATTAAATAACCAGGAGGGGATGAAAATGGCCCAGAGTGCTCAGGCTTTGGGTGTCCACAACTCATGGGAAAAGCTACAGATCCAAGGGAAGAGGCCAAAAGTGATCAATGGCAAGGACTCAGCTAAGGAATACTTCACAGCTATAAGAGGAAAGGGCAGTCCCAGAGAGGGGGTCAGAACTGACACAGGATAAAACACTCAGGCAAGGGAAAGGCCACAGCATAGGGCAGAAGGTATTAACTTGAGGAAGAGACAGGATTTGACCTAAAGGAAACAGAGGTGTGTGTGTGTGTGTGTGTGTGTGTGTGTGTGTGTGTGTGTGTGTGTGTGTGTGTGTGTGTGTGTGTGTGTGTAGGATTCCACAATTAATTACAGGAGCAGAATACCAAGGGAGGAGACCAGAACTGATCCAGAGTAAAGCATGGTGAGCTCCAAATATTTTTTTTTAAAAAAAAAAACTGTGGGCCCATAGGATACTGTGTTGGCCAAGATAGAACTCTTCAGGGATATGGAAATCTTCCAGATTCACAATAGATGCTGCAGATTCATGGATGAGACGCAAGCAGACCCAAGGTACTATATACAGGGTTGGGGAATTCTGTCACACACTGAAGAAGTTGTGGAAGGAAGGGGCTAGAAGTTGTCCCAGGATAAACTTACAGGTTCATGGAGTTCCACACTCCTGGCAGAAGCTATGGATCCACTAGGAGACGAGAGCCAGAACAGGACAAGGTACCTAAGCACAGGTGGACCCACAACTAATGTCAGAAACTATGAGCCAGGAAGGAGGATGGAAGTGACAGGGCAGTAGCTGGCCTCAGTGGGAAACTTAGGGTAGACTCAGGGGCCCTGAATACCAGTCCCAAGGAGTAACAGGATAGTTAGTCCTAATACATCTTAGTCCTTTCCTGAAGACAATAAACGCCTGACTGAAGGAAAAAAGATGCTTTGAAGGAACAACAAAAACAACAAAAAAGAAAATCCCAAAGAGAACAATTTGGAACAACTTACAGGCTAAAAATATAAAAGAATGATTAAATCTATGTTTAAGCATCTGAAAGAAAGCACAAATATACTCCAAGACAATGGCAACCAAAAAGCTTGTTTTTTAAAGTAAGGACATAAATTCAAACTGTGGAAATGGAATTGATTAAAGAAATTGCTGAAGGAAATCTAAGTTGAGTTGAGTCTAAAAATGAAAAACTCTGTGAGCCAAGTGGAAATTCTCATGAACTGAATGAACAATGTCGAAGAGAAGTTATCAGGATTGGAACACAAGGTGGAAGAATTTGATCAGTCAGTAACAATCAATGACAAATGAAAATATATATAAATGTGAAATATGGGAGAGATTTGAGATACCTGAAAAACAACAAATCTTCACATTTTAGACATGAAGGAAGATAATACTACAAGAAAAATAAAGACAGAGTAGAAAATTCCCTAAATCTACAGTAGAGATGATCATCCACATGCAAAAAGCTTATAGAAAATGAAATAGACAGGATCAGAAAACAGACTTCCCATGACATCCTATGGTTAAAATATCAGGCACACAAAATAAAGGGCACTGAAAGCTGCAGCACAGGTAAGCAAAGGGACTCACCAGGATGGAACCATCAGAATAGCAATGGATCAATTATTCAATAAAAGCATTTTAAGTTGATGGGTCTTGAAAGACACATTGCAAATTCTGAGAGACCACAACTGTCAGACCTGAATATTATGCTTAGTACAACTATGTCTGATAGTTGAAAGAGACATTTTAAAATTGTTATAAAAATAAATAGGAATTTATGTTCACTAAGCATCTCTATAGATAATTCTAGATGTAATGCTTCAGTCTGAAGAGAATGACAAACACACCACTGACCACCAGGGGTAAGTAAACAGAATCAGGAAGGTTAAAATGAGGAAGTCTAAGAAGACAGTACACAATCACCACATGACAGGAGTTTAAATGCATTCTTCATAAGTATCTCTGAATATTAAATGTCTTAATCACCCAAGATAAAGGCACAGACAAGCAGATTGGATTGGTGGACAGTATTCATTTCCTTCATCCCCAAAACATGTCTTGCTGCTAAAGATAGATAGCACCTTAGAAGAAAAGGCTGAAAACCAATTTTCTAAGGAAAGGGAACTAAGAACAAAGCAGGCATGACTAATCAATATCTGACAATATAGACTTCAAACTAAAGTTACTCAGAAGTGATAGGAGGGACTCTTTATACACGTTAAAGGAACAATCAACGAAGAAGCTATTGCAATTTTAAAAGCATCTCCATCAAATACAAATGCTCCAAATTTTATAAAATCCCAATTGATGTACAGTCATAGATGATAGCCCACACAGATAGTGGATGACATCAATATAATACTGTGGCAACTTGAAAGGAAATGTCCCTCAAATGGAGTACTGCTATTATGGGGCAAGGCATTGTTGGAGTAAGTATGTGACTATGGGAGGAGGCTATCAGGTCTCCTTTGCTCATGCTTTACTTAGTGTGACACTTAGTCATCTTCCTGTTGCTCTCAAATCAAGATATAGCCAGCACTATGTCAGGCTGCTTGCTGCCACACTCTTGGCCACCATGTTTCCTCACAGGATGGTAATGGATTCAGCCTCTGAGCTTTGAGTGAGCCACCCCAATTAAATACTTTCCTTCTAAGAGTTGCTGCCGTCATTTGTCTCTTCACAGCTATAGAGACCCTAAGACACCTACTCTCAACAATAGATAACTCACATAGGCAAATCTAAGCAAAGAAACATAGAAGTTAATCACTTCATAGACCCAATGGACCAAACAGACATCTATAGAACATTCTGCTGAAATGCAAAAAAACTTCTCAGAAGCCACTGAATGTTCTCCAAAATTGATCCTATATTAGAAAAATAAGCCAAGCCTTGATAAATACAGGAAATTATTATTGCATCTTGTTTTGTATTCCTTCATAGCATAATAAAGCTAGAGGGCAGCATCAATAGAAACCAAGGACAAAACACAAACTGAAGAGGAGTGAAGGACATACATTTGAGTAATGGATGGGTCACTGAGAGGATTAGAGGAAAACAAAAAATTCCTAGAATTGGGGCTGGAGAGATGACTCAGCAGTTATGAGCACTGTTCCAGCACCAATGGCGATGCAGAACACAGTGCCTTGTACTTGACCTCCAAGTGAGATTCATGTGGTTGCTCACTAGACACTGACTTCTGGAATAATAAATTCATATGTAACAAACTCTTTTATTAGGAATGCAGGTAGAATTGTATCAAGAAATTTTATCAAGTTATTTAACGAGATTATCATATGCTTTATGACTCTAGTAAAATAAAAAATAAAATTTTAGAAACATTAAGAATTGAATGATACTATTTATTATTATATTCTGTAATACAGCAGATAGAATCAAATATAGAAGTATACCAGAGAAGAGTCTTAAACAGGAAACATTAGTATATATATTGAAGAAGCACCAAAGGTCTTAGACAGGGTAGAAAAAGAAACTTAGGTATATATCACTATGAAATTATAAAATTTTCAAAAGAAAATATAAATGGCCATCTGATTATTCATCATGTGATTGTTAAAACAAAATGAAATACCAGTTCACAATCTCAATATGACAAGGTTAAAAGTGTGACAATGACTAAGTTAATTTGTGTGGATTACAACTTTTAGACACTGTGTTCAGGCCTCAATTATTCAAATGTAATTTATAAGATAATTTAGTATTTTCTGACAACTCAATATCTCTTGCTACAGTAATGTTTATAAATGGAATTTCTACATAATCCATATGCACATATACCAGTATATTCACCCAATATAGAAATACATACTGAAGACAGGTCAGGGAAATTAACAAAGCTAACAAGATTTCACTTTGGGGAACTGTGATTAAAGGGACTTGCTCCAGGAGGGAAAAGAGCACACTCCAATTGTCTAGTATTTCTCAAGTAAAGTGGTCAAGAGATTGTTTATATATGAAAAGTTTTAAATGGTTTGTGAAATTATTCTTAAATCTATTAGTTGCCATCAAGTAATAAATCTGTATAGTTTTTGAGTGATTTCCAGGTGATGGATATTCTTTATTAATCACGCAGTGATTCCCACAGTGTGCCCATTTACAAAACACTTGAATATCTGGACAATTATTAGCAACATATAATTGATGAATGCCTACTTAGTATTTGGATAAGCTCCTCACAGGATATAAGACTGCTGCCATCCATCTGGACCTGCTCCTGAAGTGTTGTGTTCCTTTGGTCAGTGCTGTGCCTGGCTTGCAGGGTGATGGCATATAGATCCAAGAGAGAAATAGTCTAGCAAATAGGAATTATCTCCCCCACTCCCTTCTCTCAGTCTGCCTTCTCGATTTGCAGAGCAGAATGTCTTCCTCTTCAAAGTGGTAAGTCTCCAGGAGTGTGTATTTTCAGACACTTTCAAACACAAGTGTTTCCATGATCACCCAGTAACACATTTTGATAAACTTATTTTATCCATATCAAAGCAGATTCCAATGTTATCTTCTATGCCATTTTCATGGCCAAGTAGAAACAACTCAGACTAAGAAACAGTTTTTAAAAATGAAATTTAAAAACAGACTGAAAACCCCTTTCATGACTCTTGATATTATAGTGGTGCTATGTCCAGTATTGCAGTGTGAAAGTAATCTCTTGAGCTAAAACACTGTGAATGACACATAAGTCTTGGTCGAAAATATAGAAGGTACCATTTGTTTAACATTGGCTGCCACTCTTATGAAGTGATCTCACCTCTTACTGTTCTACGAAACAACTTGATCTGGCAATCATGTTTAAAGGAATTTCTCGACTAGATAAAATCAAATATCTAACAATCTACAAGAATCAGGATGCATGATTCCACAAATCTCTGAGTCCTTTCAATTAACGTCATCTTTTGGTCCATGTCTACCTTCAGACACATACCCTCCTTGAAAATAGAATCCAGTGAATGGCAATGATATCAGCTTTCCCTAGGGGAAGATGTGGACTACAATATAAAGTTCCCAATTCTACTAGGAAACATTCTGGGTATAGGCTGTTTCCTCTTCCAGTAGATCATCTGTCCACAGTTGAGTTAGATAACCTCAGAGTATGATAATTTAGCCTGGGACTCTGCCTAAGCTTTCTTCCATGTTATTTAAGCTGAGCAAATGGAAGAGTACAAAACACAAAAGACTCTGAAACTTACATCCTATGTTGTTTTGAGACAACCTTGAGAAGGGAGACACAGAGACCACAAGCTTTCTACACCAGAACTCCTAATTACCTTAGAATTAATCTGTATTCAGTATAAAGAGTTCTCCTGCATAAGGCCAACAGAAGGGAAGCACATTTTAAATTATCTGTTACTTTTTCCCACACAAAGGATTTTACTTCATTCTCACCCTAATCTTTCTGCAGTCCTGTTACATGATGTTGAAAAATGACAACTCTGTAATATAAAGAAATGACACATCAAAAACCATGCCTAGGCTTTGTTCACCATCACTAGTTGTCTCCAAGGAACACAGAGACACTTGATGAAAAAGCACGTGCAGTGTTTAATAATATGTATTGACTTCACACCACTCTTTTGAACACTTATTTCTACCTCGTTCATCCCATACATATCACATTAAATTCCTTTGCTTAAGGAGAAGATTTTTTTTAAAGAACTTTTCTTTTGACTGGTCACCTGATCTTAGTAGGATCACATAGCACTTGGGAAGAAATATACAGGCCAACAAGCCAGCACTGGAGGCCAGAATTGAAAAAGTTTCCACAGCCACCATGGTTTTTCCTTTGGAACTCAGGTAAGCGGGTATGAAGCAAATCCATACACTGCAGAAGACCAGCATGCTGAATGTGATTGTTTTAGCCTCATTGAAGGTGTCTGGAAGCCTCCTGGCCAGAAAAGCAATAAGCAAGCTCACACTTGCCAGAAAGCCCAAGTACCCCAAGACACAATAGAAGGCTAGTGTGGAGCCCTCATTACACCACAGGATGATTTCCCCATACTCTGACTGCATGTCTATGTCAGGGAAAGGAGGTTGTGTTCCCAGCCAGACTGCACAGATACACACTTGGATGAGAGAACCACCACAGACTATAGCATTTGAGAGTCGGGTAATCATCCATGCCTGAATTGTGCTCCCTGGCTTGATGGCTTTGAAGGCCACAACCACAATGAAGGTCTTTGCTAAGATAGCAGAAACAGCAATGGAAAATACAACCCCAAAAATCATTTGTCTCAAGACACAGGTGACTGTTCTAGGTTGGCCAATGAAAATCAAAGAGCAAAAGAAAGAGAACATTAGAGAAACAAGGAGAAGGTAGCTGAGGTTTCTGTTATTTGCTTTGACGATGGGTGTGTCCCGATATTGGATAAATAATCCTAAAATCAGAGCTGTAAATGCAGATAGACTAATGGCCAGAGAGACCAAAACAGTTCCCAGAGTATCTTCATAAGATAAAAATGTCATGATTTTAGGGAGACACTGATATCCCTTATTTCCATAATGATCTTCAGGGCATTTGATGCACTGATCCATATCTGAAAGAGAAGCAGATTGATTTATGACTTTCCACCACTCACTTCCCAAATGCATGCATGGGAAGCATACTGTGAGCAGAGCCTTGTTGAATTCTGAGGGGATAGTGATGTGGAATAATCTTTTTGTACACTGTGAGGATATACAAAACCTCTGTCTTTTTAGTTTAATAAAAATCCCATTTTCTAGACAGGAAGTGTTGGTGGGACAGACACAGAAAATTCTGGGAAGAAGAAAGGTGAAATCATCAGCCAGATGATAGGAGGCAGTGTGGAGAGTGTAGAATAAAGTTAACTGAGCCTCATAACAGAATATAGAGTAAAAGATATGGGTTAAGTTATGAGAACTAGTTCAGAACAAGTCTAAGTTATTGACCAAGCTTTGAAATTAATAAAAAAAAAGTCTCCATGTGTTATTTGGGAGCTGGCTTTTGAACAGAAAGAATAAATTAACATGAAAATTAAGTTGCTTAGAGAGGAAAATTACACAGGTTTTATGGTGCTTTATAAATGTTAATGAACAGACAACAGATGTGAAAAGACATTGGATTATGAAAGGAACTGCTGGATTACACCAGCCTAGATACTTTAAGAATACTTTAACTTTAAAACATAAGAAAACAATCTATTACTGTCAGGAAAATATGCTTTTATCTCCAAAGGAAACAAAAGTCTGTGGATTCCTTCCTGGTTAGTAGAGATCAGATTTGAACAGGGGTGACCTCCTGAGTATCTTGGCTACCGACATGGGAGAGGAAGCCAAAAAGGACTACATGACAAGTGATATGTAAGCTAAATCCTTAACATGGAAAAAGGTCTGAGATAAGAAGAAGCACAATAAATCTTGATGGCTGCAGAGTCCTCATGATTTAATATTACATGGAATCCTTTCATATATGGCATGGATAGAGATATATATTAGTTTTATTATATACTCCATTATATGGGGTTATAAATTTGACAGATGCTTTTTCCTACTAAAAATTGGACAAAATATCATTCTGAAAACAGTCAGTCTGTCTGTCAGTGAGTCTGCCACAGAAAAGCCAACAGCCTTATTTTAAACATTCTTTACACAGGTAAAGAATTCAATCAGGAGAGTAAAGCGGGCATGATAACATGCCTTCTTGGAAATAGATATTAGATGTGACATTAAGGGACCAAAACCCGGTAGGGAGCATTGCTCATGTGTTCTGAAAAGGCTTTGAAATTAGAATCATTTAGAGGAAGAAGTGACACCAGTTGGCCAGTCAGTGCTGCGGAAGGAGCATCCCCACACTCACATCCACCAAGGTCTCTCAGTGATTGGTTCTACAGAGACCTCTGCATAGCTTACAGTATCAGGAAAACATTTACAATGGAAATTCCCATAAGAGTAAAAGTAATTTGAATAAAAACTATAAAATCATAAAGCAAATATTTAGTTAGCTATTAAATGAGAATTTATGAATTTTCTATTATTCACCATAGGAAGTGTCTCAAACAATGATCACAGGATCCCAGGAATGAGGCAGTGTGTGCCATAAGTTTCAACACCACTATGTTTTTAGCCATACCTCTGACTTGACAATTACATAGTTTGTCTTTGTTGTCTCTAGGTAGTATGGTCATAACAATGTATATAGTGTCTCTGAAGTTTAATTTCCTCATTAGCGAAATGTTGATTATTGTTAGGCATCTTTTTTAAATCATGAAATAAGGCTAAACTTTTATAAAGAATTTCATAGCTAAGGGTATGCAAGAAGTGCTAACTGCTCATTACTACCTCTACAGCAATAACAGAGCCATTAGTGAAAAGCAGGGGTGGAAAGAAAAGAACTTGAACTCACTGCAGAAGTGGTGAAGACAAAGCTGGGCAGATGCAGGAGCTCAGTCCTATAGTCATCACGGAGGCTGAGGCAAGAGAATCATTGGAGCCCAGGATTTAAGACTTACCTGGGCATCATAACAAGGCACTTTTTTTTTTTCAAGACAAGCATCCTCTTTATATCCCTGGGCATCCAAGATTGGCCTTGAAATCAGATATTTGCCTGCCTCTGCCTCCAAAATGCTGAGATAAAAGACATTTTCCACCACTGCCTTGAAAGAACTTCTCTTTTTAAAACATAAAGTATTTCGAGTTAACTATATAAATATATATGATCTTCAGGCATTGTATTACTCAGCCATATCCCATCATGTATTATTTCCTCATTCAAAATCATTTCTATATTACCTGTTTCATTTGCGATTTCTCCATCAGGGCAAGGGATGCAATCAAAACAACAAAATGGTTTCCCTTCACGAGTCGTTTTTCTGAGTCCAAAATCACAGCTTAGAGTGCAGAGAGAGATAGGAGTCTGAGTAGGGGACATGGAAGGAATGAAACTGGTCAACAGTGAAATCTATGATTAGCATCCCCACATTGGAGTTTAGCAGAACTTCAGTGTACTTTAACAATAAAACTACCATGTTTTTAGAGAGCTTGACACCTAAAGACATCTCTCTCTCTTCATCTCTTTATTTTATTTCATTTACCTGTTTTTATTTATTTTGGAAAACAATTTATAGATTTAAATATCTTTTGACCATATCCTCCCTTAAATCTGTCCATATTATTTCCCTACCCACTGAACTTAAAGGTTTCTTTCTCAAAAACCCTCAAAATCTCAATACAGAACCCCCAAACGTAGAAAATAATAAACAAAAGCACCTCAAAAGAAAAACAAAAATCTCACCAAATAAAAGCAAACAAACAAAAAGAAGAAGCCTGTGTATTCCCTTACTTGCTGGTCAACTACTCCTGAACGTGAGGCCTGCTATGGAGGGATCGCTTACCCAGGGTCATTCTATTAGATAAAATAGATTTTCCTTTCCCATGCAGGATCACAGATGTCCATAACCTTCCTATCACTGTGCACGCCTTTGATTTTCCTCATCACTGAGAGGTTCAATGTGAACAGTTCCGACAATAAGGGAAACATGCGCAGATGGTTTTTGAATGCAAATCAGAAACTCCTAACCACAGAGACCAATAAAGTCTGCTGGTCTTCATTTAATTATTTTACCCAAGTCAATCCCTTCTCCTAAAGCCTTGACCTCTGTGTGATCCTCTTAGAAAACTTCCTGAGTTACTTCTTCTTATCAGGCAGGCCAAGGGTCTAAAGACATCATCATCATCATCATCATCATCATCATCATCATCATAATAATAATAAACCCAGTAATTCTTACAATGATTCTGTAGTCAGAAAATTGTATTTGCCACTGGAAAGGACAAAGTGAGGTAACTCGCCCTAATGACATTCAGCACCTTCCTTAAGCCCTGATATCTGTGGAAGTCCACTCTGAGGATTAGCACATGCTGCTGACTCCAAAGATACTCACATCATGGTAGTATTCACCCCAAGTTATCAGTTCACTATTTAGGGAAAAATGCTGAACACCATGGGATTCAAAGACAAACTCGCCCACATTCACTAGAGCTTTGGTATCATCCTGCAGAGACTGGTAATTGAAGATGTCAAGCTTGGTCATCCAGCCTTCTTCATTTACAACACTCTCCTCATCAGTGTTCCTTCCAAGTTGGCCCCTTTTTAAGAATGGGTGAAGCTAAAAGTGAAAAATAACCTTCAGAAATTGAGCTATAAGGCACTGAAGTGCAAATAAACCTTGTTATTCCCTCATTCTCTGCCTATATGTTCCAGGAGATTTCATCATTGTACCATTTATAATATACTCATCATAGGGCTAATACATGCCAGACGTGGTCCTGTATTCTTTGTCTGTATTAAAACAGTTATGTGCTATTGGCTAATTTGAAAACTAAACTTTTATAAATCACACAGGCAGTCAGCGATGAAATGAGAACACTGGGCTTTTGGCTGTTATTTATAAGCAACACAGGGGCAATTTGAATGAGATATTTTAAACTTTTAGCATTTCAAGAAAAATACTTCTTTTTTTTCACAAATATAAATTACCTAAGAAAGAGTTCCAATAAAATGAAAATTTTTATTTATATTTTTTAAAACAAAAGTGGCATTTAAGATAGGAGGTGAAAGCAGATATAACATGGAGAGCACAATGGGATGGGAGCACATGTTATATAAAAAGGAGAACACAATGGGATGGGATCACATGTAACATATATGTAGAGTGCAATGGGATGGGAGCACAAGTGATATAACATGGAGAGCACAGTGGGATGGGAAGCCACAAAAATCTGTAGGAGTAGGAGAGAAGAGATGTGGGGACACATTAGCAAAACCAAAGGTATATGAAAAAGTCACACAGAAAGCTACAACTTATAGGCTAACTTGGAAAAACATCATTTTAAAAAAGTTTGAACAGAAGTATTGTTATTTATTTTAAAACCCTTATGGCTGTATCAAGAAACCTCCCTTTTAGTTTGGGACCCCTGAGGACCCATGAACTACACAGGTTGTGAACATTGCCCCTGGTTTTCCATCAGAGCTGTATAGTAAGACACTGTTGTGAAGATACCACATGCCCCGGCTCCAAGACACAGAAGCTGGGCTGGAACTTAGCTGAGAAATGTGTTAACTTCATTATTAAGCAAACATTTCAAAGTGTGACTGCACAGATGAATGGGGCTCACTCATCATTAGGAAATATAAGTTTATGGAACCACCAATGTCTGATGTGGTTTCCTCTTGACTGACACATTCTTTTGTGGTACTAACTGTGTTTATACATGGGATAAATTCTCCAACTACACTCAAGTAAGCTAAACTATTTTTGAAAGAGACAATACAACTAGACACTGTCCACAAGAGACTTAAGTTAGCCATAAGGAAATATATAAGCTGAAATTCAGAGGAAGGAAAAAGGCATCTCATGGAAATGATAATCAAGTTTAGGATGGGTAGGAGTGAAGATGGAGCTCAGTAGTAAGACCAGCCTATCATGCACAAGGGCCTTGGTTCAGTGCATAGCATTGAGATAGGAGGATTGATGATACATAGACAGGTACATGATAGATAGATAGATAGATAGATAGATAGATAGATAGATAGATAGATAGATAGATAGATAGATAGATAGATAGATAGATAGATACACACATATACATACATACTCACATACATACATACGTATGTATGTATGTAGTAGACAGGCAGACAGGCAGGCAGGGATACAGACACACAGACAGATAGTTAGATGGATAGGTAGATAAATGATAAAATCAAGAATAGCTACACTTGAATGCTTGAATACAACTTTGGGGAGAGAAGAATTTAGGTCAAATCCTATCTTAAAAGGCAAAAAAAAATCAAATAATAACTGAGGTAAATCATCCAGACAAAATTGTAAATGCACTCAAGTATATGTCAAATATTAACAGATATAAAATCCGAAATAGGCCACATAAAGTAAAACGTGTGGATATACTTATCTCCACTTTCAGGAATGAATAAATTATTCAGACTGAAAGTTGAAGGAAAATATTGAACCTGAAGTTCACAGTAGATCAAATGAACTTGACAGATACTTACAGAACATTCTTTCCAAGAAACAGAATACATGTTCTTTTCATTTTAAAAGGCAATCATTCATTGCTTTTTGCCCAAGTCAGACAAGTATATGATAAGAAAATCACAGACTAGTATCTCAAAGAAACACATATGTAGTAATCAAAATTAAATTCTTTGTGGTATCTTATTAAAATAACACTATGACCAAGTGTTTGGGATACAAAACTGGGCCAATGTAATAAAATTAGTGAATTTGATAAAGCTCAATAATAAATAATAATAAAGTAAAAAAAATGACATGCTTCTCTTATCAGATGTAGAAAAACATCAGAAAAATAGTGGATACTTGTTAAATCAAAATTTTCAGCATATTCAGTAGAGAAGTTATTTGCCTCAACACATTAGCTGTCATGTATGGTAAAGTCCATGCAGTATACTTAAAGAAAGTCAGAACTTCCTCAAATATGGTGCTGGAGAGACTGGATGTCTGCTGGTAAAATTTATCCAAATCTTTATCTCCCACACTACATGAAAATCAATTCCAAGTGTGCAAACACACTCATATAGGCACATACTACTAAAACACCCAACAAAGGGGTGAAGCACTTCTAGAGACAAGCATAAGCTAAAGCTCTGTGAGAACTCCAATAAATGACAACACAGATGATGTGGCAATGTGGATGGGAAAACCTCAGGGACCTTAATCCTAATGGGGAGCTAGAGAAATTCATGGCTGCTGAGCCAGGGAGAATTGTCTTGTCCAAGCATAAGTGCCCTGGCTGGTTATCCAATACCATATCCAATGCCAAATGACCAGCCTTAAAAACATTTACACGTAAGCAACACTAAATAAGCTCAGCACATTGTATTTGTGACATATATTAATTATATCTTACTGTACCATCGAGGTTAGTGTGTTATGGAATTTCTGAGCATGCAAACAGTCAGCCTCTGACTCTTGTGTCCTCTCTTGGTCTCTTTTCATCTGTGTCTGACTTCACTGTGACAGTTACTATTTTATCTTACTATATTTTATTTTGTTATATGTAAGAAAACATGAGTGAATGAATGCACAAGCGAATGAATGAAATCCTAGCCACTAGGGCAAAGGTTAACAACTTAATGCTCACTTACACTGGTTGGGAAAGGGCAAGTCAGTTTTTCTCAATGGAGTGACATTGGGTCTATGAACCACTCCAGGGAAGGCACCATGTTCGTGAGCAGTTAACCAACAAATAATGGATTTCATGTGTGTGCGTGTGCGTGCGCGTGCGTGTGCGTGTGTGTGTGTGTGTGTGCGTGCGTGTGTGCACGTGCGTGTGTGTGTGTGTGTGTGTGCGCGCATGTACATGTGTGTGTGTGTGTATGCTCGTGGGTGTACACACGTGCTTGTATTTGCTTAGTGTTTGATATTTTGTTCTGTTCTTTTGTTTTTGGGTTTGCTTTTATTTTGTTTTCCTGGGGTCCTGTTGTATTGGGGTCTTGTTGTGTGTTTTTTTGAGGAAGAATGTAAAGCCAAGTGGGCAGGAAGGCAGCACAGATTTAGGTAGACATGGAGGAGGGGAAATAGGATCAAAATAAAGTTAAAATTTAAAATTTTTCTAAATAATAAAAAAGCCACATATTATAGAAGCCAGAGGCAGTGGATGACTATAAGAAAATAGGACATTCTGCCTCTGCAGGATGTCTGTGCATGTCAGTTCACAGCAGTTTTGAGAGCATACACAAGACTTGTTAAGCCCAGCCAGACCAAAAGAGCTGGGCATTAAGTATGACCCTTAGTTGAGATGTTATTGGCAATTGTCAGTTGCTGTAAGGGAATATCAGTTTTCTCTAAGAGAGTTGACCATGTTCCAGAAAAAGACAATATATCCAAAATTACTGGTGCAATACAGATTGGTCTTAATGGGGTTAAAGGTGGTGGGTTGCAAATTTGTGTGGGTAGAATAAGGGAGCATTGAGGAGGCAGAGATTAACACGATAAAAGCACTGTACAAAATTCTTAAAATTCTTGAATAACACACACACACACACACACACACACACACACACACACACATGCACACTCCCAAATGCATGCATGCGTGCTGGCACATTTGAATGAAAAATGACCCTCTGGGTCAGGTGCTTGACTGCCTGGTCCATGCCAATAGAGTTATTAGTGGGAGTTTTAAGGCTATACAAGAAGTATGTCACTGGGATGGGCTTTTAGAGTGTAGCCTCCTCCCACTTGCAGTCGGTTTTCTGTGGTTTTTTTTTTTCCAATTTGAGAGTAATTATGAGATTATAAATCAAAATATAGAACTTATTATACTCCAGGGCCCAGTATCCCACAAAAACAGAACCAACTATTGCTACCTTCCATGGGAGAGGAGCTGGGAGTACACCTTTATCGACTGAGTCTCCTTCCATTCTGAGTGACAGCTCCTCATGCACTGCTTGGGCAATGGCATATGCAGCAGCATGGACTCTGAAGCTCAAGGGTGAGGTATTCATGTCCCAAGCATGCAGAGCTCGTGTGTCCAGGGTGCCATTTTGTGCACACTGACTCAGTTCCCTGAGAAAGTGCTGATCAAAATATGGACATTCAAATAGTATTGACCACACATCCTGGATAAAGATATCATTAGGATATTTTCCAGGGTGAACACTTCTGAGAAAATCCTTGAATCCCAGAATTTCATCCATGTGAACAGAAAACAATAATCCTCCGCCAAAGTATGTATAACTTAGATGTTTTTCAATTGGTGATACAGTGATATCCCAATCCGAAGTTGTGATCCAGACATTACCAAGACGATCTCTGCAAAAGATGTTATAGACAAAACTCAGAAGAGAATATGTGTCACCAAATGCAACAATGACACTTGTCAGTGTGAATCTTTCCGTGAAAAGTTGCCTGTCTGTTGTGTCCTTAGCAGGGAATTTTGGAACTTTTTCTGCAAATGCAACACAAAGTCCATACTTTGTCATCTCTTTTGTGATGTCTGTAATGAATCCTTCTCCCCTCATGTCATCTGGGGCCACAAGGCCAATCCAGACCCAATTGAAGTACAGCAGCAGCTGAATAATCCCTTGATAGAGAGCCGCAGTGTTCATAGGAAACTGGTAAGGACTCTGGAACTGGACGCTGGTCCTGAGACTTTGGTCAAAAGGAGCATAGCTGATCTATATGGAAAGAAAAGTCACTATGTACACAAGACAGTGATGTTTATTCTCAAATGATTTAGTTTATCCTACCACTTAATGCACCCTATGAAAAATTAAACAATTAAATAACTTTTTAAAGAAATACCGATTTAGTTTCTATGACCCATCACTTAATTCTTATTGCTTGCATGATATGTCTTTCATTCTCCTTCTACTTTTAAAAAATATTTATTTATGTGTTTTGGAATGAATGCTCTATCTACATGTATCACTTTATATCAAATGAGCACATCAGATACCACTACTGATGGTTGTGAGCCTCCATGTGGTTGCTGCAAATTGAACTCAGAATCTCTGGAAGGGCAGACAATACTCTTAATCACTAAGTCATGTCTCTAGCTCTTCAAATCAAAATATACAAAGAAGGCCACAGAGTGTCTATGTCCACCCTCATTTCTGGTACTACCAAGCTAATAAGAATATTGAAATCCATCATTTCCTGCACCAACCTTTGTCTGTTTCTGATAATGAAAGTGGTCACTCAGTAATATAAAAAGGCATTTGTTCCTGTAAGTTGCAAATCTAAAATTAATTAACTGATAAAAAGGAATCTATGAGGCATTTTGAAATCTACTACTGAGCTTTCTATTTCCCTAAAAGTTACCATGTCTTATGTTTTTCTGTGGATCACAATTTAGTTTGTGGGATAAATAAGTTTGCTTGGAATAAAAACCTACTTGCTGAAAGTCTCTCTATACCCGATGACCATTGTCCAATCCCATCACCTTGCTGCTCTTCTTACCAGGAAATTTGTATTGATATCTCTCTCTAAACTGAACTCCTGTGCATGCTTGGGCATTTCTTTTTGAAAATAAAACTAGACCATTGATTACCCACACTGCTAAATCAAATTAGTAGTTATTAAAATTAATTTCACCTAGCCTAAAATTGGCATGAAACAATCCTTTTCTTTAAAATGTGTGTCTTAATGAGATCCAGGACTCTTCCTTTGATCAAGGAATGCCTTTCTTTGATCAAAGGGTGTGGTCAACACTGTCAGATCCCTTATTTAATCTTTATCTCTCCATGTAGGTGATATCAGAATATCAAAATTTTCCCAGGTCAGATTGATAGCTGATTTCCCTTTTGACACATTCCATAAATGATATCCTTCAATTATATGCCCATTGACCTCACATCCTGGCTGCATACACAGACTTCTCAAAGCACATCTAAATTTCAAGGTTTAGTGAACACTTCACTTATTGGATACAAAATCCTGATAATTGAATATTGACAATACATGTTAACTGGATGAGAGAGGGGAATGTATTGGGGGAAGGAAATAACAAATGACATAATCATAAATACTTTGAGGAAGGAGACAAGTAGCATGCAAAATAGTATTTAAGAAATATGCAAAAGTTTAATATATGATATAACATTCCCATACTTATATATTATTAAACATTGATAATTAGTTTACAAGATTCAGGAGACTAGTTTATTTTATGTATTTTAATAAACACAATTGAATTACTTTTAAACCATAAATTTAAGAACTATGTGTTTGAAAGCAACAAAAATGCTTTCTTTCCTTAATGTAGTCTAATAGAATGATTGTTTGTAGGGAAAAGACAAAAGATATTTTCAGTGTCTGGGGTGTTGTGTAATATTTTGTTTGTGTTCTAAGAAATAAAGCTTGTCTGGCAATGAGAGGGCAGAGTTAGCTACTAGTTAACCAGGCAATGGTGGCACACACCTTTAATCCCAGCACATTCAGGAGGTGGGGACAGGAACACAAGGTGAGGGGAAACAGGTTCTTGCCCTCATTTTGTCTGAGAATTCA
Organism: Phyllotis vaccarum; assembly: GCA_033318265.1. NCBI lineage: Eukaryota > Metazoa > Chordata > Mammalia > Rodentia > Cricetidae > Phyllotis > Phyllotis vaccarum. The sequence continues at coordinate 90,852,411 of JARWLC010000011.1, forward strand.
TAGATATAAGAAGTTTCTATTGGCTGCTCTGCTTCTCTGATCATTCAGTACTTACTCCACATTCTAATACTAAGAATAAATATATGCATGCTTCCTAATTACCTAGGAGCTAATTTAAGTGTCAGAGCTAGTTAGTCATAAGTCTGAGGTACCAGCCAAGCATTTATAATCAATATAAACTTCTGTGTACTAATTTGGGAAGCAGTGACTGAGCATTTGGGAGTTGCTGGTGGGACAGTAAACTAAGACTATACCGGGGAGATGGCTTAATTGCTAACATGCATGCTGAGCGAGGGGATGGACCCGAATTTGATCCCTAGAATCCATTTCAAAGCTTTGCACATTGACAAATGGCTGGAATCTCAGCACTAGGGACTGAAGAAAAGCTGATCACTGGGGCTAGACGGCCAGACACAAATCAAATAACTCTGTGTTCACGGAGAGGTGCTGTCTCAGAACCAGGGTAAAGAATGGTTGGGGAAGATACCTGATGTTAGTGAGAAGGGTCCACTATACAGTAGTTAAAATGTTCCTAAACCATGTAGAAATACATCTAACCACATAATTAAAAGAAACTGAAAAAGACTCTAGAGGATGAAAGGAACTTGGGTGCACACAAATGAGCTAAGATACTATTACAAAAATTGTAAAATGATATATTGGTAACTACAATCCTTATTAGTCTTCCTACAATATTCCTTTAAAATATAGAGAAAGCAATTCTAAAAGTTATCTGGAAGCACAAAGGCCCCAAATGGATTTTAAAAATATCAATATAGAGGATAATGGTAAATATATTCCAAAACCTGAGCTCTAATTACTGAGCCACAGTAACACAACACGATGATGATGTCATAAAATAAATCTTTAGATAATTGGTTGAGAAGAGCCATGATAAACTCACATATCTTCAGTAAAAATCATACCTTGGAGTAAAGAGTTTTTTCCACATATTGCTAGGGAAAATGCATACTCATCTACATTTTTTTTAAACAAAAAAAAAGAGGTGTATTGCCATCCTGTGACAAAATCAGTTCAAATCGGTTCAATGGAATTGAGGTAAAATACAAAATTTTGAAATAGCTAAAGGAAAATCCAGTGTGGACACTTGAAAATATTGGCACAGACAAGGACCTTCTGCAAGGGCTCTGGTAGCTCAGCAAGTCCTACATCGCTGCTCAGAGAACAGCAAGAAATTAAAGTTTCTGCACAGCAAAGGGAAGGATGTTGTGTCAGGAAAACAGAATGGAAGGCTGCTTGGTGAGAGGATGAGTACCAGTGATAGGTGAGTAGGAGGATCATTGACAAGATGTCAAAGTACAGCTATATATGTATTTCTTATATATAATTTTATTTATCACAAAATTAATAATAACCATATGTCCATAGTAAAATACTTAAAAGAAAGAATAAAATTCACTCCTAAAACAAAAATCTAGTCAGGCATGGTGCTGCATAACTTCAGTCCCAGTATTTGGGAAGCAGTGGCAAGAGGATCTGTGTAAGTATGGGGCTATCCTGGGCTCCGTAGTAAGCTATAGGCCAGCCAAGTCTGCATGTGGACACCATGTTTTAAAATAAAAGCATAAGTGTAAGTTAAAAATTAAAACCTGAAAGCCTAATGCACTTGGCAAAAACTTATGTTACTTCTCTGACATTAGCAGAAAACTAGAAAGTGAATCAATCTAATTTGCAAACTAACATATATCATAATAGCCATTTTCAAGTTTGTTATGAGACTTTCTAACAGAGACGTTGTTTTTAAAATGCCTCTACTTTGGCGCAGTTTATAAAAATCATCACCAGTCTACAAAGAAATTTTTAAGCAAAGACAACAGATTAAAACTTTCTTCCCAACAGAGGCATATCATAAACAGCTCGTGTCTCCACTGAACTATATAAAAATAAGTGTTATGTTACACTTTAATCTAATGACAGAAAATGGTCAACCACACGTTCACAGTGTTTACAATAAATACACTGAGTAGAAACTGCCATCATCCTCACTCTTGGTGATTCTCTAAAACTGGATAGAAAAAAGGTAGGTATTAACAGTGATAGATGACTAAAGAAATATTCCTTGAGTGTTAGAACTACAGGTCATTATTATTTTTATCTATAGTTTCCCATTAAAAATTTTTAAGTTAAATTTTCTTATACAAACATGATTTTATTTATTGCAGTCTCTGAGAACCAACTGCAAGACCACAGTCATGGTTTGGAAACCCCCCCCCCAGAATGTCAGTATTTTTATCTGAGGGATAAGAAAGGAGCACATATGTTCTCATGGTAACTTTCTTACTGTATTTTGAAAATCTTCCCGTCTTTGACTTTACACAGTTATATATTTCTAACATTGAACTCAGGGAAATAAGAGTAAAATTTGATGGTAACATTACATTTCTTGAGTAAACATCAAGAATGCAGCCCGGAGGGTTGGAAGAGACTATCCATAGCAACACTTGGCCATCAGCCAGGCTCCCTGCTGTGCAGGCTGTAAAGTGAAGGCAGGAGGCACATAGCACACAATGCCCGTACTTGGTGTTTTATCGGGGAAGAGTAACCTCAAAACCATCTCAAATCTTAAGATGTATTCTCCTATCCTGTCCAACCACAGATTAATTGCTATTGCATCACCCTCTAAAGTTTCAGGACCTATGTAATAGACAGTTAGATGGTTGAACCCTGAGTCTTGTATCATAAGCCTAAGATGAGGAGTTTGTGCAGACAGTCAATTACTAAGGAATTTGTTCAGAGAGTTATGACTTCTTGTTATCAACCAGACTTTTAGCAGTTGGGGAACTGATACCAAAGTTTCTTTATGCCTGACCTTAGTTCAACAGTCAAGCATCTGGTAATTTGTTTTTGTGTATTTTCTGATTTGCAGGGGCAACTAGTCTACATTGAATTTGCTCTCAGATCTTAAACGAGCATATCTATGCAATTGTCCTAACCCATGGAACAAAGGTCTGGTTATTAAACTGTATTTTATGCACCAAAATCACACAGTATATAATCTTTCTGTCAATCCACAAGCATTAATTATACCCAGTATATTCATGCAGAGAACATATCACCAACTAAGGTGATGGGAGAAGATCCTATAACTGTTTCTAGGAAAGAATGTTCATATCCCATGAGAAAACTAGAGACAAAAACAAACAATGTTCGGCATCTGTGGCCTTGTAAGCCTTACTTGAAACAAAGTTCCTCCATTAGAGCATTATTCATGTGGTAGGTTGACTCTTGAATTGTTAATTGCCATCCTTTGCATTTATGTTTTGGCCTGGACATTTGTCTTATAAATCAATTAAACTTTCATTAGAATGATAACTGAATACTATGCTATTAAACAGTCTCATAGCTTATTAGTACACCACCTGAAATATTTAGCATTTATACATCATCACTATGTTTCACCTAAGGAGCCTGGACGCTTGACATACCTGTGGGACATTGTAGAGACTTAGAACTCTGGAGATCTGAGTGGATATCCCTGTTGAGATGCCTCCTATCACAGCAACCAGCTTGCCACTCTTTTCAGGCCTGCATCTGTAGTTTGGGATTGGGGGGCTCTCTCCTGAGAGCAAAGCCATAGAACTTTCCATGGCCTTCATCTCATTGAAGTCAACATTGAAGAGGTAGAATCCCAGGGACATATTGAAGAGAATATTTGGGTTCTTGTTGATTTTCTCTATAGCAAAAACCATTGCCAACATGTGCTGATAATGTTTAGTAAGATCTCTGGGGGGAGAAATTGGAAAGACAACTTTCTGTGTTCTTTTAGATTTTAATTAAAATATAATTATATCATTTACTCCTTTTACTTTTATCCCTTCTGCTCCTCTCATTGTTCCCTCCTAAATTCTTAATTCTTATTTCTAAAACTTAAATCATACAAATCATATAAATAGTATAAACAATAATCTAAGAAAAAAGCTAGATACTTTATATTGAAATTGTTGTACAATTGGTCTAAAAACAGAGTCATAGTTCACCTTATAACCCAATTAAATTTTTTTTTTGATTTTTTGAGGAAGTAGCTTTATGTACCATTGGCTGTCCAGAATCACACGATGTAGAATGAGCAGACCTCAAACTCACGGAGATCCACCTATCTCTGCTTCTCAAGTGCTGAAATTAAAATTTGTACCACTACACACATTTAAGTGCCTAATTTAAAATTTTTACTAGCAACTTTAATCTAAGTAACTAAAATAGAGGAGAAAAGTATTGAGGGACTGCAAATATTAGAATGTATTAATTTCTGTGGTCTTCAGTAATAGGCTAAGCCTCAGGAAACCATGCTTGATCAACTACAGCAATTTAAAAAACAGTGTCAAGTAAAGTTAAACAGAGAAAATAAAATCCTCTCAGTAAAATATCCTTAATTGTAACCAAACAATCTCTTAATTGCAAAGTTTTTTAAAGCCTTCTTATATAGTTAACAGTATTCAGCATGAATAAAAAGGAACCCACAAAGATCAACCTATACCTGAACAGACATTGACAGTTGGTAGCTACTGGAGAATGGAGAGTCAGTTTCCTTTAGGGATGTTGGCTCTCATAACTTGCACGTTCTCCAACTGTTATCTTATACTCATGCAGTAAAGACTAAATGAGCACAGTGGATTTAAAAAACAAAACAGTGTGCATGAAGTTGTGAGAGAACAAATGTTGTAGGGAGGTTTTAGGAATGGATCTGATAAAAATATATGGTATAAATATATGAAATTCTGAAACACTAACTACTTTAAAGAGAGAAGCCAAATACTTACTGATAAACATAATCCGGTATATAGGTTGTGCTTGTAAAGCCAAATTTACTTCTCATGTCTCCAAGAGTCACTCTAAGGGAAAAGAGTCCTCCAATAACAAAATCCCCATCTTGATAGTATCCAGGAGAAGCAGGTATATTTAAAGAGAAACATGAAATTTGTTTCTGCAATACAATGAGAATAATCAAGAGAGAGAAAGCAATAAATAATTTCATAATAACATTAAAAAATAATTGATAAAACCCAGAAATCTGTTGAGTTAGGACGCTGGGACTATTCAGTCCTAATAATCCATGAAGAAACTGCTAAACCATGTGACTTTCTGGTCAGTGTGGGTTAACTTTATAAGGCACTGTTTTGTTCTGATTCAGGTGTACCAATATCCAACCACTCCCTTGTTATTGGGAGTGTAATCTGCGTTGTACCTGCTTAACCCTCAATTATGCCCTCTTGTCAGACCCAAGGGCTCTCCAAGGGGTCACAAACATCTAACTTGACACCTGGGAATTGTGATTATCAGAAGAAAAACATACAATTATGAACAAGTGTGAGTTCTGCCAAAATACCTGCTGCAGAGTGTGTACACTCAATTACCTAAGGGTTCATTGATCCCAAGGAATAACTAGTGGAAGCCTTATTCTGTAAGTCATGAATTGTTGTCTGAAGGAGGGTATCAAAGGGCTCAGTCAGAGGGCAGTGCTAGATTTCTAGTCATTTCATAGTGTCCTTTTAGTGTATCTCTGCAAAACCAAGCCAAAGCCTTTTCATTAGAAAAATTTATTTCTTTTTATTTCACAGGGTCAGTTAATTGCTTGTCCAAGTTTTTCTTGAATTTGTGACTCTCCTGTCTAAGCCTAGAACTTAGCATATTTAGATGTAAAAAAAACCCAGCCACATATTTATAATAAGATAATCAGATTTGTGAGAGAGATGCAATTTGTTTTGATCAAATCTTATTAAATACATTATCATAGAAATTTCATTTCATCAGAACTCTTAAGAGGAAAGGACCCATATAATTGTACACAAGTTTTCCTGCTTAGAACAAGAAGGAAACAAAGTCTTATCTCCACCTTAGTCTAGTCATCTATAAGTCTGGGGATTGAATGTCTCTCAAGGAGGGCTCTGCTGATTGGATTAAATATTAGTCAAAAGCATCTCTTGATGCACAAAGTCCTGTTGCCAGAAACCCAACTGTATTAATTTAACATCACATTTTCACCAGGAATATATTGTTAAAGTAATAACAGATTCTGATGTATATAGAGTTCTATGTGGATATGGGAGAAGTGCACACCATATTGTTTTCCAGTGTTATGAATATTTTTTATAAATTTGATATCTTTTTCTTAGGATTGCATGAAACATACACACAACACAAACACACATACAAACACACTCTCACATTCTCACACCTTAACAGACAAGATGAAGGAAAATTGTAAACTATTGCTATTAGGGAGTGTTCTATATTTACCCACAAGAACTGTTGAGCACCTTGTAAAAATATAAAATTCAGAACTACTTCATAGAGTCCCTCTAAGGATCCCAAATTTATCGATATTGTCAATAAGTTCAATCACAAAAGCAGTTCTAATGAACTAGAACAATGCTTAGTCATTCTGCTCTATTAAAATGCATGTTTATCTGTCTCCTATTGAACATATCTCCATTCAGGATATCCTAAACAATTTAGAATGCACTTTTAAACTTCTAATTGGCTATAATTTTATATTATAATTGATGTAATTATATTATTTGTTATAAATTATAACCTTTTACTTTTTATTTTAATTTTTACTCAAAAGTTCTTTTTCTTTTTACATACCAACCACACTTCACCCTCTCTCTCCTCCCTCTCAGCCAAACTTCCCTTCTCATGCACCTCTCCACTCCTCAGAGAGGGTAAGGCTTCCCATGTGGAGTCAACAAAATTTACAAATCACTTGAGGGAGGCACAAAACCTTCTGCTTTATATCAAGGCTGAACAATGTACCCCTCTATAGGGAATAGGCTAGAGAGTTGGCTCAGCCATTAAAGGCTACTCTCACAACCAAAAATCTTTTACATTTAGAAAAATTACTTTATTTAATGTGTATGACAGCTCTATCTGCAAGTACAACTTTTTGCCAGAAAAGGTGTCAGATCCCACTAGAAATGGTTGTGAGTCACTGTGTGGTTGCTAGAGATTAAACTCAGGATCTCTGGAAGAGCAGTCAGTATTTTTAACCACTCTCCAGCCCCCTTATTTTACTCTTTGAATAGCTAAATTGTAAGTGCCTATAGTATAAGTAAATGGTGTAATTATTCTTCTTTATACTTTCAAGAAACAAACTTACTTGTGATCTCTGTAAAATGATTTTTGAAGCACGTTTCAAAAGTTTTATACTATGTCAAATAGATGTGTTTATTTTTACAATAATCCATAACCTTGATTGTTTCTCTATGATGGGTAAAAAGTAACAAATAAATTGTGACCAATAGCCTAGAATGTGATCAAGACTTCACAACTACTTCTTACTAGTTTTAATGCCTTTATCATCAAAGTTTCAGCATGTGTATTTATTTTTAAACAATTATGTGTAAGATTGTTTAACTTTTTCTTCCTCAAATAGGCATGTGATTGTTATGTGAGCAAGATATTGATTTGTATGCTGATTTTCAGAACCTGATACACTGGTTAAAGTGTTTTTCAGACCTAAGAGTTTTTTGTGTGGAATATAAGACTCTTTTAGATACAGGATAAAGGCATCTACAAGTAGGCATAACTTGACTTTGTCCTTTTCTAATTCCATTTCTATTGCTTACAGTTCAACTCTATAACTTTCTTTGCAGAACATTTCAAACACTCCCACAAGGAGATAAATGGTGAACCAAAAAATCAATAACCAAGAACCAAAAACCCTTAAACAGCTGTAAAACTACCATTGCAAAAGCACAAGTAACATTGAAAGGCTTAGACAAAATGCCAGACAAGTAATTCAAAGGCAGAACTATGAATATATTCAGAGGAATAAACAAAGGGAACAGATACAAAGCTGAATGAAACAAAGGAATCAATATAGAGCTGATGGAATCCAATAAAGATAACCGAATGAAATGAAAGGGCCATGTGAGATACAATGACAACTGTTCTAGAGAGAAGTTGTATAGCTATATAAACCTATATTAAATAACCAGGAGGGGATGAAAATGGCCCAGAGTGCTCAGGCTTTGGGTGTCCACAACTCATGGGAAAAGCTACAGATCCAAGGGAAGAGGCCAAAAGTGATCAATGGCAAGGACTCAGCTAAGGAATACTTCACAGCTATAAGAGGAAAGGGCAGTCCCAGAGAGGGGGTCAGAACTGACACAGGATAAAACACTCAGGCAAGGGAAAGGCCACAGCATAGAACAGAAGGTATTAACTTGAGGAAGAGACAGGATTTGACCTAAAGGAAACAGGTGTGTGTGTGTGTGTGTGTGTGTGTGTGTGTGTGTGTGTGTGTGTGTGTGTAGGATTCCACAACCAATTACAGGAGCATAATACCAAGGGAAGAGACCAGAACTGATCCAGAGTAAAGCATGGTGAGCTCCAAATATTTTTTTTTTTAAAAAAAAACTGTGGGCCCAGAGGATACTGAATTGGCCAAGATAGACCTCTTCAGGGGTATGGAAATCTTCCAGATTCACAATAGATGCTGCAGATTCATGGATGAGACTCAAGCAGACCCAAGGTACTATATACAGGGTTGGGGAGTTCTGTCACACACTGAAGAAGTTGTGGAAGGAAGGGGCTAGAAGTTGTCCCAGGATAAACTTACAGGTTCATGGAGTTCCACACTCCTGGCAGAAGCTATGGATCCACTAGGAGACGAGAGCCAGAGTAGGACAAGGTACCTAAGCACAGGTGGACCCACAACTAATGTCAGAAACTATGAGCTAGGAAGGAGGATGGAAGTGACAAGGCAGTAGCTGGCCTCAGTGGGAAACTAAGGGTAGACTCAGGGGCCCTCAATACCAGTCCCACAGAGTAACAGGATAGTTAATCCTAGTACATCTTAGTCCTTTCCTGAAGACAGTAAACGCCTGACTGAAAGAAAAAAGATGCTTTGAAGGAACAACAAAAACAACAACAAAGAAAATCCCAGGAGAACAATTTGAAAGAACTTACAGGCTAAAAATATAAAGGAATGATTAAATCTGTTTAAGCATCTGAAAGAAAGCACAAATATACTCCAAGGCAATGGCAACCAAAAAGCTTGTTTTTTACAGTAAGGACATAAATTCAAACTGTAGAAATGGAATTGATTAAAGAAATTGCTGAAGGAAATCTAAGTTGAGTTGAGTCTATAAATGAAAAACTCTGTGAGCCAAGTGGAAAGTCTCATGAACTGACTGAACAATGTCGAAGAGAAGTTATCAGGACTGGAACACAAGGTGGAAGAATTTGATCAGTCAGTAACAATCAATGACAAATGAAAATATATATAAATGTGAAATATGGGAGAGATTTGAGACACCTGAAAAACAACAAATCTTCACATTTTAGACATGAAGGAAGATAATACTACAAGAAAAATAAAGACAGAGTAGAAAATTCCCTAAATCTACAGTAGAGATGATCATCCACATGCAACAAGCTTATAGAAAATGAAATAGACAGGATCAGAAAACAGACTTCCCATGACATCCTATGGTTAAAATATCAGGCACACAAAATAAAGGGCACTGAAAGCTGCAGCACAGGTAAGCAAAGGGACTCACCAGGATGGAACCATCAGAATAGCAACGGATCAATTATTCAATAAAAGCATTTTAAGTTGATGGGTCTTGAAAGACACATCGCAAATTCTGAGAGACCACACTGTCAGCCCTGAATATTATGCTTAGTACAACTATGTCTGATAGTTGAAAGAGACATTTTAAAATTGTTATAAAAATAAATAGGAATTTATGTTCACTAAGCATCTCTATAGATAATTCTAGGTGTAATGCTTCAGTCTGAAGAGAATGACAAACACACCACTGACCACCAGGGATAAATAAACAGAATCAGGAAGGTTAAAATGAGGAAGTCTAAGAAGACAGTACACAATCACCAAATGACAGGAGTTTAAATACATTCTTCATAAGTATGTCTGAATATTAAATGTCTTAATCACCCAAGATAAAGGCACAGACAAGCAGATTGGATTGGTGGACAATATTCATTTCTTTCATCCCCAAAACATGTCTTGCTGCTAAAGATAGATAGCACCTTAGAAGAAAAGGCTGAAAACCAATTTTCTAAGGAAAGGGAACTAAGAACAAAGCAGGCATGACTAAGCAATATCTGACAGTATAGACTTCAAACTAAAGTTACTCAGAAGTGATAAGGAGGGACTCTTTATACACGTTAAAGGAACAATCAACGGAGAAGCTATTGCAATTTTAAAAGCATCTCCACCAAATACAAATGCTCCAAATTTTATAAAATCCCAATTGATGTACAGTCATAGATGATAGCCCACACAGATACTGGATGACATCAATATAATACTGTGGCAACTTGAAAGGAAATGTCCCTCAAATGGAGTACTGCTATTATGGGGCAAGGCATTGTTGGAGTAAGTATGTGACTATGGGAGGAGGCTATCAGGTCTCCTTTGCTCATGCTTTACTTAGTGTGACACTTAGTCATCTTCCTGTTGCTCTCAAATCAAGATATAGCCAGCACTATGTCAGGCTGCTTGCTGCCACACTCTTGGCCACCATGTTACCTCACAGGTTGGTAATGGATTCAGCCTCTGAGCTTTGAGTGAGCCACCCCAATTAAATACTTTCTTTATAAGAGTTGCTGCCGTCATTTGTCTCTTCACAGCTATAGAGACCCTAAGACACCTACTCTCAACAATAGATAACTCACATAGGCAAATCTAAGCAAAGAAACATAGAAGTTAATCACTTCATAGACCCAATGGACCAAACAGACATCTATAGAACATTCTGCTGAAATGCAAAAAAACTTCTCAGAAGCCACTGAATGTTCTCCAAAATTGATCCTATATTAGAAAAATAAGCCAAGCCTTGATAAATACAGGAAATTATTATTGCATCCTGTTTTGTATTCCTTCATAACATAATAAAGCTAGAGGGCAGCATCAATAGAAATCAAGGACAAAACACAAACTGAAGAGGAGTGAAGGACATACATTTGAATAATGGATGGGTCACTGAGAGGATTAGAGGAAAACAAGAAATGCCTAGAATTGGGGCTGGAGAGATGACTCAGCAGTTATGAGCACTGTTCCAGCACCAATGGCGATGCAGAACACAGTGCCTTGTACTTGACCTCCAAGTGAGATTCATGTGGTTGCTCACTAGACACTGACTTCTGGAATAATAAATTCATATGTAACAAACTCTTTTATTGGGAATGCAGGTAGAATTGTATCAAGAAATTTTATCAAGTTATTTAACGAGATTATCATATGCTTTATGACTCTAGTAAAATAAAAAATAAAATTTTAGAAACATTAAGAATTGAATGATACTATTTATTATTATATTCTGTAATACAGCAGATAGAATCAAATATAGAAGTATACCAGAGAAGAGTCTTAAACAGGAAACATTAGTATATATATTGAAGAAGCACCGAAGGTCTTAGACAGGATAGAAAAAGAAACTTAGGTATATATCACTATGAAATTATAAAATTTTCAAAAGAAAATATAAATGGCCATCTGATTATTCATCATGTGATTATAACTTAAAACAAAATGAAATACCAGTTCACAATCTCAATATGACAAGGTTAAAAGTGTGACAATGACTAAGTTAATTTGTGTGGATTACAACTTTTAGACACTGTGTTCAGGCCCCAATTATTCAAATGTAATTTATAAGATAATTTAGTATTTTCTGACAACTCAATATCTCTTGCTACAGTAATGTTTATAAATGGAATTTCTACATAATCCATATGCTCATACACCAGTAGATTCATCCAATATAGAAATACATATTGAAGACAGGTCAGGGAAATTAACAAAGCTAACAAGATTTCACTTTGGGGAACTGTGATCAAAGGGACTTGCTCCAAGAGGGAAAAGAGCACACTCCAATTGTCTAGTATTTCTCAGGTAAAGTGGTCCAAAGATTGTTTATATATGAAAAGTTTTAAATGGTTTGTGAAATTATTCTTAAATCTATTAGTTGCCATCAAGTAATAAATCTATATAGTTTTTTAGCGATTTCCAGGTGATGGATATTCTTTATTAATCACGCAGTGATTCCCACAGTGTGCCCATTTACAAAACACTTGAATATCTGGACAATTATTAGCAACATATAATTGATGAATGCCTACTTAGTATTTGGATAAGCTCCTCACAGGATATAAGACTGCTGCCATCCATCTGGACCTGCTCCTGAAGCGTTGTGTTCCTTTGGTCAGTGCTGTGCCTGGCTTGCAGGGTGATGGCATATAGATCCAAGAGAGAAATAGTCTAGCAAACAGGGATTAGCTCCCCCACTCCCTTCTCTCAGTCTGCCTTCTCGATTTGCAGAGCAGAATGTCTTCCTCTTCAAAGTGGTAAGTCTCCAGGAGTGTGTATTACCAGACACTTTCAAACACAAGTGTTTCCATGATCACCCAGTAACACATTTTGATAAACTTATTTAATCCATATCAAAGCAGATTCCAATGTTATCTTCTATGCCATTTTTATGGCCAAGTAGAAACAACTCAGACTAAGAAACAGTTTTTAAAAATGAAATTTAAAAACAGACTGAAAACACCTTTCATGACTCTTGATATTATAGTGGTGCTATGTCCAGTATTGCAGTGTGAAAGTAATCTCTTGAACTAAAACACTGTGAATGACACATAAGTCTTGGTCTAAAACATAGAAGGTACCATTTGTTTAACCTTGGCTGCCACTCTTATGAAGCGATCTCACCTCTTACTGTTCTACGAAACAACTTGATCTGGCAATCATGTTTAAAGGAATTTCTTGACTAGATAAAATCAAATATCTAACAATCTACAAGAATAAGGATGCATGATTCCACAAATCTCTGAGTCCTTTCAATTAATGGCCTTAAACGTCATCTTTTGGTCCATGTCTACCTTCAGACACATACCCTCCTTGAAAACAGAATCCAGTGAATGGCAATGATATCAGCTTTCCCTAGGGGAAGATGTGGACTACAATATAAAGTTCCCAATTATACTAGGAAACAGTCTGGGTAAAGGCTGTTTCCTCTTCCAGTAGATCATCTGTCCACAGTTGAGTTAGATAACCTCAGAGTATGATAAGTTATCCTGGGACTCTCCCTAAGCTTTCTTCCATGTTATTTAAGCTGAGCAAGTGGAAGAGTACAAAACACAATAAAGACTCTGAAACTTACATCCTATGTTGTTTTGAGACAACCTTGAGAAGGGAGACACAGAGACCACAAGCTTTCTACACAAGAACCCCTAATTACCTTAGAATTAATCTGTACTCAGAATAAAGAGTTCTCCTGCATAAAGCCAACAGAAGGGAAGCACATTTTAAATTATCTGTTACTTTTTCCCACACAAAGGATTTTACTTCATTCTCACCCTAATCTTTCTGCAGTCCTGTTACGTGATGTTGAAAAATGACAACTCTGTAATATAAAGAAATGACACATCAAAAACCATGACTAGGCTTTGTTCACCATCACTAGTTGTCTCCAAGGAACACAGAGACACTCGATGAAAAAGCATGTGCAGTGTTTAATAATATGTATTGACTTCACACCACTCTTTTGAACACTTATTTCTACCTCATTCATCCCATACATATCACATTAAATTCCTTTGCTTAAGGAGAAGATTTTTTTTAAAGAACTTTTCTTTTGACTGGTCACCTGATCTTAGTAGGATCACATAGCACTTGGGAAGAAATATACAGGCCAACAAGCCAGCACTGGAGGCCAGAATTGAAAAAGTTTCCACAGCCACCATGGTTTTTCCTTTGGAACTCAGGTAAGCGGGTATGAAGCAAATCCATACACTGCAGAAGACCAGCATGCTGAATGTGATTGTTTTAGCCTCATTGAAGGTGTCTGGAAGCCTCCTGGCCAGAAAAGCAATAAGCAAGCTCAGACTTGCCAGAAAGCCCAAGTACCCCAAGACACAATAGAAGGCTAGTGTGGAGCCCTCATTACACCACAGGATGATTTCCCCGTACTCTGACTGCATGTCTATGTCAGGGAAAGGAGGTTGTGTTCCCAGCCAGACTGCACAGATACACACTTGGATGAGAGAACCACCACAGACTATAGCATTTGAGAGTCGGGTAATCATCCATGCCTGAATTGTGCTCCCTGGCTTGATGGCTTTGAAGGCCACAACCACAATGAAGGTCTTTGCTAAGATAGCAGAAACAGCAATGGAAAATACAATCCCAAAAATCATTTGTCTCAAGACACAGGTGACTGTTCTAGGTTGGCCAATGAAAATCAAAGAGCAAAAGAAACAGAACATTAGAGAAACAAGGAGAAGGTAGCTGAGGTTTCTGTTATTTGCTTTGACGATGGGTGTGTCCCGATATTGGATAAATAATCCTAAAATCAGAGCTGTAAATGCAGATAGACTAATGGCCAGAGAGACCAAAACAGTTCCCAGAGTATCTTCATAAGATAAAAATGTCATGATTTTAGGGAGACACTGATATCCCTCATTTGCATAATGATCATCAGGGCATTTGATGCACTGATCCATCTCTGAAAGAGAAGCAGATTGATTTATGACGTTCCACCACTCACTTCCCAAATGCATGCATGGGAAGCATACTGTGAGCAGAGCCTCGTTGAATTCTGAGGGGATAGTGATGTGGAATAATCTTTTTGTACACTGTGAGGATATACAAAACCTCTGTCTTCTTAGTTTAATAAAAATCCTATTTGCTAGACAGGAGGTATTGGTGGGACAGACACAGATAATTCTGGGAAGAAGAAAGGTGAAATCATCAGCCCAATGATAGGATTGCAGTGTGGAGTGTAGAATAAAGTTAACTGAACCTCATTACAGAATATAGAGTAAACGACATGGGTTAAGTTATAAGAACTAGTTTGAAACAAGTCTTAGTTACTGACCAAGGTTTGAAATTAGCTGGTCTTTTGGACAGAAATAATAAATTAATATGAACATTAAGTTGCTTAAAGATGAAAATTACACAGATTTTATGGTGCTTTATTAATTTTGAATTTTAAATGTTAATGAACAGAAAACAGATGCTAAAAGACATTGGATTATGAAGGGAACTGCTGAATTAAACCAGCCTAGATACTTTAAGAATTCTTTAAAACATAAGTTAAAAAATGTATTAATGTCGGGGAAATATTATGCTTTTATTTCTAAAGGAAACAAAAGCCTGTAGATTCCTTCCTGGGTAGTAGAATTCAGATTTGAACAAGGGTGACCTCAGTATCTTGGCTACAGATATGGGAGAGGAAGCCAAAAAGGACTACATGACAAGTGACATGTAAGCTGAATCCTTAACATGGAAAAAGCTCTGAGATAAGAAGAGACATGATAAATCTTGTTGGCTGCAGAGTCCTCATGATTTAATATTACATGGAATCCTTTCATATGGTATGGATAGAGATATGTATTAGTTTGATTACATAGTCCAAATTGGTTTATAAATTTGACAGATGCCTTTTACCTAATAAAATTGGACAAAACAATCACTCTGGAAACAGTCTGTCTGTCAGTGAGTCTGCCACAGAAAAGCCAACAGCCTTATTTTAAACATTCTTTGCACAGATAAAGAATTCAATCCGGAGAGTAAAGCGGGCATGATAACATGCCTTCTTGGAAATAGATATTAGATGTGACATTAAGGGACCAAAAACTGGTAGGGTGTCACACGAATAAATGAGACTCAGGGATAGATCTCTGAAGAAGTTGGAGATACTAGAGGGAATAAACACCACAGTCAGATCTTACCCAGCTGTCTTCCAGCTTCCTCAGGCTTGCTTTCCCTTGGAATGGCTGCCTCTGTGTTTCAATCCTAAGTACCCTTTCAGTAAATTAAGGCATGGCCCCACCACTGCCTGCTTGGCAGCCTGGAATTCCTTCTATAATCTCAAATGACTTGACTCAGTTGGGATTAAGGGCGTAGGTCACCACTCCCAGGATACTCCCTGTGCTGGGATTAAAGGTGTGAGTTACCACTGTCTGATCCTCCTAGACTGACTTGGTTAGAGCTCTGGAACTTCTGGAGCTTCTATTAACTCCCCACATAGACTATGGGTAGATTCCCTCTGATATCTCCAAAACTTCTGAAACTTTTATTGAATCCCCACAGTAGGGAGCATTGCTTCTGTATTCAGAAAAGGCTTTGCAATTTGAATCATTTAGAGGAAGAAGTGACACCAGTTGGCCTGTCAGTGCTGCAGAAGGAGCATCCCCACACTCACATCCACCAAGGTCTCTCACTGCTTGGTTCTACAAAGACCTCTGCATAGCTTACAGTATCAGGAAAACATTTACAATGGAAATTCCCATAAGAATAAAAGTAATTTGAATAAAAACTATAAAATCATAAAGCAAATATTTATTTAGCCATTAAATAGAATTTATGGATTTTCTATAATTCACCATAGGAAGTGTCTCAAACAATGATCATGGGATCCCAAGAACGAGGCAGTGTGTCTGCCACAAGTGTCAACACCACTATGTTTTTAGCCATACCTCTGACTTGACAATTACATAGTTGTCTTTGTTGTCTCTAGGTAGTATGGTCATAACAATGTATATAGTGTCTCTGAAATTTAATTTCCTCATTACCCAAATGTTGATTATTATTAGGCATCTTTTTTAAATCATGAAATAAGGCCATGCTTTTATAAAGAATTTTATAGTTAAGTGTATGCAAGGAGTGCTAACTACTCATTGCTACCTCTACAGCAATAACAGAGCCATTAGCGAAAAGCAGGGGTGGAAAGAAAAGAACCTGAACTCACTGCAGAAGTGGTGAAGACAAAGCTGGGCAGATGCAGGCGCTCAGTCCTATAGTCATCCCGGAGGCTGAGGCAAGAGATATGTCAGAGCCAGGATTTGAGACCTACCTGGGCATCATAGCAAGACTTATTTTTTTTCCAAGACAAGGTTTATCTTTATATCCCTGGGCATCCAAGGTTGAATTTGAACTCAGAGATTTGCCTGCCTCTGTCTCCCAAGTGCTGAGATAAAAGACATGCTCCACCACTGCCTTGAAAGAATGTCTCTCTTTTAAAAGTAATGTATTGGAAGTTAACTATATAAATACATATGGCCTTCAGGCATTGTATTACTAAGCCATGTCCCATCATGTTTTATTACCTCATTCAAAATCATTTCTATATTACCTGTTTTATTTGTGATCTCTCCTTCTGGGCAAGGGATGCAATTAAAACAACAAAATGGTTTCCCTTCAAGAGGTGTTTTCCTGAATCCAAGAACACAGCTTGGAGTGCAAAGAGAGATAGGAGCCTGGGTAGGGGACATGGAAGGAGAGAAACTGGTCAACAGTGAAATCTATGATTAGCATCCCCACATTGGAGTTCAGCAGAACTTCAGTGTACTGTAACAACAGGAAATACCATGTTTTCAGAGAGCTTGACCCTAAACATCTCTCTCTCTTGATCTTTTTATTTTATTTCATTCCACTGTTTCTATTTTTTTATGTAAAACAATTTATAGATTTAAATATCTTTTGACCATATCCTCCCTTAAATCTGTCCATATTATTTCCCTACCCACTGAACTTAAAGGTTTCTTTCTCAAAAAACCCTCAAAATCTCAATACAGAACCCCCAAACCTAGAAAATAATAAACAACAGCACCTCAAAAGAAAAACAAAAATCTCACCAAATAAAAGCAAACAAACAAAAAGAAGAAGCCTGTGCATTCCCTTACTTGCTGGTCAACTACTCCTGAACGTGAGGCCTGCCATGGAGGGATCGATTACCCAGGGTCATTCTATTAGATAAAATAGATTTTCCTTTCCCATGCAGGATCACAGATGTCCATAACCTTCCTATGACTGTGCATGCCTTTGATTTTCCTCATCACTGAGAGGTTCAATGTGAACAGTTCTGATAATAAGGGAAACATGCATAGATGGTTTTTGAATGCAAATCAGAAACTCCTAACCACAGAGACCAATAAAGTCTGCTGGTCTTCATTTAATTATTTTACCCAAGTCAATCCCTTCTCCTAAAGCCTTGACCTCTATGTGATCCTCTTAGAAAACTTCCTGAGTTGCTTCTTCTTATCAGGCAGGCCAAGGGTCTAAAGACATAATAATAATAATAATAATAATAATAATAATAATAATAATAATAATAATAATAATAATTTTAAAACCCAGTAATTCTTACAATGATTCTGTAGTCAGAAAGTTGTGGTATTTGCCACTGGAAAGGACAAAGTGAGGTAACTCGCCCTAATGACATTCAGCACCTTCCTTAAGCCCTGATATCTGTGAAAGTCCACTCTGAGGATTAGCACATGCTTCTGACTCCAAAGATACTCACCTCATTGTAGAATTCACCCCAAGTTATCAGTTCAGTATTTAGGGAAAAATGCTGAACACCATGGGATTCAAAGACAAACTCGCCCACATTCACTAGAGCTTTGGTATCATCCTGCAGAGACTGGTAATTGAAGATGTCAAGCTTGGTCGTCCAGCCTTCTTCATTTACAACACTCTCCTCATCAGTGTTCCTTCCAAGTTGGCCCCTTTTTAAGAATGGGTGAAGCTAAAAGTGAAAAATAACCTTCAGAACTTGAGCTATAAGGCACAGAAGTGCAAATAAACCTTGTTATTCCCTCTTTCTCTGCCTATATGTTCCAGGAGATTTCATCATTGTACCATTTATAATATACTCATCATAGGACTAATACATGCCAGACGTGGTCCTGTATTCTTTGTCTGTATTAAAACAGTTATGTGCTATTGGCTAATTTGAAAACTGAACTTTTATAAATCACACAGGTAATCAGCGATGAAATGGGAACACTGGGCATTCAGTCGCTATTTTTAAGAAAAATAGGAGAATTTTGAATAAGACGTTTTAAACTTTTCATGTAATAGCATTTCAAGGAAAATACTTCCTTATCTTTCTCAAATATAAATTACCTAAGAAAGAGTTCCAATAAAATCAAAATTTTTCATATTTTTTAAAAAATAAAAGTTGAATTTAAGAAGTGAGATAAAAGCTGAACACATGTGATATAGCATGGAGAGCAGAATGGGCTGGGGTCACATGTTATATAACAAGGAGAGCACAATTGGATGGGAGCACATGTGATATAACATTGAGAGTGCAATGGGATGGGAGCACATGTGATATAAAATTGAGAGCACAATGGGATGGGAAGACATGTGATATAACGTGGAGAGCACAATGGGATGGGAACACATGTGATATAACATGGAGAGCACAATGAAATTGGAGCACATGTGATATAGCATGAAGAGCACAATGGGATGGGATCACATGTGATATATCATGGAGAAACAATGGGATGGGATCACATGTGATATAACATGGAGAGCACATTTGTATGGGAGCACATGTGATACAACATGGAGAGCACAATGGGATGGGAGCACATGTGATATAACATGGAGAGCACAATGGGATGGGAGAACATGTGATATAACAAGGAGAGCACAATGGGATGGGAGCACATGTGATATAAAATGGAGAGCACAATGGGATGGGAGCACATGTGATATAATATGGAGAGCACAATGGGATGGGAGAACATGTTATATAACATGTAGAGCACAATGGGATGTGAAGCCATAAGGATGGGTAGGATTAAGAGAGAAGAATGTGGGGACACATTAGCAAAACTGAAGATATATGAAAAAGTCACAAGGAAGCTACAACTTATACGCTCACTTGGCAAAACATCATTAAGAAAATATTTGAACAGAACTATTACTATTTATTTTAAAACCCTCATGGCTGTATCAAGAAACCTCCCTTTTAGTTTGGGACCCCTGAGGACCCATGAACTACACAGGTTGTGAACATTGCCCCTGGTTTTCCATCAGAGCTGTATAGTAAGACACTGTTGTGAAGATACCACATGCCCTGGCTCCAAGACACAGAAGCTGGGCTGGAACTTAGCTGAGAAATGTGTTATTAGACAACTTCATTATTAAGCAAACATTTCAAGGTGTAACTGCACAGATGAATGGGGCTCACTCATCATTAGGAAATATAAGTTTATGGAACCACCACTGTCTTATGTGGTTTCCTCTTGACTGACACATTCTTTTGTGGCAACACCTGTATTTATTCATGGAATAAGTTTTTCAGGTGACCCCCAAGTAAGCTAAACTATTTTTGAAAGAGACAATAAAAATAGACACTGCCACAAGAGACTTAAGTTAGCCATAAGGAAATATATAAACTCAAAATCAGAGGATGGAAAAGGCATCTCACGGAAATGATAATCAAGTTGAGGATGGGTAGAAGTGAGGATGGAGCTCAGTGATAAGATCTGCTCATCATGCAAAAGGATTGGGTTCAGTGCATAGAACTGATATATGTGGATTGATGATACATAGGCAGGTAGATGATAGATAGATAGATAGATAGATAGATAGATAGATAGATAGATAGATAGATAGATAGATGATAGATAGATAGATAGATAGATAGATAGATAGATAGATAGATAGATAAATGATAACATCATGAATAGCTACACAGATAGATACATAAATGATAAAATCAAGGGTAGCTACACTTGAATGCTTGAATACAACTTTGGAGAGAGAAGAATTTAGAGCAAACACTATCACAAAAGACAAAAAATATCAAATATGACTGAGTTAATTCATCATGACAAAATTTTAACTACATTCAAGTATATAAGTCAAATATTAATAGAGCTAAAATCAGAAAAAGGCCACAGCAAAAATATTATTGTTGGATATCAGAATCTCCACTTTCAGGATGAGTAAATTATTCAGACTGAAAGTTGAAGGAAAATATTGAACCTGAAGTTCACAGTAGATCAGATAAACTTGACAGATACTTACAGAACATTCTTTCCAAGAAACAGAATACATGTTCTTTTCATTTTAAAAGGCAATCATTCATTGCTTTTTGCCCAAGTCAGATGAGTATATGATAAGAAAATCACAGATTAGTATCTCAAACAAACACATATGTGGTAATCAAAATTAAATTCTTTGTGGTATCTTATTAAAATAACACTGTGACCAAGTGTTTGGGATACAAAACTGGGCCAATGTAATAAAATTAGTGAATTTGATGAAGCTCAGTAATAGATAAAGTAAAAAAAAAAATCATATGCTCCTTTTAACAGATGTAGAAAAACATCAGAAAAACAGTGGAAATTTTCTTAATCAAAACTTTCAGCATATTAATAGAGAAGTTATTTGCCTCAACACATTAGCTGTCATGTATGGCAAAGTTCATGCAGTAAGTATACTTAAAGAAAGTCAGAACTTCCTCAAATATGGTGCTGGAGAGACTGGATGTCTGCTGGTAAAATTTAACCAAATCTTTATCTCCCACACTACATGAAAATCAATTCCAAGTGTACAAACACACGCATATAGGCACATACTACTAAAACACCCAAAAAAGGGGTGAAGCACTTCTAGAGACAAGCATAAGCTAAAGTTCTCTGAGAACTCTAATAAATGACAACACAGATGATGTGGCAATGTGGATGGGAAAATCTCAGGGACCTTAATCCTAATGGGGAGCTAGAGAAATTCATGGCTGCTGAGCCAGGGAGAATTGTCTTGTCCAAGCATAAGTGCTCTAATTGGTTATCCAATACTAAGTGAGCATCCTTAAAATCATATACACACAAGCAACATTAAATAAACTCAGCAGATTATATTTATAATTCATATTTAATTATATATTACATATTACCATTTATGAATATATATAGAGAGAAACTAATAATTATTAAATAAAAAAAGGCCCAGAAATGAAAGAGAGTCTGAGGAGAGCATAAGATGAATTGGAGGGAGGGGGAACTTAAGCAATTATATTTCAATCAGAATCAATTAAAATTTATAAATAAATTTATAAATAAAATAAAATGCTACAGATTACTCCTTTACAATAAATGAGGAGATAAAAATGTATACTTTCAAGAAAATGAGTGGGTCTCTGATTCTTGGGCCTTCTCTTGGGCTTTTTTCATTCTGTAGGTTTGTCTTCTCTGACTTCAAAATGATAGTTTTGTTTTTACTGTATTTTAAAAATAATAAAAGTAGAATGCACATTCTCTCCAGTTGTAGTGAACACATCAGGGTTTTATGTAAGGTAAGGGGTACTAGGCAACCAAACCAGAAGGAAAGAACTAAAGTGACTAATTTTACAGAGGGATGATCTTATACAAGAATCACACAGAGAAAGTGTTTCTATAGCAAGAATAAGTTACAACTCGTAAATGAATTCAATGAGGTCATAGGACAAAAAGGCAGCACAAAATGTCATATACAGTGGCCTTTCAGGAATAGGCAGTGACTCCAAGAACTCAGTAAATTAAGACAAGGTAGAGGGATAGCCCGAGAGTGCTGGGAACAAACAGGCAAAGTCTTTCCCCCAACTGATAGCACCTAGAAATAGTGAGGCTGTCACTGTATCCAAGGGCTCTGATTCGCCTTTTTCAACACATCTGAGCCAAAAAGGCAAGTGGATTATGCCACTTAGGACAACAGAGTAGTGCCAGAAACTCACCCCAAGAAGTAATTGAGCCGTTGGGACAATACAAATCCCAAATTTCATTCCTCAGGTTTAAACTGTAACTGATGATTTCACATTATAGCACAGAGCCTTAGTCACAATAACAGCAAAGAACAGGAAGGATAGAACACAGACCCAAACAAACGTACACAGCAATGTCCACAGCACTACCAACACCACAACTGCTTCACTGAGCGGTGTGGGGAAAGTGGGCAGCTACCCTTAGAATTTAACTATCCTGATCTCTCACTCTGAGAAAATCAGCCCAGAGGACTCAAATACCTTCACCCAAGTCCTGGAATTAATAAAACATGGAAAATCGGGGCAAGGATGTCAGAGATAAGTATAGGATAAGCTTGTCTGACAAGGACGCCAATCTTTAAGCAAATGATGCCAGGAACTGGCTGATGGTATTTCACTAATTTTAAAGGATTCTTCATACCAAGGGAGACAATCAAGAAAAGAAATGGCCTAGAGGATGGGGGAGGATTTTGGGGAATGATACATTGTTGTTAGTTCAGAAAGGAAAAATACAAATAGCCATAAACATACGAAAAAGGTTCAACAATTTTAACCACCAGGGAAACGTAAAATTTAATTTAAATTCCGTTTACTGGCCCTAAGAGTGATCATTAATAATTCCTCTCATCAGAGCTCAGAAAAGTCTATGGAAGAGGAGGTAGAAGGACTGTAAGAGCCAGAGAGGATGAGGGACACCAACCAAACTAGGCCATCTCAATTAACATGAGTAAAGTTCATATGAACTCCAGGACTAAAGCAACATGCACAAGGCCTGCACAGGTCTGCAGCAATCCTTTGTCCTTATATTGTACCTGACAGGTTAGTGTGTTATGGGATTTCTGAGCACGCAAACAGTCTCTGACTCTTGTGCCTTCTCATGGGCTCTTTTCTTCTGTGTCTGACTTCAGTGTGACAGTTATTGTTTCATCTTACACTATATAATTTTGTTATATTTAAGAAAAAATGGATGAATGAATGCACAAACGAATGAGTGAAATCCTAGCCACTAGGACAAAGGTTAACAACTTAACTGTCATTTGCACATGTTGGGAGACGGTAAGTCAGTTTTTCTCAATGGAGTGACATTAGGTCTATCAACCACTCCAGGGAAGGCACCATGTTCAGGAGCAGTTAGCCAATAAATAATGGATTTCACATGTGTGTCTGTGTGTGTGTGTGTGTGTGTGTGTGTGTGTGTGTGTGTGTGTGTGTGTGTGTGTTTGTTCGTGGGTGTACACAGGTGCTTGTATTTGCTTAGTGTTTGATATTTTGTTCTGTTCTTTTGTTTTTGGGTTTGCTTTTATTTTGTTTTCCTGGGGTCCTGTTGTATTGGGGTCTTGTTGTGTGTTTTTTTGAGGAAGAATGTAAAGCCAAGTGGGCAGGAAGGCAGCACAGATTTAGGTAGACATGGAGGAGGGGAAATAGGATCAAAATAAAGTTAAAATTTAAAATTTTTCTAAATAATAAAAAAGCCACATATTATAGAAGCCAGAGGCAGTGGATGACTATAAGAAACTAGGACATTCTGCCTCTGCAGGATGACTGTGCATGTCAGTTCATAGCAGTTTTGAGAGCATACACAAGACTTGTTAAGCCCAGCCAGACCAAAGGAGTTGGGCATTAAGTATGACCCTTAGTTGAGATGTTATTGGCAATTGTCAGTTGCTGTAAGGGAATATCAGTTTTCTCTAAGAGAGTTGACCATCTTCCAGGAGAAGAAAACATATCCAAAATTATGTGTGCAATACAAATTGGTCTTGATGGGCTTAAAGGGGGTGGGGTGCAAATTTGTGTGGGTAGATTAAGGGAGCATTGAGGGAAGCAGAGATTAACATGATAAAAGCACTGTAAAAAATCCTTAAAATTCTTGAATAAACACACACACTGGCATGTGCACACACACACACACACACACACACACACACACACACACACTCCCAAATGCATGCATGTATGCTAGCATATTTGAATGAACAATGCTCCTCTGATGGGTCAAGTGCTTGACTGCTTGTTCCATGCTATTAGAGTTATTTGTGGGAGTTTTAAGGCCGTAGAGGAAGTATGTCACTGGGATGGACTTTGAGAGTACAGCTTCCTCTCACTTGCAGTCCATTTTCTTTGATTTTTTTTCCAATATCAGAGTAATTATGAGAAAATTATGAATCAAAGTATAGAAATTACATTCCAGGGCCCATTACCCCCCCCAAAAAAACAGAGCCAACTATTGCTACCTTCCATGGGAGAGAAGCTGGGAGTACACCTTTACCGACTGAGTTTCCTTCCACTCTGCGTGACAGCTCCTCATGCACTGCTTGGGCAATGGCATATATAGCAGCATGGACTCTGAAGCTCAAGGGTGAGGTATTCATGTCCCAAGAATGCAGAGCTCGTGTGTCCAGGGTGCCATTTTGTGCACACTGACTCAGTTCCCTGAGAAAGTGCTGATTGAAATATGGACATTCAAATAGTATTGACCACACATCCTGGATAAAGATATCATTAGGGTATTTTCCAGGTTGAACACTTCTGAGAAAATCCTTGAATCCCAGAATTTCATCCATGTGAACAGAAAACAATAATCCTCCGCCAAAGTATGTATAACTTAGATGTTTTTCAAATGGTGATACAGTGATATCCCAATCCGAAGTTGTGATCCAGACATTACCAAGAGGATCTCTGCAAAAGATGTTATAGACAAACCTCAGAAGAGAATATGTGTCACCAAATGCTACAATGACTCTTGTCCATGTGAATCTTTCCGTGAAACGTTGCCTGTCTGTTGTGTCCTTAGCAGGAAATTCTGGAACTTTTTCTGCAAATGCAACACATAGTCCATACTTTGTCATCTCTTCTGTGATGTCTGTAATGAATCCTTCTCCCCTCATGTCATCTGGGGCCACAAGGCCAATCCAGTCCCAACTGAAGTACAGCAGCAGCTGAATAATCCCTTGATAGAGAGCCGCAGTGTTCATAGGAAACTGGTAAGGACTCTGGGACTGGACGCTGGTCCTGAGACTTTGGTCAAAAGGAGCATAGCTGATCTATATGGAAAGAAAAGTCACTATGTACACAAGACAGTGATGTTTGTTCTCAAATGGTTTAGTTTATCCTACCACTTAATGCACTCTAAGAGAAACTAAACAATTAAATGACCTTATTAAGAAATACTAATTTATTTTCTATAACCCATCATTTAATTCTTATTTCTTACATGACATATCTTTCTTTCTCCTTTTACTTTTAAAAAATATTTATTTATGTGTTTTGGAATGAGTGCTCTATCTACATGTATGACTTTATACCAGATGAGCACATCAGATCCCACTATTGATGGTTGTGAGCCTGTGTGTGGTTGCTGTGAATTGAATTCAGAATCTCTGGAAGGGCAGACAATACTCTTAATCACTGAGTCATGTCTCTATCTCTTCAACTCAAAATACACAAAGAAGGCCCCAGAGTATCTATGTCCACCCTCACTTCCAGTACTACCAAGCTAATAAGAATATTTGTAAATGCATCACTTCCAGAACCAAGCTTTGTATTTTTCTGATAATGAAAGTGGTCACTCAGTAACATAAAAAGATATTTGTCCTGTATGTCACAAATCTAGAATTAACTGAAAAAAGGGGAATCTATGAGGCATTTTGAAATCCACTATAGAGCTTTCTATTTCCCTAAAAGTACCCATGTCCTATGTTTTTCTATGAATCACAATTCATAGTCAACTGCCCTAAAATAAGTTTGTTTGGGATAAAAGCCTACTTGCTGCAAGTCTCTCCTTACCCAGTGTCCATTGGCCACTCCCACCACCTTGCTGCCCTTCTTACCAGGAAAAGTGAATTGATACATGTGTCTAATCTGTAATTCCTGTGAACATTTGGGCATTTCTTCTTGAAAAATAAAACTAGACCATTACCTACTCTGCTAAATCAAATTAGTAGTTATTAAAATTCATTTCACCTAGCCTAACATTGGCATGACAGAATTCTTTTATTTTCTTAAAATTGTGTGTCTTAATGAGTCCCTGGAATCTTTCTTTGATCAAAGAATGCCTTTCTTTGATCAAATGGTGTGGTCAGCACTGTCAACCTCCCTTATTTAATCTTTATTTCACCATGCAGGTGATATCAGAATATCAAAATGACACCTGGATCAGATTGATATCTGATCCCCCTTTTGACACATTCCATAAATGATATCCTTCAATTGTATGCCCATTGACCTCACATCCTAGCTCCACACACAGACTTCTCCCCACACATCTAAATTTGAAGGTTTAATGAATACTTCACTTTCTGGATCTAAAAATCCTGATAATTGAATATTTACAATATGTGTTAACTGGCTAAAAGAGAGGTATTTATTGGGGGAAGGAAAGAACAAATAACATAATCATAAATACTTTGAGGAAAAAGACAAGTAGCATACAAAATAGTATTTAAGAAATATGCAAAAGTTTAATAGATGATATGATTCTCATATTTGTATATTATTAAACATTGATAATTGGTTTACAAGATTCATGAGACTAGTTTATGTTTTTTTAGAAAACACAAATGAACTACTTTTAAACCATAAATTTAAGAACTATGTGTTTGAAAGCAACAAAAATGCTTCCATCCTTAACATACCCTGATAAAATGACCTTTTTTGTAGAAAAAGACAAAAGATATTTTCAGGGTCTGAGGTGTTGTGTAATATTCTGTTTGTGTTCTAAGAAATAAAGCTTGTCTATAGATGAGAGGGCAGAGTTAGCTACTAGTTAACCACAGGGCTAGGCAATGGTGGCACACACCTTTAATCCCAGCACATTCAGGAGGTGGAGACAGGAACACAAGGTGAGGAGAAACAGATTCTTGCCCTCATTTTGTCTGAGAATTCATAGATATAAGACATTTCTATTGGCTGCTCTGCTTCTCTGATCATTGAGCACTTACCTTAGATTAAATTAATAAATATATTTAGGCTTTATAATTGTTTAGGAGTTAATTTAAGTGTCAAAGCTAGTTAGTGATAAGTCTGACCTACCAGCCAAATATTTATAATCAATATAAACTGCTGTGTAGTAATTTGGGAAGCAGTGACTGAGCATGTGGGAGTTGCTGGCAGGACAGGAACGTCAGACTACACTGGGGAGATGGCTAAATTGCAAAAATGCATGCCGAGCAAGAAGATGGTCCTGAATTTGATCGCTAGGATCCATTTCAAAGCTTTGCACATTTACAAATAGCTGGAATCCCAGCACTAGTTACTGGAGAAAAGCTAATCACTGGGGCTAGATGGCCAGACACAAATCAAATAACTCTGTGTTCACTGAGAGGTTCTGTCTCAAAATGCAGGGTAAAGAATGGTTGGGGAAGATATCTGATGTTAGTGAGAAGGGTCCACTATACAATAGATTAAAAATTCCTAAACCATGTAGAAATACATCTAACCAAATAATTAAAAGATACTGAAGAAGATTCTAGAGAATGAAAGGAACTTGGGTGCACACAAATGAGCTAAGATACTATTACAAAAAAAGGTAAAATTATATATTGGTAACCACAATCCCAATCAGTCTTCCTACAATATTGCTTAAAACCTACAGAAAACTGTCTAAAAGTCATCTGGAAGCACAAAAGACCCCAAATGGATTTTTAAATATCAAACAGAGAGGATAATTTTATATATATATATATATATATATATATATATATATTCAAAACCTGATCTCAAATCACTGAGCCACAGTAACACAACATGATGGTGTTGTCATAAAATAAACCTTTAGTTAAACAGAACAGAAGAGACATGATAAGCACACATAGCTTCAATAAAAATCATACCTTGGATACAGAGTTTTTTCCACAGATTGCTAGTAAAAATGCATATTCATCTACATTTTTTAAAAAAAGAAAGAGCTGTATTGCCATCTTGTGCCAAAATCAATTAAAATCGGCTGAAAGGCATGGAGGAAAAACTTAAAACTTTGAAATAGCTAAAGGAAAACCCAGTGTGGACACTTCAAAATATTGGCACAGACATGGATGTTCTACAAGGACTCTGGTAGCTTAGCAAGTCATCACATGGCTGCTCAGAGAACAGCATGGAATTAAAGCTTCTGCACAGCAAAGGGAAGGATGTTGTGGCAGAAAAAAAGAATGGAATGCTGCTTGGTGGGAGGATGAGGACCAGTGATAGCTGAGTAGGAGGATCATTGACAAGATGTCAAAGTACAACTATATATTCATATCTCATTAATAATTGTATTTATCACAAATGTAATAATAATCATATATTCGAAGTAAAATACTTAAAAGAAAGAATAAAATTCAATCCTAAAACTAAAATCTAATCAGGCATGGTGGTGCATACCTTCAGTCCCAACATTTGGGAAGCAGAGGCAGGAGGATCTGTCTAAGTATGAGGCTATCCTGGGTTCCATAGTATGTTATAGGCCAGTCAAGTCTGCATAGTGGGGACCGTGTTTTAAAATAAAAGCCTAAGTATAAATTAAAAATTAGAACCTGAAAGTCTAATACAGTTGACAAAAACTTATGTTACTTCACTGACAATAGCAGAAAACTAGAAAGTGAATCAATTTAATTTGCAAACTAACATATATCATGAGAGCCATCTGCAAGTTTATTATGAGACTTACTAACAGAGATGTTGTTTTTAAAATGCCTCTACTCTGGCACTGTTTATAAGAATCATCACCAGTCTACAAAAAGATTTTTAAGCAAAGATAACCAATTAAAACTTTCTTCCCAACAGAGGCATATCATAAACAGCTCAAGTGTCTCCATTGAACTATATAAAAATAAGTGTTATGTCACAGTTTAATCTAATGACAGAAAATGGTCAACCGCACGTTCACAGTGTTTACAGTAAATACACTGAGTAGAAACTGCCATCATCCTCACTCTTGCTGACGCTCTAAAACTGGATATAAAAAAGGTAGGTATTAACAGTGATAGATGACTAAAGAAATATTCCTAGAGTGTTAAGACTACAGGTCATTATTATTTTTATCTATAGTTTCCCATTAAAAATTATTTAAATTAAATTTTCTCATACAACCATGATTTTATCTATTGCAGTCTCTGAGAACCAACTGCAAGACCACAGCCATGGTTTGGAACCCACCCCAGAATGTCAGTCTTTTTATCTGAGGGATAATAAAGGAGCACATATGTTCTCAAGGTAACTTTCTTACTGTATCTTGAAAATCTTCTCTCTGTCTTTGTCATTACACAATTATATACT
Source organism: Phyllotis vaccarum (assembly GCA_033318265.1). NCBI lineage: Eukaryota > Metazoa > Chordata > Mammalia > Rodentia > Cricetidae > Phyllotis > Phyllotis vaccarum. The sequence goes on from JARWLC010000011.1 coordinate 90,882,203, forward strand.
TGCAACATTAAACTTTAGACAATAAGAATTAAATTTGAGGATCACATTACATTTCTTGAGTAAACATTAAGAATGCAGTTAGGAAGGTTGGAAGTGACTATCCATACCAACACTTGGCCATCAGCCAGGCTCCTTAGTGTGCAGGTTGTAAAGTGAAGGCAGGAGGCACGTAGCACACAATTGCAAGTGCTTGCATTTTATTGAGGAACAGTAACCTCAAAAAATCTCAAATCTTAAGATGTACTCTCCTATCCTGTGTACAACCACAGATTAATTGCTATTGTGTCACCCTCTAAAGCTTCAGGACATACGTAATAGACAGTTACTTGGTTGGACCTTGAGTCTTGTATCACAAGCCTAAGATTAGGAGTTTGTGCAGACAGTCAATTACTAAGGAAGTTGTTCAGAGAGTTATGTCTTCACTTTAACAACCAGACTTTTAGCAATTGGGGAACTGATACCAAAGTTTCTTTATGCCTGACCTTGGTTCAATAGTCAAGCATCTGGTAATTTGTTTTTGTGTATTTTCTGGTTTTCAGGGGCAACTAGTCTACTTTGTATTTGTTCTGAGATCTTAAATCAGCTAACTTTATGCAATTGTCCAAACCCATGGAACAAAGGTCTGGTTATGAAAATGTAATTTATTCACCAAAATCACACAGTATATAATCTTTCTGTCAATCCACAAGCATAATTATGCCCAGTATATTCATGCAGAGAACACATCACCAATTAAGGTGATGGGAGAAGATCCTATAACTGTTTTTAGGAAAGAATGTTCATATCCCATGAGAAAACTAGAGACAAAAGTGATGTTCAGCATCTGTGGTCTTGTAAGCCTTACTTGAAACAAAGTTCCTCCATTAGAGCATTATTCATGTGGTAGGTTGACTCTTGAATTATTAATTGCCATCCTTTGCATTTATGTTTTGGCCTGTGACATTTGTCTTATAAATCAATTAAACTTTCATTAGAATGATAACTGAATACTATGCTATTAAACAGTCTCATAGCTTATTAGTACACCACCTGAAATATTTAGCATTTATACATCATCACTATGTTTCACCTAAGGAGCCTGGATGCTTGACATACCTGTGGGACATTGTAGAGACTTAGAACTCTGGAGATCTGAGTGGATATCCCTGTTGAGATGCCTCCTATCACAGCAACCAGCTTGCCACTCTTTTCAGGCCTGCATCTGTAGTTTGGGATTGGGGGGCTCTCTCCTGAGAGCAAAGCCATAGAACTTTCCATGGCCTTCATCTCATTGAAGTCAACATTGAAGAGGTAGAATCCCAGGGACATATTGAAGAGAATATTTGGGTTCTTGTTGATTTTCTCTATAGCAAAAACCATTGCCAACATGTGCTGGTAATGTTTAGTAAGATCCCTTGGGGGAGAAATTGGAAAGACAACTTTCTGTGTTCTTCTAGATTTTAATTAAAATATAATTACATCGTTTACTCCTTTCACTTTTCTCCCTTCTGCTCCTCTCATTGTTCCTCCTAAATTCTTAATTCTTATTTCTAAAACTTAAATCATACAAATAATATACACAATAATCTAAGAAAAAAGCAAAATATTTTTTATTAAAATTGTTGTAGAATTGGTCTAAAAACAGAGTCATAGTTCACCTCATTATCCAATTAATTTTTTGTTTTATTTTTTGAGGCAATAGCTTTATGTACTGTCTGTCCTGAATTTCATGATGTAGAATAAGCAGACCTCAACTCACAGAGATCCACCTATCCCTGCTTCTCAAGTGCTGAAGTTAAAATTTGTACCACCACACACATTTAAATGTATAATTTAAAATTTTTACTGTGCAACTTTCATCTAAGTAACTAAAATAGAAGAGAAAAGCATTGAGGGACTGCACATATTAGAATGTAGTAATTTGTGTTCTTCAGTAATGGGCTAAGCCTCCGGAAACCGTGCTTGATCAACTACAGCAATTTAAAAAAGTGTCAAGAAAAGTTAAGCAGGGAAAATAAAATCCTCTCAGTAAAATATCCTTAATTGTAACCAAACAATCTATTTTTAAAGCCTTCTTATATAGTTAAGAGAATTCAGCATGAATAAAGAAGAACCCACAAAGATCAACCTATACCTGAACAGACAGTGACAGTTGGTGGCTACTGGAGAATGGAGAGTCAGTTTCCTTTAGGGATGTTGGCTCTCATAGCTTGCCCGTTCTCCAACTGGTATCTTATACTCATGCAGTAAAGACTAAATGAGCACAGTGGATTTAAAAAACAAAACAGTGTGCATGAAGTTGTGAGAGAAGAAATATTGTAGGGAGGCATTGGGAATGGATCTGATAAAAATATATGGTATAAATATATGAAATTCTGAAACACTAACTACTTTAAAGAGAGAAGCCAAATACTTACTGATAAACATAATCCGGTATATAGGTTGTGCTTGTAAAGCCAAATTTACTTCTCATGCCTCCAAGAGTCACTCTAAGGGAAAAGAGTCCTCCAATAACAAAATCCCCATCTTGATAGTATCCAGGGGAAGCAGGTATATTTAAAGAGAAACAAGAAATTTGTTCCTTCAATACAATGAGAATAATCAGGAGAAAGAAAGCAATAAATAATTTCATAATAACATTAAAAAATAATTGATAAAACCCAGAAATCTTTTGAGTTAGGACGCTGGGACTATTCAGTCCTCATAGTCCATGAAGAAACTGCTAAACCGTGTGACTTTCTGGTCAATGTGGGTTAACTTTATAAGGCACTGTTTTGTTCTGATCCAGATGTACCAATATCCAACCACTCCCTTGTTATTGGGTGTATAATTTGTGTTGCACCTGCTTAACCCTCAATTATGCCCCCATTGCAGACTTAAGGTCAATCCAAGGGCTCACAAACATCCCATTTGGGAACTGGGAATCGTGATTCTCAGAAGAAAAACATACAATTATGAACAAGTGTGAGTTCTGCCTAAACACCTGATGCAGAGTGTGTACACTCAGTGACCTGAGGGTTTAACAATCCCAAAGAATAACTAGTGGAAGCATTATTCTGTAAGTCATGAAGTGTTGTCTGAAGGAGGTTATCAAAGGGCTTAGGGGGCAGTGCTAGACTCGTAGCCATTTCAAAATATCATTTTAGTGTATCTCTGAATAACCAAGCCAAAGCCTTTTCATTAGACAAATTTATTTCTTTTGATTTCACAGGGTCAGTTATTAACTTGCACAAGTTGTTCTTGAATTTGTGACTCTCCTGTCTAAGCCTAGATCTTATCATATTTAGATGTGAAAAAACCCAGCCACATATTTATAATAAAAAAGTAAGATATATGAGAGATATATAATTTGTTATTTTCAAACCTTATTCAATCCATCTCATAGAAAGTCCATTTCATCAAAAACCCTTAAGAGGGAAGGACCTATAGAATTATACACGTTTTGTTGCTTAGAACAAGAAGAAAACCAGTAATATTCCCAGCTCCTTCTAGTCATCTTTAAGTCCAGGCACTGAAGGTCTCTGAAGAGGGGTTCTGGTGATTGGGCTAAATATTAGTCAAAAGCATCACTTGATGCCAAAAGTCCTGGTGCCAGAAACCCAACAGTATTAGGTTCATATCACATTTTTGCCAAGAATATATAATTAAAGTAATAACATGTTCTGATGTACAGAGAATTCTATATTGATATGGGAAAATTGCACATCATATTGTCAGTTTTATGAATATTTCATATAAATTTGACATCTTTTCCTTAGGAAAGCATGAAACATACACACATGCACACACACAAACACACACAAATACACACACCTTAATAAACAAGATGAAGGAAAATTGTGAAGCAATCTATTACAGTCAGGGAGTGTTCTGATTCTAGCAGTTACCCTCAGGAACTATTGAGAACTTTGTAAAAATATAAAGTCCAAACCTACTTTACAGAGTCCCTCTGAGAATCCCAAATTTATCCAAATTGTCAATAAGTTCAATCACAAAAGCAGTTATAATGAACTAAAACAATGCTGTTTTTCTGCTATATTTATATGCATGATTATATGGCTTATAATTAACATATTTCAGTTACTCCAGGGTATATTGAACAATTTAGAATGCCAGAACAGGACAAAGTACCTAGGAACAGGGGACCTACAACTAATGTCAGAAACTATGAGCCAGGAAGGAGGATGGAAGTGACACAGGGCACTTCCTGACGTCAGTGGGAAACTAAGGGTAGACTCAGGGGCCCTGAATACCAGTCCCATGGAGTAACAGGATAGTTAGTCCTAATACATCTTACTCCTTTCCTGAAGACAATAAACGCCTGACTGAAAGAAAAAAGATGCTTTGAAGGAACAACAAAAACAACAACAAAGAAAATCCCAAAGAGAACAATTTGGAACAACTTACAGGCTAAGAATATAAAAGAATGATTAAATCTATGTTTAAGCATCTGAAAGAAAGCACAAATATACTCCAAGACAATGGCAACCAAAAAGCTTGTTTTTTAAAGTAAGGACATAAATTCAAAGTGTGGAAATGGAATTGATTAAAGAAATTGCTGAAGGAAATCTAAGTTGAGTTGAGTCTATAAATGAAAAACTCTGTGAGCCAAGTGGAAAGTCTCATGAACTGAATGAACAATGTCGAAGAGAAGTTATCAGGACTGGAACACAAGGTGGAAGAATTTGATCAGTCAGTAAAAATCAATGACATATTTAAATATATATAAATGTGAAATATGGGAGGGATTTGAGACACCTGAAAAACAACAAATCTTCACATTTTAGACATGAAGGAAGATAATACTACAAGAAAAATAAAGACAGAGTAGAAAATTCCCTAAATCTACAGTAGAGATGATCATCCACATACAACAAGCCTATAGAAAATGAAATAGACAGGATCAGAAAAGAGACTTGCCATGACATTCTATAGTTAAAATATCAGGCACACAAAATAAAGGGCACTGAAAGCTACAACACAGATAAGCAAAGGGACTCACCAGGATGGAACCATCAGAATAACAACTGATTGATTATTCAATAAAGGCATTTTAAGTATACGAATTTTGAAAGACACGTTCCAAATTTTGAAAGACTACAACTGTCAGCCCTAAGCATTATGCACAAAGAACTATGCCTAATAGTTGAAAGAGACATTTAAAAATTGTTATAAAAATAAATAGGAATTTATGATCACTAAGCATCTCTATAGATAATTCTAGATGTAATGCTTCAGTCTGAAGAGAATGACAAACACACCACTGACCACCAGGGATAAATAAATAGAATCAGGAAGGTTAAAAGAAAGAAGTCTAAGAAGACAATACAAAATCACCAAATGAAAGGAGGTTAAATACATTCTTCATAAATATCTCTGAATATTAAATGTCTTAATCACCTGAGGAAAAAACACAGACCAGCTGATATGATTAGAGGACAGTATTTATTTTTTTTCATCCCCAAAACATGTCTTGCTGCTAAAGATAGATAACACCTTAGAGGAAAAGTCTGAAAATCAATTTTCTTGGCAAATGGAAGTAAGAACAAAGCAGGCATGACTAATCAATTATCTGACAATATAGACTTTAAACTAAAGTTACTCAGAAGTAATAAGGAGGGACTCTTCATACACTCTAAAGGAACAATAAACAAAGAAACCATTATAATTTAAAAGGCATCTCCACCAAACACAAGTGCACTAAATTTTATAAAATCCCAATTGATGTACAGGCACAGATGATAGCCCACACAGATAGTGGATGACATCAATATAATACTGTGGCAACTTGAAATAAAATGTCCCTCAAATGGAGTGCTGCTATAAGGGGGTATTGCCTTTTTTGGAGGAAGTATGTCACTAAGGGGGGAGTCTGTGAGGTCTCTTTTGCTCAAGCTTCACTCAGTGTAACACTTAGTCTAATTCCTGTTGCCCTCTGATCAAGATGTAGCCAGCACTATGTCTGGCTGCTTGTTACCACACTCTTGGCCACCATGTTCCCTGACAGGATGGTAATGGATTCAACCTTTAAACTTTAAATGAGACACCCCAATTAAATACTTTCTTTTGTAAGAGTTGCTGTGGTCATTTGTCTCTTCTCAGCTATAGAGACACTAAGATACCTTCTCTCAACAATAGATAACTCATGTAGGCAAAAACTAAGCAAAGAAACATAGAAGTTAATTACATCATAGACCAAATGGACCTAAGAGACATCTACAGAACATCCTGCTCAAATGCTGAAGAATTTCTCAGCAGCCCACTGAATGTTCTCCAAAATTGACCCTATATTAAAAAAATAAACCAAGATGTGGAGAGCAAAGTTCTGCCTGGCTCTGACCCAAGGTCACATCTTATGATTCACTGGCAATTAACAGGATGAGGCCAGTAGCAGATCTAATTAACAACTTTTGCTGAGAATGGAATGTTTCTTCTCTGAGGGTTCTTGCTCCTCCACACTATCGCTCTCATAATCTCAACTGCCTTCTCTCTTCTGCAGCTGAAACTTTCTTTTCAAGGTTAGCAGCAAGAGTGATAACCAACCCCTTTACCCTATATATAGTCAGCTCATTCCCTTAATAATCAAAGACTCGATCAGATAGTTTTGACCTGTCTTCATTCACTGAGTCTCTTTGTCTCCTTCCCTCATTCTCACTTCTCCTCTCCAGGGTCTCAATTGACTTCACCCACGGGCTGGGGCAATAAGTACAGGAGAATTAAAATTGCATCCTGTCATGTGTTTGGCCATAATGTAATAAAGCTAGATGGTAGCAGCAGTAGAAACCAAGGACAATAGACAAACTCAAGAGGAGTGAATGACATACATTTAAAGAATGGATGGTTCGCTGAGGGAATTAGGATGAAATTTAAAAATTCCTAGACCTGGAGATGGAGAGATAACTCAGCAGTTAAGAGCACTTGTTGCTCTTGTAGAGGATCTTGGTTTGGTTCCTGGAACCTACATGGTGGCTCACAATCATCCAGTTCCAGGGGCTCTGATACCCTATTTTACCTCTGTGGACACCAAGAACACATAGACATGTATGCAGTCAAAATGTCCATATACATATAGTAAAATAAATAAATATTTAAAAATTCCTAGAATTGAATGAAAATGAAAATATGTCAAAACTTTTTTAGAAATAATGACAATATTAATAAAGTCTGTATAGCATATACATCAAATTATTTTCAAGAATTCAATGAATAAACCAATGATAATCATTGTCTTTGGAAAAACAAGAATAAACAAGGACACAAAGTAATAGATTGGAAAAATAACCAAGATTAATTTAAAAATAAGCAATAATGACAAAAAATCAATAAAATAAATATGGCTCCTTGAAAAGAAAAATATGACTGACAAATCCTTAGCCAAATTAAACAAAAGTAGGAGAAAGGAGATTCAAATGAATAGAGATGAAAGGTGAATATTATGTCAGAGTCAAACATTATGACACCAGTGAAATTCAGAAAGCCATGATGACGTACTTCCAATCTTTACTCCAGAAAGATGGGTGGATTTCTAGATATATACATAACATACTAAATTTAAACCAAGAAGAAACAGATTTATAACCAGCACTAAAATTGAAGCAATAATAGTAATAACAACAAACTCTCCCAAAGAAAAGAAAGCCCAGGACCAGACAGAGTCACTGCAGGATTCTACTAGACATTCAAGAAATAGATTAGACCAAATACTATTCAAATTACTTCATAAAATGAGAAAAAAAGAAGGAATCTTTCTGAAGCTTTTTTTTTTAATAAAGACCACTGTACCTTGATAACAAGCCCAGATAAATACATCACAAAAATAAAAATTAGAGCTGATCTTCCTGGTGAACAAAGATGTGAGAAGTCAATATAATGCTTGCAAACAAAATTTAAGATCAGAGTTTAAAAATCACTCACAGCAATCAAGCTGGCTCCATTCAATCTGTGAAGAGATGATTCAACATGCACAGATCAGTAAATGTAGTTCATCAACTAAGCTGATTCAAAGACAGAAATTGCATGATCATTTCAATAGATGCAGGATAGGCTTCTAACAAAATCCAACTTCTCTTCATGACAAAAGCCCAGAAGAGACAAAGAATAGAATCAAAGAATAGAAGTAGTAGCATACCTCGACTTAGTAAAGACATAAGATAAACTCATAGCCAACATCCTAGAGAAAAAGAGTTTCCACTAACATCAGAAGCAATATAAGAATGTTTACTCTATCCACTCCTATTCAATAGAGTGTCTTATCTGGAGTAATAATAAAAGAATACACACATATATACACAGGAGAAGTCAAGTTATCTTTAACTGTAAGTAATATAACTTTACACAAAAAATACTAAAGGTCAATCAAAAGGCTCACAGAGATGATAAACAGTTTCATCAAGTGGTGGGCACACAAGAATTGGGATCTTTCTATTTATCAATGACTAATTTTGAAAATGAAGTCATGTAAATAATAATTTTCCCAGTTAACACAAAAATCACACACAAGGGGAAAGAGAGGGAGAGAGAGGGAGAGAGAACAATCACACAAAACCTGGTAATAAACCTAGCCAAGGATGCAAACAAAAACTCCACAGTGTAAGCTTTTAGACTCTGAAGGAAAAAAATTAGGAAAAAAACTGGAGAATAGAAAAACCTACCATGCTTATGAATTGCGAAAATTAATCTAGTCTGTATGGTCATGCTACTAAAATCAATCTGGAGGTACAAAAGACCAGTGACAACTGAAGCAACTCAGTACAGACAAGTACTTAGTATCATAACTGAATCCAAATGATACTACACAGCATAGTAATAAGACAATATGACGCTTGCATAAAGACACACCAACCTATGGACTAGAATAAAAAACCCAGTGACAAGTGCTCACACCGACAGGTACATTTTTTTACAAAGATGTCAAAACTATGCATTGGAGAAAAGACAGCCTCTTCAGCAAATGATTTTGGAAAACTTGAATATGCACATATAGAAAAATGAAGCTAGACCTGATACCCTAAGACTGTTGGAGGAAAAAGTAGAGAGATTGTGTCAATGTATAGACATTGCTGAAGACTTTCCAAATGGGACTCCGGCAGCACAGAAGACAATCAACAATTAATTCCCAGAAACCAACAAGTTTCTGTGTAGCAAAAGAATGTGCCAGTTGAATGAGGAGGCAATCCACAAAATGGGAACAAATTTTTACTAGCTATGCTTATGACAAAGGACTGGTACCTAGACTAATCAAAGAATTCAAAAGATAAACATCAAGAAAGCAAAAAAAAAAACTTCAATTTTAAAATTGTCTAGATAATGGAACAGAGAGTTTTCAAATACTAATTATATCCATAGATCAGAGAAGTTCCTTTTTTACTGTGGGCAGTGGTAACGACAGAAATTCACAGCTGGTCAAAATGATGAGAACAAGAGACTGCTAAATACTCAGCCATAAGTAGGATATGTATATCAGCCTCCCACTTCCAAGACTGGAGGAACATCATGGAAGAGAAGAAGAAAAGAATGTAGACGTGTGTAAGGAATGGAATCAAGTGGATCATTGTCTTCAGATCCAAGGCATCACCTCTGCACTCTTGATCTCACAACGATTGTGTTTACCAGCACAAAACTACAAGATATAAAGATGGTGGGAGGGCTCATTAAGCCCCACCCCTCCTTGAGGGCTTACAGGCAGGTCAGATCATGAGGTTCTACCCCTCTCTGAGTATCAAGGAGTAGTTGCTGTAGAAAGTAAAATCATTTTTAGGTGGAGTTTGCACCTGTAAATAATCTCACACCTAGCACCCTGCAAGAAACCCTAGTAGAATACGATGGGTTACAGGAAAAAAAAAAATCTTGAGTGTAGGAAGACCAGCTCATAAGAAGAGAGTGAGTATGATAAAAGTGCATTATATACATACAAGAGAATGTCATACTGTAGTCCATTATAATCATAATTAACACTTACAAAAGAAAAGATCTAATAATATAAATATGTATTCTGACTAGTTAAATATTTATTTATGAATATCTAGTTACTTGCATATTTATATTCAATAGCATAACCCTTTATGAATATAGGTTATTACTTGTTTATCAAGATTAATAAAAAACTTACTATGATAATTCTGATTCTTAATTTTAATAGCTTTTAATAACAGTATGTATATTTAATATATGTATGATGCATAGTGTGGGGTATACACTTTTTTTATTATACACGATAATAAAATGCCTTATATGGGTCATTTGCGAAGAAAACAGTTTTATTTTGAAATGCTTATTAGGAGCATCAGGTCAAAGACTGGGCAGCCTCATGGTTTGGATCTTCATAAAGGTGGCACACTGTGACAGAAGCCAAGAAACCATGGCACTATGAAGTATGTCAGACTCCTTCAAAACTATGAAAGCTAAAGTCCTTTCATATTTAAGCTCAGCTCTTAAATTCCATAAAACTTTCTCCCTAAGGACCAAGCTTTTACATATGGAATTTTAGTGGGTATGTAGCCAAGCCATATCGATTAAATAGTGATTTAAAATACTTGAATAAATTCACGTGTCCAAAAATGAAAAATACTGAGAAAAATTTCCAATCTACTGAAATAATAAAAAGTTTCTGTGAGATCACAATTATTGTGTAGCATATAGGAAGTCTGGCTCATCAAACATGGGGATCCCCAGTCATGTTTATATCACTTCTGCCTCCTAACACTCACAGCTGATTCTTTAAGATTCCAGAAAAGCACTACATTCTAATGTCTAGCTCAAATCGCTTCTTCTGCCACTTATATCTCTTCCTCCCCTAAAATTTCCAAATAAATAAAATAGAATTAAAGTAATCAATGAGACTGCAGAGACTGTCACTAGAAGAAACTGAACTGACTTGCGAAATAGTATGAGGCTGATCTGTGAGACAATCCAGTGGTTAACATCTTGACAAAGGGTATCAGAGTCCACAGAGTGAGTGCCCAAAATCTGGTAAGAAAACAAACAAAAAAAGGTTAAAAGGAACTGTCACTGCTAACGTGTAAATATGCATACTGTGTGCTACGTGTGGGGAAAATACAGAGTCTCAATCTCCTGTGAACAGATGTGTACTTAATACAGACAAAAACCAAAAATCCACAATTTAAAATGTGGCACTGAGTCTCACAGGGCCAAAGCAAGACTTTGAAGAAAGTGAAGCATTTACACGCCAAAATAAAACATTTTTCAGGCCTCTCAGCCATTTTTCTTGATGTTTACCACCTAGTTGGTCATTTCCTCTTTTGTGGTCTGGAGTGAGAAGTGACACGTTATCCTATAAACTCCTTGTCCTTGTGCAAGAAAGGAAATTCTGACTTAATTGCGCAAAGGACCTCAACACACTGGCTCTGTTAGAGAGAACTTTTAAAGATGGGTGAAGAACTCACATCTTGAGACGCGCTTTCCAGGGTTTCTTAATAAATTGAGAAGAGAAAGAAAGGATGCATCCAACGGACTCATCTGCATCTCTCCACACAGGTACACTCTGCAGGTCTTCCTCTGCTTGCCTGCCTCTCTTATTAGAGTGAGTGAAAAAATCTGTCAGGGGCTAGGACGATACATAGAGAGATGGAAAGGAAACGGAAGAGAAGATAAGTCAGAAAGCTTCCTGAGGAGTCCAGGAACGGCTGCCAGCTCGCTGCTTATACCTTCTGTGGCTCTGAACGTTTTTGAAAAAGTCCTTCACTTCTGCGGAATTCACTCTACCTGTCTGTGAAATGTATAATGGGGAAAGGGAATACCTACGCATGGTATGCTTTATTTTATTTACAAAGAGCTTGAAAATGAGACTCTGCAAAGACAGTAGGAGAAATACTAGAAAAACAAAGGAGGAAAGATGCAAGAAGAAAATGAAAGGAAGTTTACAAAAAGGCCTTTATGTCTGTGAAGCATTTTAAATGGGGGGATTAGAAATGAAAAGTTCATATACACAAGCCCAGGTCTTAAAGTCAGCAACGGAGTACAGCAGGGATTCTTAAAGTGTGGTTTCCAGGCTAGCAGCCCCTGGAAACAGACTGATTCCACACAACTCGCAATTGTTAGCTCCAGGATAGAGGATACGACCCAGCAATCTCCATACAACACGGATGCCTGGGCATGCCTAAAGATCCTAGATACAGGCAATTGTGAATAGGAAGCAGTTAGGACAGAGTTGACTCAAATCTCTTATATTGCTTTTGGAAGATCCACTGTGTATTGTATCTTTCTTCCTACAGAGAGAAGGTGTTTCAAAAATTTCCAAGTGCTCTCATGGACTGTGGCTGGGATCTCCATCCTATTTCTCAGTGTCTGCTTCGTTATCAGATGTGTTGGTGGGTTCTGAAAGTCAAATTTTCTCTATTTCTCCATGGCTAATGCTAGCTTAGCTTATCACTTTTCCTACAAAGAGTCTGAGTCTTTTTTATGAAGTTTTGTATATGCTATACTTTATTATTCTTGACTGATGTTGTTTTTAACAGTTTCATATGTTCATATAATATGTTCTGAGTACTCACTCTCTCATGTCCTTACCTCCCTACCCCATATGGTCTGTTTCCAAGTTTCATGACTTTTGGGTTGATTTTGTGACTCATTTAATTTAGCATGGGACATCTGTGTGATCACTAGATGGGGGTGTCTATTGAGTCATGAATGGGTACACAACTGAAGGGAACAATTTTCCTACTCCTTGAATCTATCAACAAGAAAAAGCCCAGCAGAGCATAGGGCTTCATGATGCCCTTCTCTGACCACACCTGAGAGGAAATAGACCCATTATATGGCAAACCCAGAGCTGTCACCTGAAGTTCTATTTGCTTATGGTTGTAGCAGCTGTGTCATGTCCTGAAGATGACATTTCACAGCTCTTCATCATATTTTCTGTCTCTTACATCCTTTCCCTCTACTGAAATGTTTCCTGGGCCATAAAGTGGGTAGGAAATGTCTTGTTTAGAGCTGAGCACTCATCCATAACTTACTCTCAGCACCTTGTGAGGTCATGCATTCAGCACAGGAGGGATTGCAAACATATTTTTGATCTGAAACAGTTTCTTCTTTTTTAAGTCAGGAAAGCCCCGAAATGTGAATTACTCTTTCTTTCAGGAAGTGGATCCCAGGATCAAGGGGAAAATAGGTGGTGAGGAAACTTCCTGATCACAGTTGGCCATTTTATTGCAAGCAGAAAACTGAGGGCAAGGATTTCATTACTATAAAGGATATGGAGCATTGAAAGTGATCCTTTCTTCTTACAGTAACGTATCGCAGCTGTCAAATTTATGAGCAGAAAATGTTACAGTCACATGAGTCTTTCAAGGAGCTCTCCTGCTACAGTGGCCAGCCAGGTACAGCTGTCTGCAAATTTGGATATTAAAGAATGTATGGCAAGCCTTGTTTTTAGTTTCTAGATTGTCTTTGGAATAAGGAAAGTATAGTGGGATTATTTTATGGTTTTCCAAATGAAATGATAAATCCTGTCTATGCAGAGAGTGGGGGAATGTTAATGAGAGCAGGGGGACAAAACTCTGGAAATGCAGGGGTCTTTAAGCCAGACATCTCGGGGACATTACAGTAAACCCTTATGATAAATTTCAAGTATACATTTAAGTGAGAACCCGGAAAATGAAAGGACGTATTGCCAGTAATGGAAGTTTTTCTTCATTTACTGGCTTCCAAAATGAGGTAGAGGAGAAAACTATATAGAGAATTTCAAATATCTAAGAAGAAAGTACTCTAATATTCTTATGTATCAGTATAGTCCAAGACTACGTAATAGCGAAATGCTACTGGACTCTGGCAAACTGAATTACCTCTTTGAGCCACAGTTTTCTTGTCATTAAGAGAGACTTCATTCAATAAACCGCAATGACTGAAATTCTGTAGTTCTAAAACATTTACCGGAGTTCAGAGTATTGGTAAGTGATTAGCCACTCGGGAAAGACTTAAAGCTGACCTTGCTAGCCTAAGCACCGAAACTTGAGTTCTGTGGCGACTCCATGACCCAGGTAAACTGCACATATCACTGAATTTCTGGTTCTGACACCTAGAAAGTAGATTCTGCTACAAAGACAAAATTGCTGCTTGTGTTTATTGACACTGGAATTACTCAACAGTCTTAGAAAGTAAGGTGCAGCAGGTACGAGGAAGATTGTGAGCTCGGGGCTCCTGGGCACTCACTCCCTGAAGCCTCTCTTCTCTAGGTTCTGTCAAGAACTGCTGTCCTTCGAACTGGGAACGTTTTCAGTCTAGTTGTTACTTTTTCTCCACGACCACCCTGACTTGGCCATCAAGTTTAAAGAATTGCTCAGAAATGGGGGCTCACCTGGTGGTCATCAACACACTGAAAGAGCAGGTAATTGGTGAGCGGGCTTCTCAGGGTTGATAGGATATTTTAGCCAATCTTTTCCCCCAAAGGTGTACATGAGGTTTGAGTGGGAGCTGTTTGCCAAGGAATGAGCTAAGTGTGCCGCATCCACTATTTCACCACAAATTCACTTTCGGCTCAGCATTACAAGATCCTTTAAAAGATTTACATGAAGAGACCCAATATTAACCAGAATAGGGGATAGTAGTAGATAACTTTAGAATAATACTTTATTGATGAATACTTTGTATGAATGAGAACAGACAACTATTACCCATTATCTTCAGGTTTTTATTAATGTCTCATGATAGCTAGATACAACAGAGGAGACTGCCATTAGCTATGTATCAGTTTTGAATGAGCTACATCGAATCTCCTTTTAGAATTTAGAGGGCTTTTATTTGTTGAATTATGTTATTTGTAGTTTCTCACAATTAAATATTAGTAGATGGCCTTCAGTAATCTTAGAGTTTTAAGAATGCTTATCTAGCATCTAGTCTCAATTCTGCTTCATCTCTACTAAAACCTAATTACTTCAAGCATCTCTTCAGAACTAAAATAATTGATCACAGCTTTTATCATTGTTGCTGTTCTTATTGTTATTGCCATTTTTATATTTCTTCCCTAGGAATTCCTTTTTCAAGCAAAACCCAAGAAGAAAGAGTTTTATATTGGACTGACAGATCAGGTGGTTGAGGGTCAGTGGCAATGGGTAGATGGCACACCTTTCACAGAGTCCCTGAGGTAGGTACTTATTGTAGAAAATTGTTACATCAGGTAATCCTAAAGCAAGACAACATTGAGTGGAAGTATAAGACTGACTTTTGTTACAATGATGCAAGTTCAGGTCCATCACTGGTGATATTGGATACAGGAAGAAGGAAATGGGAGGTACAGGCTCCTACCCTTCTATTCCCTGGGAATGCCAAATGAATGGAAGAGAAGTAACAGTTGGAAGTGATAAGAAAATTAGAACTGAAAATTACTGACTACAGTGTAGATTTTAAAAGTCCCAAAGTAGAAATAAATGAAACATAGTATCTTAGAAAGGACAGGATACTCTTATTGTCCTATTATCTTTCCCTTTAATAATGGCCTTGTGTCATTGTAACACCACATTTTAGGGTTTACAGCTAGTTTTCATTACTTCTCTTTATTGAAATTACACATTTATGAGGCATATCAATGTTATTAATCTTTACCCAGAAATTGAGGAAACTAAATGTCAAAGGAACTGAGTAATTCATTCAGCTAACATGCAGCAGTGTGATTGTGGGGCTTGGCTGCCCTGAACCCTGAGAAGATGTGATTTACTGCACAGTGAAAGATGCCTTGGGAGAACAAAGAGATGGGAGTAGCATGAGGTAGGAGGTCAGAGGCAGCCCATCTACCAGATTGTCAGTTCTTACCATAACATCTCCCTTTGGCTCCAAATCTATGGAGCTGTGTGACAATATAGAAATTCAGGAAGATCCCACCAGGTGATGACATAGGCAAGTGGGTTTTTCTTCACTGATAAAATGGAGATGATAATTTCACTTCACAAAATGATAATTAAATAACAAATACATCAGTGGTTTATTGTGTTGTCTCTTTTCCCTGAGACTTAAAATCCCCTATGTTTCCTCTTCACAGCTTCTGGGATGCTGGGGAGCCTAACAATATAGTTCATGTGGAGGACTGTGTCACCATAAGGGACTCTGGAAATCCCAGGAAGAATTGGAATGATATACCCTGTTTTTACAGTATGCCTTGGATTTGTGAAATGCCAGAAATAAGTTCTTCAAACTAAATGCAAGTGAGCCCAGGAGGAACAAGAGCTGTAACAACACCCTGAATCCAACATGAGGAAACATGTTATCAATCATAAGGACCACATATGTATATGTTACTTCAATATAAGTAAAAGTGAGGTGTTCCATTAGTAAAATCCCTGGTATTGACTGTTGTTCTCGGCATAAGCTGCAAGTCCTGTTTTCAGAACTTACAGTTATTCACCAGTAAGTGCAGCAAGAGAAGGAGGACTTTCCTTTTGACATCTTGCTTATGAGATGAAATAAAAATACATGTGCAGATCAAGTACACAGTCCAGTGAAGAAGAGGTGTAGGGGGTATAGAATGAGACTTCGGATGGCCACCAGATTACCCTCTTTATACACCCTAGAATCCTCATGCAGCTGATGCATAGGTTATGTCCATATTCTCCAACAGTAAAGAAGAAACATCTTTGAATTTGAAACTTAGAGAATGGCATGGCCGTCAGCATATCTCCATCAAGAGAGGTCGAACTTCAGCTCCAAACAGATTTCAAAGGGTCTAGTCCACTCTTCCCTGACTGAAATTCTGTGTTCTCTTCTATCAACTGAATCTCATCTGAATTTGTATCTACTGCTCAAGTAGAACCAGAGTTCAAAGTGAGGTTGTCCTTTAAAAAGTTCAACTTCCCACTTCCCTGTCTCAAGACTTTCTATTTATTGCATGATAGTCTGTCAATACAGACCCTGTTTCTTCTAGGTAGAGTCACAAAGAGACCTTCAGCAGCATTCACACATTGGAATAATGTGTATGCTTGAGTAGAGAAAGTTCACTAAACAAATCAATCCAATGTATTAGCATTCTTTACAAGAACTTCTATTAGGTATTTTAACAATCTGATTTTGAAATCGATACTCCCCTTTTAAACACAAAGTCATATAAACTAAAAGAAATATTACAACCATACATTTGACTTTCTAGTTCATATTTTTAAATTATTTTTGTTTGAAAGTTTCATGTATGTATAGAATTCACTGTTAAAAAACCAATCCTTATTCTTTTCACTATAACCTGCCCCATCTGCCTTACTTCCTTTCCCACCCAGTTTCATGTGTTCTTTTTCTTCTTAAACCCAGTGTCCACTCAGTACTGCCTGTATGCACTTGGGTGTAACGTCTTTGATGCAGCAGGATTAGCTGTTTTTGAGGTTTCTGGCCCAGACTTTCTGGCCTAGCCTGGTGGCCCAATCTTTCAGACTCACAGTCCAATAGTCCCACTGAAACACACAGACACTTTTATTAATTGTACGCTGATTGACCTGGGGCCCAGACATATAACTTGCTAGCTCTTGCTCTTAAACTAACCCATGATTCTGATCCTGTTTATCCAGAGCAGCATAGTTGTCCTCTGCATCTGCTGTTTCTCTGGAATCTCTATGGCATTTCTGCTCTGTTCTTTCTGTTCCCAGAGTTTTCCCAGTCTGGTAGCTCTGCCCATATTCCTGTCTGTCTTCAGCAAATCAGCATTTTTACTAAACTAGTAGGCAAGAAAATTATTTACAATGTAACATAATCCTCCTACAATTAGCCTCTCAGAAATAAGAAATCATGCCCCACACCCTAGCTCCTCTAGCAATCAACTCTTGCCAATAGTTCCTCTCTGGGGATAGGACTTCATTAGCTCCATACCATTTATGCTGAGATTTGGGGTGTTTTATATTGTCTTTATTGGGTTGAGAGATGCCCTCTGTGTCCCTAGAATCTTCAGGAGTTCTATTGTGAAGAGATTCTGGATTTTGTTAAGGTGATGATGTAATGGGATATTTTGATCACACTCCGACACTCCTGAGACTGACAATAAAGTTTACATTAAATCAGAAGGTGGCGCTAGCTACTAGCTGACCAAATTAACCATAGAGGTTTTGGAGGACCCAGGACATATAGAGAGACACTGGAAGTAGTAGGAAGGGGCTTAGAAAGATGCTTGGCCTTTTGAATGGAGTAAGGAGAGGAGAGGAGGTCACTCTTCGCTTCAACACCACTTCTCTGATCGATCAGACTTTTACTGCAATATCTGACTCCTGAGCTTTTATTGATAAAAGAATAATCAGGTAAATGCTTCATATAGTATCCACCATAGGACACAATACCATGAGGCAGCTGATCTCCACCAGCTTTGCATAGTCACTGCTGAGGCAGGCTCCCTCCCCCAATTCTAGGCCCTCTATGCTAGTCTGGGGCTTTCCTCTCCAACCTCTCTACAGTAGCCTCCAGCTCCTCAGCCTCCAAATACTACAGGTAGCTGGGCCCCAAAAGCCACAAGAGGAATCTGCCCACTCTTGGCCAACTCTGTCATTCAGGCACCCTGGGCCCTTACTTCCTCTCATGCATGCTTCTTCTGCACATCCCCCTGTGACCACTTTATGCATGGCTTGCTACCCCTCCATGTAGACTGTGGGCATCCCCTGGTCCTTCTCCTCAGACTGCTGACATGACAGGTTGGCCATTTTAACAGTTGCTCAGGCTTTTACTGCTACCACCAACACACAGCCTCAGTCCCCAGCAACATATGAGGAGTTGCAGCCAGACCACACCCATGTCTCTTCCTAGACATGCAGCACAGTGACATCCAGCTTCACACTTTATTGCCTTTGTTAGTAATTCTAGTAAGACACCTGGGAATTCTTAACAGGGGAATTAGGTTATTTTTAAGAGTTTTTCTCCATGTTAACAATGGGGAACAATATTATCATGCAGGGAAATAGGTTTCCTATGGTTCCAAAATGAATGGTTTGAAAATTAAAAAAATTAAGTAAATCAATCAGCTGGGATTGACATAATGTTGATTATAATCATTACCAGTTTAGTACTTAAATGTTTTATCATTTAAAAGTAGTTTGATATTGGTGCCAAACATGAAAAATCAACTGATAATATGTGATCCTTTGAAAGACCCACTAATGAAGCTAAGAAAGAAATTAAACACAGAGGAGTTTAGAGCAGAACCTACCACATCATCTCATTATGAAACTAAAGAGGAGAAATTCAAGGTTGTTAGAAAACCAAACTCATTGACCACCAGATGATAAGAACCCTCAGGAATATGGAGATGCTAACTGGGATTCTGTAGAAGTGTTAGATTTGAAGAGCTATGAGGAAGCAATATTTTCATAAGGCATGCACTTGCCAGTTGTGAAGCAGATGTTAAATTCATGGGAAAATCAGAACAGAATTATCCCACAGAACTGGAAGGATTTAGTTACAGCAGTGTTGTAAGACAGTCCTCAGTAGCAATGGAAAGCACGGAAGAAAGAGCAATCGAGGGTCATAGAACAATAAAGTAAGACCAGAATGCTACTTTGCAAAGACAGTTTAGATTTGATGGACACATCTTGGCCCTATGTTGTATAGCAGCTTTGATGCTTGGGACAGGGTTTAAGAATCATGAGAGAGGTCTGTATCATTTATTAAAATTATACAAGGCCCGAAAGAAGCCTTCACTGATTTTTTTCATAAAAATTGTCTTCAGCTGTAAATAGAAGATCCAGAAGTTAGGCAAATATTAATTGAATCTTTGGATTCTGAAAATGCTAATTAATAATGCAAAAGGGTGATTAGGCCTCTAAAGGTAAGATCATTACCAATAGATGAATGTATTAGTAAAATAGCAGATATTGAATCTCATAGCTATGAATGTTGTTTTTGTGCATGAGAACAGACACACACACCACCAGATGCCACACCAGAGTTTATTCAGGGGGATTGCCAAGCAGGTATGAGGGAGAGAAGCAGAAGAGAAAGAGACAGACTTTCACGTGGCTGTTCCTTTTAAGAGGGCCAATGGGCACAGATTTATGAAGCCACGCCTAGAGGTGTGCCCTCTGAAGCAGCGTGTTCTGCCAGCAGCACCATGTTGGATTTGCCACATGGCTGCTATGTGCCAGGAATTCTTACAATGATGATACTTGGGTAGGACAAGTAATTTCTAAAAAATGTAAAGGTTAGGTGTTTTAATTGTGGTAAACCATATCATCTTAAAGGTACACAAGGTGTTCATGGAAACGATGCTTTTCTATTGATAATCCAAACATTAGACCTCAGCCTTCTGGATAATGTAGAAGGTATGGCAGAAGCCGACATTAGACTAATGAATGCAGATCAACAAAAGACAGACAAGGTAACCCTTTGCCATTTGGAAATGCCTTGGGGACCCTCCTGAAGGTCCTAATGTTAAATTTGGTCCAATTATTTCTTGTCAGCATTGGGGAAACCACTCCACAGAACAATAAAAGGACTTAATGCCTGTTGTTAAAAACCATACTGCTCTGGATGACAGAACAACTTCATTAAATAAAACAAAATTTTCAAGAGAGACCACAAAACAAGTATTTTGGCAAACTGCTATAAGTGATCAGAAACCAAAGCTAAAAATAGAAATAAATGGTATTGAAGTTGAGGGTTAGGTAGACACAGAAGCATATGTAACCATAATTTCACCAAATCTTGGCATCCAGATTGGCCTCTTCAAGAGGTAAATGTTTAGCTTCTAGATATTAGAACATTATCCCAAGTCTTCTCAGCATCTAACGAGGTGATAATGTGGTTTTTTTCTTTCAGTTTGTTTATATGATGGATGGTATTCACAGTTTTCCATACGTTGAACTATCCCTACATATTTGGGATGAAGCCTACTTGATTGTGGTAGATTATTTTTTTGATATGTTGTTGGATTAGGTTTGCCAGAAATTTATTGAGTATTTTTGCATCAATGTTCATGAGGGAGATTGGTCTGTAATTCTCTTTCTTTGTTTCATCTTTGAGTGACTTGGGTATCAGGGTATTTGTGGTATCAAAAAGAGTTCAGCAATATTCCTTCAGTTTCTACTGTATGGAACAGTTTGAGGAGTATTGATATCAATTCTTCTTTGAATGTCTGGTAGAATTATGCACTGAAACATCTGGAACTGGGCTTTTTATCTTGGGAGACTTTTAATAACAGCTCCAATTTCCTTTGGGGTTAGAGGTCTGTTTAGGCCATTTATCTGATCTTCATTTAATTTTGATAAGTGGTACCTGTCCAGAAAGTTGTCCATTTCTTTTAGGTTTTCCATTTTACTGAAGTATAGATTTTCAAAAAATGACCTGATAATTCTCTGGATTTTCTTAGTATCTGTTGTTATGTCCCCTCTTTCATTTCTGATTCTGTTAATTTAGGTTCTCTCTCTCTCTCTCTCTCTCTCTCTCTCTCTCTCTCTCTCTCTCTCTCTCTCTCTCTCTCTCTCTCTCTCTCTCTCTCTCTCTCCTCTCTCTCTCTCTGCCTTTTGGTTAGTTTGGATAAGAATTTATCTATCTTGTTGACTTTCTCAAAGAACCAACTCTTTGATTCATTGATTCTTTGTATTGTTCTCTTTGTTTCTATTGTATTGATTTCAGCCCAAAGTATGATTATTTCCTGCCATTTACTCCTTCTAGGTGAGTTTGCTTCTAATTGTTCAAAAGTCTTCAGCTGTGCTGTTAAGTCTCCTGTGTGAGATTTCTCTAGGTGTTTCATACAGTCATCTAGTGCTATGTGTTTTCCTCTTAACACTGCTTTCATCACGACCTATAAGTTTGGGTATGTTGTAAATTCATTTTCATTAAATTCTAGGAAGTCAGATTTCTTTCTTAACTTCTTCCTTGACCCAGAGCTGGTTCAATTGAGAGACGTTAAGTTTCCATGAGTTTGTAGGCTTTCTGTGATTTTTGTTGTTGAACTCTTGCTTTAGACTGATATGATACAGGGAGTTATTCTCATTTTTTGTATCTATTGATTTTTGCTTTATGACCGAGTACATGGTCAGTTTTAGAGAAAGTTCCATGGAGTGCTGAGAAATATGTATATTCCTTTTTGTTGGGTGGAAGGTTCTGTATATATCTATTAAGTCCATTTCTGTCATAGTATCTGTTAGATTCCTTTTTTCTCTGTTCAGTTTCTGTCTGGTTGACCTATCCAAGGGCAAAAGTGGAGTATTGAAGTCTCCCTCTATTCGTGTGAGGCATCTGATGTGAGGTTTAAGCTTTAGTAGTGTTTCTTTTACATAAGTAGGTGCCCTTGTGTTGGGGGCATAAATGTTCAGGACTGAGACTTCTTCTTGATGGATTTTTCCTGAAATGAATAAGTAATGTCTGTCCTGGTCTCTTTTGATTGGTTTTAGTTTGAAGTCTATTTTGTTAGATATTAAGATGACTACACCAGCTTGTTTCTTAGGACCATTTGATTGGAAAGTCTTTTCCTAACATTTTATTCTGAGCCCATGTCTGTCTTTGAAGTTGAGGTGTGTTTCTTGTATGCAGCAGAAGGATGGATTCTATTTTTGTATCCATCGTGTTAGGGTATGCCTTTTTATAGGTGAATTGAGTCCAGTGTTAATATTATTGACCAATAATTGTTATTTTCTGTTATTTTTGGTGGTATCTTGTGTGTATTTCCCTTTTGGGAGTTTTTCTTCTGTGGGTTATTGATTGCTTGTGGTTTCATGGATGTATCTGGTTTCCTTGGGTTGGAGTTTTCCCTCTAGTGCTTTCTGTAGGGCTAGATTTGTTGATAGGTATTGTTTAAATCTGGTGTGTGTGTGTGTGTGTGTGTGTGTGTGTGTGTGTGTGTGTGTGTGTGTGTGTGTGTGTGTGTGTGTGTGTGAAATATCTTGTTTACTCCATCTATGGTGATTGATAGTTTTGTTGGGTATAGTAGTCTGGGTTGGCAGCCATGATCTTTCTGTGTCTGTATAGCATCTGACCAGAACTTTCTTGCTTTCATTTTTTCCACTGACTAGTCAGGTGTTATTTTGATGGGTCTGTCTTTGTAGGTAATTTGGCCTTTTTCCTTTGGAGCTCTTAGTGTTTTTTCTTTGTTCTGTAGGTTTATTGGCTTGATTATTATGTGGCAAGCACACTTGGGGGGGGGTCTAGTCTATTTGGTGCTCTATAAGCTTCCTGTTTCTTTACTGGCATGTCTTTCTTTAAGTTGGGAAAGTTTTCTACTATGATTTTGTTGAATATATATTTTGTTCCTTTGAGCTGGTATTTTTCTCCTTCTTCAATTCTAGTTATTCTCAAGTTTGGTCTTTTCATGCTGTCCCCGATTTCCTGAATGTTTTGTGTTATAACTGTTTTGATTTTAGTGTTTTCTTTAACTGACATATCTATTTCCACTATTGAATCTTCCACTCCAGAGATTCTCTCTTCCACCTCTTACATTCTGTTGGTTATGCTTGCATCTGTGGTTCCAGTTCATTTCTTCGGGCTTTTTATTTCCAGCTTTGCCACAGTTTGTGCCTTCTTTATTGCTTCTATTTCTAATTTTATTTCCCATAATGTTTCTTTAACCTGTTTGTTTTCCTTTTCTTACTTTTCTTTATTTTCTTTCAGGGATTTATTAATCTCTTGCAATTTTGGTTTGTATTTTCTTCTATTTCTTTAAGGGAATTTTTAGTTGTTTTTCAGAAAGTTGTTTTTAAGGTTGTTTCCTTCTGTTTCCCCTTCATTGCCGTGCTCAGGTCTTGATGCTGTAGAACCATCCGCTTCTTCTGGTGATCCTTGTTGTTCTTTACATTGTTATGTGTATTCTTGCACTGGTGTCTGCCCATTGTTTCCTCAATTAACTCTTAATCAGCTCTTTATAGGCTCCTAGTCAGTTGTGGGCTTGGGGACTGTGTGTCTCCAGTTGTCTCAGGGGTCCCTCTTAGTTGGCTCTTATTTGGCTGTAGGTCAAAAGGCTGTGGGTCTCCAGCTGTCATGGTGGTCTTTCTTAGTCAGCTGTGAACCAGGGGGCTACAAAGTCTCTAGCTGTCAGTATGTGATGACACAGCTTGTGGTTAGGGCATGGTTTAGCTGTGGGACATCCCTCCAGCTGTATTTTCTGGGGATTGCACTTTGTTTGAGAGCTTTCCCCACTGCCTTTCATATAGGGTGGAGCTGGGTGTGGGTGGAGACCAACTGTCTCCGCTTGGCCTGTGGTTCAGGGTGACACCCACCTTTTAGTTGGCTGTGGACTAGGGAACTTTGTGGTCCAATGGGAGGTTCTTTACAGGAGCAGAGGCACTAGGTGAAATGGTTATGTTGTCCAACTGCCTCCTGCATATTCACATTTGTACCCATATATTAGTGTTACTTTGTGATTTTATTAATATGTTTACTGTTTGCATTTTAATGCTTATACATGTATTGATTTCCTACAAATAAAGAAGGAATGGACCTAACCAGAGGCTGCTGTCTTCATCCAGACAGGAGGGCTTAGAGCCCAGAGCATGATACAAGTTCTGGGGATTGGTCATTCTCAGCAGCAGGAAACAGATCATAGATAGAGGTACAAAAACAATGAAGGAAATCACGGAGGGATCATGCTTTATTGACAACCAGATTTCTACATAGACAGGCTTATGGTTTGTACATTAAAATAGATAAAATTAACTATACAAAGCTCACTAATACATAAAATTATTTCTCAACTTGTGCAATATAATTTAATTAATGTGCCCAACACATGTAAAGTGACTTAGTTCCATTTCATTCAAAAGTACCAACTTTAGCATGGACACATATAAAACACATATGCTCCACTGCCACACTTAACAAACATCCATATTCTACATCTAACCCAAAAAAATCATTAACAAACTTGAAAAGTAGCTGCTGCCTTTAAAAATGATAGAGGAGAAGACAGGTTAAAAAGTTGGTGCTTGAAAAAATCTCAGCTCAAATGCAGGAAACATTAGCAAATCAAATTTCAAACAAGACTGTAACAGCATTTTTCTTTTTAAAATCTTTGTGTGTGCATGTATGTGTGTGTGGTGTGTGTGTATGTGTGGTGTGTGTGGGTATGTGTATGTATGTGTGTGCATGTTTATGTATGTGTATGTGGTGTGTATGTGTGTGGTGTGTGCATGTGTGTGTCATTTGTGTGTGTTGTGTATGCAGAAAAATGGTCAGATACCCTGGAATTGATGCCGCAAGCCACTGAAAGCCACCTGATATGGGCTCTGAGAACCAGACTTGGATCCTCTGGAAGAGAAGCAAGCAATTTTAACCACTGGTGTATCTCCCCAGCTCCAGTAGGCTTTCTTAGGGTCAGTTGTGACTGAACCACTAACAGTATAAACATTGTAATTGTAGCTTGTCAATTTGGTGACTTTTTCCCAATAGTACAGCTCTTGAATATTAGCCAATGTATATAAGTGATTTAAAGGATGATACCTTTATGATTCAAAATGAAAACATAAATGGAGTGAATTTAAAGAATTAAGAAAATTAAGTCCTCAGCCAAGTGAAAAGATCAGTGCATTTTCATTAACTTTCCTATAAATACAAAGGAAATGATTCATCTCCAGGAAAAGGTAGCCGCAAGTCATAGTGCAGATTGCCACAAACAATGATAACGGGAGATCTTTAGATTTAAAAACAACTTTGTTTTCTCAGCTATATGGAGTTGGAAAAGCTCATTACAATGAAGCTGAGTCTGCATGAGGCTGTGTGCTTTGGCATGACAGCTGGAAAGAAGGAGGAAGAAAAATTTTTGGAAGGTTATGTCCTTCTCTACCTGTACAATAAATCACTGAGATCTCTTTTACACTGTTTTACTGGGAGATTGTTGGTAACTACTTAAGTTTGAAAGTAAAGGAAATGTTAAATTTTTAAACTGAGATTTGGGTTTAAATGGGACTCATGTTGGGCGCCTTTTGTTGTATGAAGTTTCTGGCCCAGACTTTCCGGCCTAGCCTGGTGGCCAGGACCCACAGACCCACAGTCCCTTTGAAATACAGACTCTTGTATTAATTGTAAACTGATTGACCTGGGGACCAGGCATATAACTTTCTAACTCTTTACCCCTAAACTAAGCCTGATTCTTATCTTGTTCAGCCATGCAGCTCAGTACCTTTTCTCAAAGCAGCATAGTTGTCCTCTGCATCTTCTTCTCTGCGGTGTTTCTGCTCTGTTCTTCCTGTTCCCAGAGTTTTCTTAGTCTGGTAGCCCAACCCATACTTCCTGTTTTGACAATCAGCACTATTTATTAAACTCATAGGTGGGACATTTATTTACAATGGAACAACATAATCCCCCTACACTTTCCTCCTATTGGATTGCCTTGCCTGGCCTTGATGTAAAGGTTTGTGCCTAGTTATACATCTTGTTCTGCTGTGTTTAAGTTGATGTCCTTGGGATGCCTGCTCTTTTCTGAAGTTAAATGGAGAAACAGTGAGTGGATCTGAGGAGATGGGAGGTAGTGATGAGGAGGTACTGGGAAGAGTAGAAGGAGGGGAAACTGTGATCAGAATGTAATGTATGAGAGACACATTTTTAAAAATGATTTATCACTACCAGTTTGTTTACAAATTTGAATTTAAGAAGTAATAATTTGAGCAAGAGAAAAATGGAAAAAGGTTGTATTATACAATCCTTCCATTTGATACATAGCTAATACATACCAGCTGAAATGTAAATATCTTAAAATTCTGTCAAGGAAGCAAAGATAAAAACTGATTCCTGTAGCATGATAATCATTCTAATGAAATACCACAAAAAAACCTATCTTAAGCATATGCGTGCACATACACACAGAGAAAGAGAGAGCACAAAACACACTATATATGTTGAATTAAATTTAAGCAAAAATAATTAATTCTCATAGTTGATAGTGCCCTGTGATTCAGTGTGTTCCCTACTTCTATGATGTATAGACACTCTTCCCGTCTTATAGGTTCATCTTTGCCATCTCCATTATAAGGACTACTTTATGGACTTCCAACTGAATGTTGCTCCAGGTAACTTACAAATCCAACTTGTCTCAAAGTGACAAGGAAAGTCATTCCAGGCCCATTTATCCTGGACATTAATAAGGACAACACAGTCTTCTCCCAGAAAGTCATTGGGTTCACCCTTATGCCAGAATCTGAAAGAGAAGAACCATGAGTTAGAGATTATACCACAGAATAATCTGAAGAAATAGAGTGAGTGATTCCTTGGAGCTGCGACCTACATTCCAAAAGTCACCAGCCACATGAAGCTATTAAGCATTTGAAATGTGACTTACAACCCTAAGAGTGGTGGCACATGCCTTTACCAGCACTCCAGAGGCAGAGGCAGATACATCTCTGAGTTTGAGGCCAGTCTGGTCTACAGAGTGAGTTCCAGGACAGCCAGGGATACACAGAGAAACCCTGTCTTTGAAGACAAAAACATTCCTGGGTCAATGGAATAGAACTGAGGAGCCATAAGTAAGTCCGCATCCCCACTTCCACCTGAATTTTTACAGTAAAGCCAACACTAAAGATGGGGGTGGGGGAACAGCATCTTCAACAAATGGTGCTGGCAGAACTGGAGAGCTAACTGTAAAACAATGAAGCTGAATCCTTCCTTCTCTACTCACAAGACTCAACTCCAGATGAATCAAGGACCTCAGATAAAACCTGATGCCTTGAATCTGATAGAGGAGAAAGTATGGAATGCTCTTGATGACATTGGCACAGAAAATAACTTTCTGAACAGGGAAAGGGAGTAAGATCAATGACTTCTTACTAAATCGGACTTCATGGAAGTAGATAAGTTTTGTCCACAAGGGACACCATTATCAACTCAAGAACTTTGGTATAGGTCTTAGGTCCTAGGGGAAAACCCACACTATTAGTTTGCTAAATGGACATAGTACAAAACCAACTCCTAATGACTTATCATTATATCCACAGATTAGTGCATCTCTCTATCTTCATCTGAGAAGCATCTGTAGTAGATGAAGATTAACAGAGACTCAAGGCTGGTCAATATTCTAAATGCTCAGTTCTAAAGGGGACATCTGTACCATATCCATTCCTTCTGAGATTCGGGGATATTGGTGGATAAATGTTAGAGCCAGGAATATGGGCGACTACAAGGAAATAGTGTCTTCTAGACACAACATGGCAGCTGCACAGATGAGCTCACAGTGGCTGTGGCAGCTTGCACAAACTGTATGCAAGTTTAAGGCATATTAGACTCCAGCCTGGAGAATGAAGGTGGGAACAGAGTCCCATTGCTGGCCTTGGGTACTGTTAACTTCAGGAAGGGGAAGAGTCAGTTTTAGGAGTGTGGTCCCTGGCATACCTTCCACCATACCTTCCCTTCCAGAATATATGGACAAGACAAAGTGAGAAAAAAGACACAAAGATTGGTGTAAGAAAGGAGCAAATATGGACAAAAACATTGCATAAAATTCACAAATAAAAGAACTAATTTTAAATGAGAAATAAAAAAATGTGGTTTCTCCTTGCTTGGATGTCTTCTAAGTGTTAAGTACACATATATGTACTATGTTAAATACATTATTAATAACTGGTAATTAATATATTATTCAATGGGCAATGGTGGCACACACATTTAATCCCAGCACTTGGGAGACAGAACTTGGCATATCTCTGAGTTTCAGGTCAGTCTAGTCTACAGAGTGAGTTCCAGGACAAGTAATTATATATAAGCATATATATAATTACTACCACAAATTTTACCAATTTTTTCTTTTTTTTTCGGGGGGTGTTGATTTGTTGTTTTTCTGTTTGGAAAAATGGTTTCTCTGTGTAGCTGTATCCTCTCTCTCTCTCTCTCTCTCTCTCTCTCTCTCTCTCTCTCTCTCTCTCTCTCTCTCTCTCCCAGTGCCCACATGTGTGTGTGAATTTGTCTTGATGTATTTTTATTTAAAATATGGTCTCACTATGTAGTTATTTCCTCCCTAGAACTTCCCATGTAGCTCAAAATTTCATCAGCCTATCAACCCTACTAACCCCAATCTCATAAATACCAGAATTACATGTGTTGCCACCAAGTCTAACATCTTTTTACTTTCTTAACATGATTGCTAGAAAAACTTATGTTATGCATGTGGTTTCCTATTATATTTATATTATACAATTCTGGTTTCAAAGAGGTAGCATGGTTGAAACTCTTTGAGAAATAATTTTAGCTCTTACATTATTGTTTATCAAAATGATAATCTTAAACACTTTTTGACATTACTTTCATATTATCTGCTTTTTTACCAACATTGTAGAAACAAAAATACTTTACATTTTGCTGAAGTCATAGGACTATTGCGCAGTGGGAACATAATGTACACATTGTTCAAATGTGGGTGTTCAGGTATGCATCCTATTTTAAAATTATTCACCTTGCCACATCCTCAACCAAAATACTCACACCATGTGTGGATTAAATGGCGTCTTGTCCACCCACTGCCACAGGCCTTCCACGTTCTCATCAGTAAGTCCCAGGAAATAGGAATACCGTCTGTCCAAAAGCTGAGTCACAAAGTTCTATGTACAAAATATACATTTTATTTCTAAGTGAGCTTGGGTGATGTCCATTAGGATGATGAGGAAAGAAGAGGTCAGTGAGATCATGGGTTAGATGTAAATGTCAGAGTATCAGACAAGTCAGTCCTCAAATGTGGTGACATGTTATATATTTAATAAAACCAGTCTGGAATATCAGAGAACAGATCCACCCACAGTCAATCCAGGAGGGTCAGAGAGTGGTAACTCACACTTTTAATCCCAGCATAGGATAGACCAGTAGTGGTGACCTAAAACTTTAATCCTGTAAATTCAGAGACAGAGGAGATCTTTATGTGTTTCTGTGAGTTCAAGGTCTAACTACCAAATAGTAGCTCACACCTTTAATCTTAACCTGGATATGAAACAACTGGGTGAAGAAGGTATTTAAGGGATGTGTAGAAAGACAGATTCATTCTGTAAAAGCAATGAGGAGCCATGTTGAGGAAGCTGGAAGACAGCTTTTACCCTGAGAAGTTGGCTGGGTGAGATTTGACTGTGGTCTGTGTCTTCTCTTTGATGTTCCAGCTTTTCCCCAGTATCTGGCTCTGAGTTTTGTGTAATACAACTAGAATCCATGCATCCCTCAAATCTGCTTGAAGTAATAGAGAGAACTCAGTAAACCCCAAGTCTTCTAACAAGTCTACTGCTTCATAGAATCCCCATAAAGAATAAGTGAGATCATATCAGCAACCCTCATAGCACGTGGTGAATAGAATTGAACTTTTTAAGATATTTAAAATAAAATAACATTAAATGCATTGGCATGGGAGACCACTTCCTAAATATAACACCAGTAGCACAGACACTGAGAGCAACAATTAAGAAACAAGATCTCCTGAAACTGAGGAGCTTCTGTAAGGCAAAGGACACAGTAAATAAGATAAAACAACAGCCTGCAGTATGGGAAAAGATCTTCATCAACCCTACATCTGAAAGAAGAATGATCTCTAAAATATATAAAGAATCCAAGAAATTAGAGGTCAATAAACCAAATAATCCAACTTTAAAAATGAGGTACAGAGCTAAATAGATAATTCTTAACAGAAGAATCTCAAATAACCAAAGATACTTATAGAATTGCTCAACATCCTTGGCCATCATGAAAATGAAAGTTAAAACAAGTCTGAGATATCACCTTACACCTGTCAGAATGGCTAAGATCAAAAACACCATGACAGCCTATGCAGGAGGGAATGTGGAGTAAGGGGAACACTCCTCCATTGCTGGAGAAAATGTAAAATTGTACAGCCACTTTGGAAATCAGGACGATGGCTTCTCAGAAAATTGGGAATCAATATCCCCAATGATCCAGCAATACCACTCTTGGACATATACTCAAAGCATGCATATTCTTATCACAAGGACATTTTCTCAACTATGTTTATAGCAGCATTATTCATAATAACCAGAACCTGAATACGACCTAGACTATATTTTAAAAATATGGTATATTTACACAATGAACCAATAAGAAAAAATGACATTATAAAATTTTCAGGCAAATGGGTGAAAATATATGAGAGAAGAACCTATTTTCATTTTTAAAAAGAAGAACGATATGCATTGTACTATATAATTCCTTGGATATATGTTTTCTATCAGATAAAGGGTAAGTTTGGCTGTAATGTATGTTGGACGTTGTTAATATGAAAAGCACAGTTGAGAAAAGGAGGAACTGGGAAAGGAAGAAACCACTTTCCAGACTAATGGAAAAGAAAGAAAGATACACAGGGAGCCAAGGAATTTCTTCTCTAATACAACAGATAGCCTGTGGTTCTAGTCTACTTGACACAGTCTACAATTGCTTAAGAAGGGAATCTCAGGTGAGGGATATCCAAATCAAGACTGGCTTGTGGGTTTGTCTGTAGTGGTGGGTGGTATGGATTGTTAATTGACTTATGAGGGGCCCTGCCTAGTGGAGCTGAATCGTTCCCTGCGCAGGTGATCCTGAGCTTAAAGAAGCTAGTTAAGTATAAGCCTTTGTGTAGACCAGACAGTAGTGTTCCTCTTGGTTTCTGCTTCAAGTTCCCGCATGAATTCCTGCCCTGAATTCCCCCCATGATGGACTGTAAGCTGAAAGCTGCACAAAAAAAAAAAAAAAAAAAAAAACAAAAAACCCTTCCCTCTTTGAAGTGACTTTTGCCTGTGTCTGTCACCTCAGTGGAATGAAATGGGAGCATGAGTGTGAGCTGAGCTAATACACACCTGCTCTGCTTCTGTGGTGATGGTCGCCAGATGACCGCCCATCTCTGAGCAATTCCACTCACTCTCTTGCCATGTCAGGTTGTCATTAACAGGAAAGTAACAGTTAGATTGGAAAGCTGTCCAGCTAACAGGACAACAGTTCCAGGTACCTCCTTGGGTGAGAATTGAAATAGGCATTAGTTACAAAGGAGCATTTCATTTGCGACAGATGCATACTTCTCTTACTATGAGTATTTCCTTAAAAGACAATTAGCGTAATTCAGTGTCCTCACATGTATTTGATTTCATATTTAAAATATTTCCAATGCCAATAGTGTGGCTCAATGGTAAAGAACTTTTCTGGATTGTAAAGTCTGAGTTAGATTCTTAGAAAGAAATTAAGAATGGAGGGAGAGAGAGAGAGAAAGAGAGAGAGAGACTGTGTGTGTGTGTTTAATTTAAAATTAAGCAAAATGTTCCTATAACAAAGAATTTTGCAGGATATTTTATTTGGAAGAAAAGCAAAGAATATGCAAAACTCAAGCATTTCTTAATTCTCAATAACTTTATAAATTCTAGAGTATAAATAAGGAAATAGGCATTCCAGCAAAGTTGTATAAACTAAGAAGAAATTGTCCTTATGATATATCTAAATAAGAAAAAAATAAGTTCTTGTTATATTTCAGATGTCAAAAATACCAATCTAGAGTAATGATGCAGACCTGTAGCCTAAGCTCTTAGGAGACAGAGGCATGAAGGTACCCAGTTCCAGGCCAGCCTGGGCTACATAGTGAGACCCTGTACAAAAAGTAAACAAAAGCAAGATCTGTTGATGGGAGCAATTGCCAGCCACACAAAAGACCCTGTATTCAATCGCCAGCACCACAAAAATAAACTAAATAATATGCTGCCTGGTTTGACTACAGTCATGAGAAGTAATTCTGTCCCAACTGACTAATATTTATTTACTCTTGTAGCCAGGTCTCATGTGTTCCTTTCTGATTTACTGCAAACGCTCTTTAAAAGCTGAATGGAGGCAAATAAAAAGTTTCCTTTGCTACCTGTGGCTCCAGGCTCTGACTCCTCTCGGGTACATGTTAGCCTTGTGTGGTAGTCTGAGAACGTCACCATTTCTGATCTCTTGCAGCGTGAAAAGTAATGATGAGTCACTGTCAGGAAGGAAAAACAGTTGTTCCCTGAGTGGTCACTGATTTGGAAAAGGCCTTTCTCCTGAGTGGTCACTGATTTGGAAAAGGGTCTATCTCCCCACCTTTCTCCCTCTTTACCATTAAGGCCCCCACGCTCTTTTTCTTTCCTGAACCATTTCATGACCCTAGGTAAATTCATGGAAAGAAACTGCAGAAAGCTAATACTTTATAATCGTTTTATGCGTTTTGTGACTTACATCGGGAGCTTCGGAATCTTTTAGGTACATGCCTTTTTTAGTTTATTCTATAAGGTTGTACACAAGAACAAGGATTTTGGTAAACACTGGCTAGTTCTACAAAGTTTTATGAACCTTATAAGTTTAGTAATATCTTTATTATATTTCAAAGAGTTTAAATATAGCCAAATATTAAAAAATAAAAAATATAAAATAATGTAAGTATACAGGTTGGTAAATTAGTGTAATGTGAACACTTTGGGCAAAGACTGCCAAGTTCAAGAAACAGAATACTGTCAACACCCCAGGTAGCCATCACACCCCAAATGCAACCCAGTCTTCCTTTGCAGTTAACCATTTCAGCATGGAACCATACAGATCAGAATGACTTTCTTTGGGATTCTCTGTGAGTGAACATAAGTCCTTGGTGTTGACTTATGTTCAACATTGTTTCTGAAACAATATTGCTCCCATACTTATAGTTCATCCGTTTTCATAACTAGAAAGTGATCTATGTCTTCATTAAGTAAAATGTCTCGATCTCTTTGACTTCAGGCAAATCCATCGCCTCTAGAGTTTGGCCCATAGGAACTGTGCTACACTGAGTATTTTGACCTTGCATCCTAAAACAAGTAAGTATACATTTCTGTTGCTAGTGGTAGTTACATGCATTGTAAAAGGGGTATGTGAAGGAGCTTTCCAAGAAGGTTTACTACTTTGTGCTCTCTCCTGTGAGTAAGCACCACGGATCCAGGTGTCTACATCTTGGTCATCAGATGCAATGCACTTTTACTCATCACCATCTGGATGTTTCTGCAGTATTGACTAATTGTGAATTGCAGTTTTACTTCCCTAACAACCAAGGAGGTTGTATGTTATCTTTTCATTTTCTCTGCTCTATAATGTCTACTACTTAAGACTTTGTCCATTTCTTATTATATTTCTGGCATGTTTCCAATTGTTATGACAGAGTGCCATACATTCCACACATTGATGCAACTCTGCCCTATAGAGTTCTGTTTTTACTGTGGTGGGCTGTTGTTTGTACACAATATGATGCAAGGACCCAATTTCAGTTATCAAATATAATCAATGAGGTCTGAAACATTAGTTTAACAAAATTCCCTTTTCCCATAACTCTTAAATATCTTTTATTTTAGATGAGGAATTACATACACAAAGTCTTTACTGTAAGTATCTAGTCTTCCCTCCAGCCCATTTGGCTTAGACCAACACTATATCAATTCAGTTATGGCCACCTTATCTTAAAATCTAAAAGAACAAGACTTTTCTGTGAGGTCATTGGTACTGATGGCTTCATAGATATATATTTGCCCTCAATCTGAAGGCGGACACATTTAATTCATAGAGTTGTTAATATGTTGGCCATGCCTCATCAAGGTGCTTTTTAAGAAGAAAACAGAACAATCTCCTATACATCAGAAAATCAAGTGCCCAGCTCTGATGTTAAGTCCAGGAGAGCAATGCACTATAAGTGCGTACACCGAGGGAGAGTGAGGTTTGGGGCACACATGTTGGCAATTCTTGGGGAAAGTAATTGCAGGTGAGCTTCCGTTTGTCTAGCAGCTTACCCAAACAACTCGTGATAAAGCAAGCGGTGAGCAGAGAGAGAACAACAGCAGAGAGCCAAAGGATCCACTGGGGGTGTCGGAAAACTTTCGCTAAGACAGAAAGAAAAATAGGTTAGTTTCCTCTCTGCCCTGAGGGAAGCCAAGATCACCAAGCAGCAGGCTAAATGTGAGGGTAGGGCAGGTATTTCAGGAGATCAGGAGACTAAAATATTTCCTAGGAATAAACCAGTCTTAGAGCCTGCTAGTCAATAACAAGGGAAAAAAATAAAAGGCTGTTTTTATAAAGAAAGGTTTATATAAGCAGAATATAAAAACAAAGCCATAAAAAATAAAGCTTTTATATAACATAGTATAAAACATAAAACATACAGAGATGAGGGAGAGAGGGGGAGCCCTTATTGTAATATCACTATGGAGTACACATAAAGAATTGCTAAACTAATTCAAAAACTGAGCAAAATTATGACTGGTATATTTAACCTGCTGACATTTTAAGTAGTCATTAAACAAATGAAAGTATGTTCCATCAGGGAACTATAAACTAAAATACTGTGGTAAGGTTTTTCATATTAATCCAAAAAGCATATTGAAAGCATGCAGTGTTGGCCCAGAAGAGAAAGCACTCAAAGAGGAGAGTGTTGTGTTGCTGAGGCTAGCTCCTAAGAAAGCCCCCAAGAAGCACCTATGAACAGCATTTGCCCATTATTAGCTTTTACTTCACTTATTTACTTCACTTGTGGGTCCTCCGGCTCGATGGCAAAGGCCATCTATGGAGACACCTAGATGACCCAGCAGTTAGCCAGTTTAAATGCATTGCACGTGCTGTACCAACTCCAGTCTAGAACTCTACATCACAGAAATAACTGCATCTATTTGTATAAAAGACTATTCCCAGCAGTATTTTTTGCTGTAATCCCAACTATTCAGGAAGTGGGAGAAGAACCAAATTTAAAACCTGTCTGGATGGCAGAGGAAGTTCAAGGCTAGCCCATGAAACACAGTGAGATTCTGTGTAGAAATTAAAAGTAAAGATTAAAGAAAGCGCTGGGGTGTACTTCAGAGGTACTACCATGAGGTAGATACTGCTTCTAGTTCCCAGTACAAAACAAAGTCCAAAAGTAAGCAGGCAAAAAAAAAAAAAAACCCTTGTTTTTTAGAACTGCAGTACAGTGTGGTCCTATTGAAATTAGCTATAGCAGACTGATGAGATTTTAAGCAAGATTTTAAACATATTTTAACAATTTTGTCATATATTTCTTTTTATTAGTCAAACATCTCTTTTTTATTCCTTGATAATTCCATACATCTAAGCCATAGCTATATCTATATTAAGTCCCTCATCTCACCCACCCCACTCACATCTCCAGCACATTCCCACTTCCTCATTCACATTCTCTGCTTTTCTGTGGCTGTTGTTTGTGCTTTTGGAATCCAAGAGCCCACTGACAGCTGCATACTGGCATACCCACTGAGGGCTGCATACTGGCATGCTGACTGTTCTTGTGCAGGTAGCCTGGGTGCTGTGAGTTCATGGCTACAATGGTTATGCCACATCCGGAAGATGCATGTATATCTTATTATATAATGTAATGATATAATAATCATGAGCTCATGTCTGTGTGTTTTCTATAGCTCTCTCTTCCCTTCAAAGTAATCTTCCAAAATATTTAGTTAATTCTTCCTTTCTTTTTATACCTTTTTATTTTCAATATACTTCACCTCTTCTCTTGGTTCACAAGTTATCAGGATTTAGCTAAATCTTTTCTCTCTGCCAAGGTCATCTTCATTTTGTTCTCATTTCTGTCATTTTTAATTCATTCATTGAATTAATTCACATTGTAAAGTAATAGTTATAAATACGTCTGCTTAGTGACATGTGGACAGGGCATGATAACACAGCACCTATTGTCTCTGCCCTCAAAAGCTGGAAGCAAGAAGATTCAGTTGGCGGCCAACCTGAGTTACACAGACAATTCAAGTCCAGCCTGTACTACATGGCAGGACTTTGTCTTGAAGGAGGAGGAGGAAGACAGAGAGACAAAGACAGAGAGAGACTCACATTTTCTTTG
Source organism: Phyllotis vaccarum (assembly GCA_033318265.1). Taxonomy (NCBI): domain Eukaryota; kingdom Metazoa; phylum Chordata; class Mammalia; order Rodentia; family Cricetidae; genus Phyllotis; species Phyllotis vaccarum. Next base: position 90,918,852 of record JARWLC010000011.1, read on the forward strand.
AGGTTCTTCCAGACACATTATGTCTGTCAGGAGATCTGAGATCCTCTTCTATTTCTCCCCTTGGGTGTATATTTTCACAAGTAAATATTCAGAAACATTTAAAACTTGACATCAATACATCTGACCTACTCTGGTAAGGTCAGTAAGTTTCCAGTAAAGAGAGCTAACCAAAAAGAAGAAATCTTCAAAAATGGTGTTTCCTTTAAGGTTCTCCAGCAGATGTGGCAAAGAAAAAAAAGGAAATTGAGAAAGAAATTCTAAAACAGTCAGTGAAACTTCTAGAAGTGTGTCATGTAAGATTTCTCAATCTGGTTTTTGCTAGTCATAGATTGTTTTCAAAGGTAGTATATGTTTATAAGTAAAATATGACATAGAAAATTCTGTGAGTCCAGTGAGATGTGTTCAGGATGGTAATGAGGACTGCATTTTAGCATACACTTTGTGCGCATAGTGCCTGTGAAGACATAAAAGCCTTTGCTTTAGAACTGAGGAGGAGACCAGTGAAGCTTTTGGTTAGATCTCAAGATCTTCCCAGATAAGAGAAAATAGGCTTGATATGATAAAGACACCATTGTAATCGCTGGCTCCACATACAGGATTAACAATTAAACAATAGATATTTGAGTTCTTCCAAAATTTATTTGCTGAAGCCATACACTTCTGTGGAAGCCATATGCTTCTGTGAGGTGGAACCAGGGGTTTCAGAGAGAGGAGCATGGAGGAAAGCCTGTGGTGGAAGCTTCTCTGCCATTTTCAGGAATATAAAGCAGGCCAGTGTGGGGTATGCTTGGCACTTCTCTGTTAAGTTAAATAGAAAAGTAAGTCCAAATGTTCTTTAAAAACTAATTCAAAATTATTTTTTATGAGTTAAAATTAGTCATGTGATATTGACACTTCATAATAACTCTAAATGTAGTGTCCACTTTTGCAATCACGGAATTGGAGTCAGTGGTTTATGGTGATGTTTGGGGAGTTATTTCACTTCGGCATGGTTGGTCAGGATTGGGAGTTTGGTTCTTTGGCACATGGTCACTCTGCGCCCAGAATAAACCCAAGCTATCTCCAACCCCTGAGTGCTAGGATTATAAGTGTGTCCCATCATGTTCAGATCTTAGACTATATACATTTTTTAGTAAGCTAAAAACAGTTCAACAGTAACTGTAAGCTACATATGCATGATTTCACAGTAGAAAAGTAATATAAGAAAACTGATCTTTTAGACAGAAAGTGCACATGCGCAAGCCACAGCATGGTCCAAGGCACCATCTCAGGTACCAAGAACAGGTCACTGGTACCACACACACACACACACACACACACACACACACACACACACACACACACACACAGTAGGAAGTCTAGGGTTAAATTTTAAAAGATTTATGCAAAGACTTAGGAGATGGCTCACAAGGACTTGAGTTCAGATCCTCAGCACCACGTGTAAATGCCACGGCGGTGAACACCTGAACCTCAGTGCCGGAGGAGGGCTGTGGTGGAGTCAGCGGAAATCCTACTAGGGTTTGCTGGCCACCAACATATTGAAAAGACGCAAATTTCTGGGTTCAATAAGAGAGAATATAGCCTGGAGCCATAGAGGAAGACTATACCAAAAGCACAAAATAGGTAAATATATGCATTTATTGATTAAATAAAGTAATGGTTTCATGAGAACTAAAGTTTAACAGTTTGCAGGAAGTGAGCAGAAGGCTTGTTTTAGTGTTCTTTGACAACATGCTGTTTAAATGCACTAAACTCAACCCCAGAAATCAGAGATTAAACAATTGACCTGGAGCTCCTTCTCTTCCAACTAAATGTCCTCATCTGTAGAACGGCATCTGCCTCACAGCTTCTCAGGGTAGCTGGAAAGAGACAAGACCGTGCCACACAAACACAGCCCTAAGAGAGCTACCTTGACTTCACTCTTGTACTATCTTCCAGTGTCAGCAATAAGACCAGATCCCGAGCCCTTCCAGTCACGCCTTCTACTTTAGGTAAAAAGTTTTTGCTTGCTTTTTCTCCAGAGACAATTGCTCTTTTCTTCACTACAAAGGCGTCAATGTCATTTCTTTGTTTGAATTCAGCAGGTGCTCCCCACTCGCACTAGTTCTAAAATTGTCTCCAGTAAGCTATATCTTACATAAACGTTATTGATTCATTGTCCTTCCCCAAAAAAACAGATGAGGGCATTTGCAATTTTTATACATTCCGTAAAATCTTGAAGAACTGCATAGTTCTATACAGCCTTTGCAGAATTAATTTAACTAGAAAATGGTTGTCTTTTCTAATTGCCTTTATTTTTTGTTTACTTATTTAGCTTTAGAATAACTCTAAGAATAGTGGCAAAATGATAATGCAGGGACTAGAAAGGTGGAGCAACAAAGGAACCAGATTCCATTCCTCCTGTCCACAGAGTAGCTAACAACCATCTCTAACTCCAGTTTCAGGAGATCTGCTGCTCTCTTCTGACCACTGAAGGCACTGTACACACACAATGCACAAGACATACATTCAAGCAGGCACCCACACACACACACTTAAGTGAAAATAAATAAATCTCAAGAAAAAGCTCATAGAGAGTTAACAAACTGATGCTGTTCTTACAAGGAAGGAAGAAAGAAATCACCTTTCTGTGGGAGTTACGTGTAAAACCTACTTAGAATCCTTTTGAATCTTAAAGTGGCTGGGCTTCATACAAATTCATTACTATTTTCAAATCTGATTTTTTTCCACAAGGAGCTGAAAATTTCTAAAGAAATTATTGACTTTATGTTATACACACACAAAAAGAAAATTATGAGCTTCATAATGCGCTTGAAGAGAAATGTAACACAAATTTATCAGCTATTTTAGAGGATTGAGTCACATAAGATGCTTGCATATGTACCTTGTGTTCTGTTGCTGTAGAGACAGACAAGCTAGACTTCCTGATGAATATGGCATTAGTTACTGACACAAGGGGAACAGTCTGAATATCCCAAATACAGATTCTGACTTGCCAGGTGCTCAGGATCTGAACACCATTGACTTCCATCATGCCATAAAATTTTTAAATGCATTTATTTGAAATTAAACTAAAGTAAGCGTTGTTTTGATGAAAATGAGCAGTATGGTGGTTAGCTTGGGCATGTGGCTTTTTAATTTTTGAGAAATATCCATGAAGATTTTCATTGTAGCCACACTCATTTATGCTGTAGCTACACTGGTTTACACTGTAGCTACACTAGTTTACATTGTAGCTACACTGGTTTACATTGTAGCTACACTCATTTACACTCCCACCAACGATGTTTATTGCATCCTCTTCCCACACATCTTTGTCAACATTTGTGTCTTAGAGAAAGACATTGATATGGAATCTCAGTACATCTTTTTGCTTGGTTGTTTAGTTTTGGGGACAGAGTCTAACTATATATCTCTGGCTGTCCTAGAACTCACTCTGTAGACCTAGCTGGCCCCAAATTCACAGAAATCCACCTGCCTCTGCCCCTTGAGTGCTGAGATTAAAGATTAAAGGTGTGCCCCACCTTTTAGGCTTCTCAATGCTGCTTTGGTTTTCATTTCTCTGATGGTTCAGGATGTTGAACTTTTTCTCACATATTTAATAGGCACCGGATACTGTATTTTATTTACCCGTGTATTTCCTGTATTTGCTTTTTAATGTTTGATTTTTTTGAGTTTTTCCATATATCATGGTTATTAATCCTCTGCCAAATAGTTAGCTTGTAAATATTTTCTCTTATTTTGCTATCTTTTCACCTCACTGTTGCACATACGCACACACACATACACACATGCACACATGCACATGCATATACACACATATATACACACATGTGCAGACACATATTCACATACACATACACACAGACATATACACATGCACACACACATATACACACACATATACACATACACATATACACACATACACACACACACACACACACACACACACACACACACACACACACACACACACACACACACACACACACTCCTGTCAACCTTCCTCCCTTAAATGTAATGCCTACTGAGTCCCTTGAGGGCTGCTTGTGTGTGTATGGGTATGGTGCCACCTAGTGGAGCATGGGTAGCCTCTCAGGTCCACATCACTGAAAGGAAATGACTCTTCCTCTTCTGATAGCCCATAACTGTCAACAAATTAGGGCTCACGGGTTCAAACTCCATGCTGGGGTTTTGGCTGGTTTGATCATATGAAAGCCTTGTGCATGCAGTTCCCACTTTTGAGTTCATGTGAACCACTACCCAGTCATGTCTGGCATCATTTCCTCTATCTTTTGCCATCGTCCTGCTTCTGCTTCTGTGATGATTCATGGGCCTTGGAGGAAGATGATGTGAGATGTAGATGTCTCATTTAGAGCTGAGAACTCCATAGTTTATTATTCTCTGCATGTTGACCAGTTGAGAGTCTCAGGTATCACCATCTATTATAAAAAGAAGTGTCTCCAATGAAGGTTGAAAGTTGCATTAATCTATGGATAGAAAGGTAAAATCTTAGGAGGCAGTTTGTTATTATACCTTTTTAGCAGAAAAACAGTGCCAGGACTTCCCCCAGGGCCTATTACTTAACTAGCCCTGGATTTGGGACCCTGTTAACACTACCAGTCATGTGTTCTTGTGGACTTGGCTTTAAATCTAAGAAAATGGCTACTATAGCATCACTGGGCATATCTTCCCAAGGTGCTCATCTGCGTGAGGCTGGTGATGTCTTCTCACTCAGTCATATGCACAGAACCTTACATTTTGAAATAACTTTTGTACAGTGTAGGAGATCAGGATCTAGTTACTAAGATAACTTTTCAAAAAAAAAAAAAACTGACACAACCGTTCTTGGTGTCACATATCCTTGACGTCAGAACGTAGAAGGCTGAGGCTGGGAGATATTAAGTTCAAGGCCTTTGAGACTAAATAATATCACCCAGCTTTAAAAAATAAAAGATTAGTAGAATAACAAACTGGGGCTCGTGGGTTCAGACATCAAGAGGAGACTCTGACTGATCTACAAGGGGAAATGCAGATTTTCTCAAGAGACAAGAAACTGGACATTTGATTTGTCAATATAACTAGATACTGAAAATTCATAAACTCAACTTCATAGATCACATAAATAACCATGTTTCTTCAACTCAAGAAAGATTTGTTTTGTAGAGACAAGGCAAAAATATTTCTAACTGATGTGGGAATGTCTTTCTATATGCTGTAAATATCAATCTTTAAATTTAAAAAAAAAACTGTTTTGGCCCATAACAAACACCACAAAAAAAAAAATCACAACATAAATAAATAAAACAAAACAAAATCAAACAAACTAAACCAGCCACCCCCCAAAAAAATACATATAAAAAACACAAATAAGCCACAGGCCACATAACAAACAAATTAATAAAAATAAATTAAATTAAAATACAAAAACTAACTAACAATATACCTAAGCCATAGGCCAAACAACATAAAATTAATATAAACATCTAAATCATTTCTAAAGGCCTAATCAACTATAGACAACTAAAAAGTCTAACACAAGTCTATAAGTCTAAATCTCTGGCCGCCCGGGGTCAAAGACCCCTATCTCTGCTTTGCTTTCTGTCGAATTGGTACTTGAGGAGGATGGTAAGGAAATAGTTATTCTTAGCTCTCACTCCTCACAAAGCAGTGTCTCTGGAGAAGACAGAGACCATGTATTGCAATAGATTTTATGTATAATATATTAAATATAGGATTAATATTTATTGGAGGGTATTTTAACACTCACGATTGCAAGTTAAACCTTAGGATGATTCCATGGCCAAAGGATGATCCAGGTGATGGATCAAAACAGGAACAAAACAGGTGCTCAAGATCTCAGCAGTTTCTTTTGAATGGGGCTGGCCACACCCCCTTCAAGCTCCCAGGACTGTAGAGACATAACTCCCAACCTTATCAGCTAACACCTGAATCCCACCACATCTCCCTTTTCTGTCTAACTAAGAAGGTTTTAAACTAAGACTATATATAATAGGAATTATTATAAGGTAATATTTGGGGGAGGAAAAGGCACAAATTATAACTAAAACTTAATATATATAAGGTATATTATATATTTTTAGAATATTGAGATGGTGGGGTGTATAAATTATTTTAAAACTGTTTATCTGGGATAGTGAAAATTTAACACTTGAATGTTTTTCATTAAGGGATGATAGGATAGTAACTAACTATTCTCTTTTTAACTTTTTTAAGACTTGAGAAGGAAATTATATTATCTGAAAGTAAGAAGTACATGAGAGTAGTAGCTTTTAAAATTTGGGAGAGGACAGTGACATCTAGTTATCTGGACAATTATTTATGGTTTTTTGTGTTGTTGGAGCATTTATTATTTTGGCTATAGGCTTATGGAATTTGATAGATTTTTTTAAAGTAGGGCATTTTTGGAGGGATGTCTTATCTTGTTTAGGCAGGTTTTGACAGTCTTTATTTGTTATTTTGTTTATTTAAATTGGACATTATGTGTATATCATTAGTAGTTGAGGTAAGGGTAGTTTTTTATCTAACTGACTATTTTTTGTCAAAAAGACAAACTCTAAAGGAGTGTTTTTGATGTTTAACACTATCTTGGGAAAGGAACAGTGACACTAGGAGTCATCGTGTCTCTTATGGCCAAATTTTGAATAATAAAATGTTAAGTGTCATATTTTGAGGGTTTATGAAATGGTTGAAGACTTTTGTTTATTTATGGTATTTTAATTTGTATTTGGGATGACTGTAACACAGAAAACTTAAGTAATGTTGACTGTAGTTTTTATTATTTTGAGGTTTGAAGTCTGTATTGTAATATTAGGTTATTTATAAAAGAATGTATAATTTTTGAACAATGACTTTTAGTATGACTTTTAAACATTAGTCAGAGGTATATATGTTGTGTACAATGGTAACAGTATTTTAGTCATGTGTATATATATTATACTTAAATTATTTAAACAGGGTAATACCATAACTGGCATAACTATACATTATGTTTAATATAGTTAAATGGACTTAGCAATTGTACAGTGGAAATGACACTAATGTGTAAATATTTTAAACAGAGGTAGAAGCGTTTGTGAAATATAGTAGTTATAGATTTAATTTTATATTAATGTATAAGTTGTTTTGGACATATAAAATAATTTTAGATTTAAATTTTTATTAATATATAAATTATTTTACTTAAACACATAAAATGATTTTATATTTGTATTAATATATGAATATTTATATTAGTGTAAATTGTCTTTGGCTTATTTTGTAAATTTGGCTAATAATTGTTTATAAGTAGGTAGAACAATTTTATCTTTATTTATTTTATTTTATTTTTTTAAAAGATATGTTTGAATCCATATTATTGTTTTGTTTTTAACTTAATTTTAACTTAAAATTATTTTATTAGAATAATAATTGTCTCTGACTTTTAGAGGACAGAACTTATTGGGAGAGGAGTGGAGCTTCTTATAGGGCTGCTTTTTGTTGACTTGAGGGCGATGGCATTTTGGGGGGACTTTGTAAAAGCTAAAACAATGGTTAGATCTAAATGGACTGACTATGTACATCTATAATTAATCTTAGAGTATTGGGTAAATCTATCTGGAATTTTTATTAGAGATGTGACATGAAGGATAATCATAGAGAGCTATCTTGTAACTGTCCTGAATAGTCTGTTTTTTAAAAGTAATTATTGAGTGGTGTATATCAGGTTCTTTATTTTTTTTATTTTTTGTCTTTGTCTGTTTGTCCACACCCCCTTCAGACTCCCAAGACTCTAGAGGCACGCCTCCCAACCTTATCAGCTAACACCTAAATCCCACCAAAACCATGAGACCATTACAAAACACCACAACTGGTAAAAACACAAAGAACTTGTGTGGTGTCCATACTTGGTAAATATATCTACAACACAGCTCCCACACTCAGAGCTCAGGGAACAAAACAGAAGTGGTGATGTTTTTAACAAAATCCCATTTGATTTTACCAGTAAAGCCAGATGCTGGGGTGAAAGCCTGATGGCTCAGAGAGGCAGAAAAATAATGCAGTGACATTCCTCAGACAATGTCCCTAGAAAACCTTTTCCTGTACATCCCAAACAAAACTCCTCAACCTGAATGTCCCTCCCTTCTAGCTAATGAGTGTCTCTCTATCTGTCCTCCTGACACTTTCTTACTATCTATGGCTCCCGCCCCCCCCCCCAAATCAGCTGGCTATTTGCACCTCTTTACCTATGGTTGATTTTATTTAATCCTATTCACTGTATTCAAACAGAAGGCTCTTGTATTAAAGGTGTGTGCTGGGGCTGAACCACACCACAACTAGAAACAGGGTTTTTTTCCTCCAGTAAATAATGCAATCCCGGGGTTTACAGTATGACCAAATGATCCGCAATGAAGTAGAAATATTGTAAGAGCTAGAAGGCTAGGAAGCCTGCTGTGAGGTGGTGTATCCTAGAATTGACAGGGAAACTGTACCCATGATGCTTCAACAGTATGGCTGTCTAAACAGGACCCAAACGAGGACAACAACAATGGACATTTTCTCGTGGAAGGGGCTAATCTCACTGGGCCCCACCCCCAGACAAAGAACTACAGCCAACTAACAACCACTGTAAGGAAAATTAGTCTCTTCCAGGAATGAGTCCCCAAATTAATTGTCCAATTTAAAATAATCATTCCTGAAATTACATGCCTACAGGCAGCAAGAAACAGACAGCACCGGCTGTATTTATACATATTTGTAGTAGTAACAATGAAAAAAGGAGCCATGAATTGAGAGGGTATAAGAAAGGAGTACATGGAACAGACAGAAAGGGGGGAGAGAAGATGGGAGAAATTATTTGGTTATGTTTTAATTTTAAAATTAAATGTATGTATTTAAATACTAGGACCATGAAAAGTTTCTAATGATTCTTAGATGTGTACCATGAGTTTCTTACTTTCATAGAGGATACTGCAAGAGGCAAAGATTTTTTTGATAAAATCTAGAGTGCCATCTGAACACCTTCACTGTGAAATGCTTTAGATTTCCAAATGAAGCAGCAGAGGAATTCAGAATGGAGCTCAAGAGGAACAGGAAATCAGAACTAGAACAGGAAGTTTGGTTGCTCATGGCAAGAGGGCACTTTTTCAACAAGATTGCATTTTAGGGAAGATTGGGAAACACATCATTTTCCAGTGTGACTTTGATAAGTCACTAGGAAAGAGGAAGGTGTCTGGGGAGCTAGAAAGACCTCTGATGGAAGTGATCAGAACAAAATGGACAAAATTCTCTCATGCTCAGCTTAGCTCTGTTACCTCACATTTCTGTTCCTTGTTGTTTGAAGGTTGAAGTCAGATATCATGACGCTAAGAGATTCATTCATGCCCTTGTCAAACATGATGCTGATCCATTCAATGCCAACTTTCCCCAATTCCTCTACAGATCTCTTCTATCTGTGCCTATAAACAGGAACCTTACTATCTCAGAGCTTGTATAACTTGCTCCCTCAGAGTTTGCTTGTGTTTGTTTGTGGTACATTTTAATATCCATCACGTTAAAATGTGGAAGCTGCAGTCAAAGTAAACACTATGTGGGGTGGGTCACTGTTTGAACAGAACCAGGAAGAGTAGAAATTACCTAAAATAATTTATGCTGGACAGGCTATCTGCATTCCTCTCCCCAAAGCCTTCCCTTGTTCACTTCCATCCTCCCTCTGCTCACGGCCCATTTCCCCAAATAATCTATTTCTATTGTTACCTCCTTTTAACAAGCATGAAATACATATCTACCTGAAAATAACATAAGTTCATTTTTTGTAACTGAGTGAAGAAGCTCCATTGTACACGATAATTCTGTTTTTATCTCTTTGATGGAACTCCATACTGGTTTCCATATTGGCTGAACTAATTTACGTTCTCACCAGCAAAGAACAAAGACTCCTCATCCATTCCCAGCTTCCTGCTGTTGTGTTTCTTGATGGTATTCCTTATGACTACAGTGGGATTTAATGTAGGTGTGATTTGCATTTCCATGATGGCTAAAGATGTTAGTGGCCATTTGTATTTCTTCTTTGGAGAAGTTTCTAAACTTCTCAAAACCGTTTTTTGTATTTTGATATATAGAAAATGTCCTACAATAAAGCATCTCTCTGTACTTTGACAAGAACATGACTGAATCCCTTAGTTCTTCATTTTCTTTGTGCCTTTAATTTACTTATTTGTGGAATCTCAATCTAATTGGTTCCTGCATATTTCTTTTTGTCTAAATGTGAGGTTTTTAAGCTTTAAATTCCTGGGACTGGATTGAAGAAATAGGAAAGAAAACTGAATCATTCACAAAAGTAATTCAAAGCCCCAAAGAAACTTTTACAGATGTTTTGCACAGATTAACTGCAGCAGTAAACAGAATGGTGCCAGACTCAGAAGCCAGGTGAATAATTGAATCACTGGCTTTTGAGAATGCTAATGCACAATGCAGAAAAATATTGAGACCTTTAAAAGCAAGGTCAGCACCTTTGGAGGATTGGATTTGTGAGAAAATTAATCTAGAGTCTTATGACAGTGATGATAACTGGGTAGGAGAGCTTGTTTCTAGAGGTATAAGAAAAAGTCAAAATGTTAAATGTTATAATTGTAAAAGGCACGGTCACATAAAAAGAGATTGTAAACAAGACATTCCCAGAAACAGTGTTTTTGTTAGGAATAATATCAAGAGAACGCCCCTCCCTTTTGGAGTATGTAGAAGGTGTGGAAAAGGAAGACATTGGACTAATGAGTGCAGATCAACAAGGGACAGATAAGGTACCTTTCTGCCCTTGGGAAATACCCAAAGGGGGTTTTCAAAAGCCCCCATATCAAATCCAATCCAATCTTACCCTGCCATTGTGGAGGAAACACCTTCACAGAACAATTAAAAAATTAAAACCTATTTTTAAAAGACATACAACACAGAATGATAGAAAATCTACAGAAAAGGAAAAAATTCAGGCAAAATTATAAACCAAATATTTTGGCAAGCTTCTATCAATGAACAAAGGCCAAAATTAAAAGTACAAATAAATGATGTTATTATTGAACACAGGGGCAGATATATCAGTAATTTCACCAGAGTCATGGCATCCAAGTTGGCCCCTTCAAGAGGTAAACGTTGTTTTGGTTTATTGGGTTGATATCACAGGTAAAACAATGCAAAATGGCTTGAGTGTATAGGGCCTGAAGGACAGAGAGGAATATTAAAGCCATATGTGGCTGACATTGCTATAAATTTATGGGGAAAAGATTCACTATAACAGTGGAACATACAGATTAATATTCCTCCAAACACAGAAATAAGCCATAAACTAGCACATGGTCCTGGAACAAACATTAAAAGGTATTATGAGAAACAGTCACAGACCATTCAGACCAAGGCAAAACAACTGCTGATCTTTCAGAAACACCCACAACACTGCCTCTAAAATGGCTAACAGAGAAGCCTATATGGGTTCATCAATGGCCTCTAACAAAAGAGAAATTGAAGGCCTTAGAGCAGCTGGTACAGGAGCAGTTAAATTCTCAGCATTTAGAAGAATCAACCAGCCCTTGGAATTCTCCTGTATTTGTTATTAAGAAGAATTCTGGAAAGTGGAGAATGGTAACAGACCTAAGGGCGATAAACAAGGTGATCCAGCCAATGGGCTCTCTACAATCTGGGATTCCTTTACCTTCTCTGTTATCTAAAGAATGGCCTATTATAGTTATTGATTTAAAAGTCTGGTTTTTGTTTTTTTTTTTTTTTTTTTACAATACCTTTACAAAAACAAGACAAAGAAAAATTTGCCTTTACAGTGCCTACTTATAATAATTCTCAGCCTGTAAAGAGATTCCAGTGGAGGGCCCTCTCTCAAGGAATGCTGAATAGCCCTACTCTGTGCCAGTATTTTGTACAAAAGCCAATAGGACAAATATGTAACAAATTCCCACAATCTATAATTTATCATTACATGCAAAGCATCTTGTTGGCTGATTCAAATATCGATACCTTAAAATTTTTTTTTTGAAGAAGTGAAAAGAATTTTGCCTGCTTGGGGATTACAAATTGCCCCAGGAAAAAATAAAAAGCAGGGATTCCATTAATTATTTAAGCTATGAAATAGGCCAACAAAAAATTAGACCCTAAAAGGTACAAATGAGGAGAGATAGATTGAAGACACTTAATGATTTTCAAAGAGTACTAGGAGACATTGCCAATTTATGACCCACGCTTGGAATAAAAATGATGAACTGAATAATTTGTTCAAAACCTTAAATGGTGACAAGGGCTTAAATAGATCAGGAGAATTGTCACCTGAAGCTGAGAAAGAATTGACTTTGGTGGAAAAGAAATTACAAGATACACATGTGGATTGTTTGGATCCAGACCTTAATTACATTCTAGTTATCTTTCCCTCTAAGCATTCTCCTACAGGAATGTTAATGCAAAGGGAAAATGTTATATTGGAATGGATATTTCATCCACATAAACCGAGTAAGAAATTAAAGACATATGGGGAAAATTTTCTGAACTTATTTTTAAAGGAAAATTAAGACTTCAACAATTGACAGGAATGGACCCAGCAGAAACTGTTGCACCTTTAACTAATGAATAAATAGACCAATTATTCATAGAAAGTGAACCTTGGCAAAGAGCCTGCAGTAATTTTTTGGGAGATATTAACAACAAATATCCTCAAAGCAAAAGAATTGAATTTCTAAAGAAAACTAATTGGATTCTTCCTCATACTGTATAAGATAAACCAAATTTGATACAAACAAATCAGGAAAGGCAGGTTACAAATCAAAACATATAAGTAAAGTGGCACAAAGCCCTTATATTTCTGTTCAAAAGTCAGAATTATATGTTATCATGATGGTATTAATGGATTTTACTGAACCTCTTAACATAGTCACTGACTCTCAGTATGCAGAAAGAGTTGTTTGACACATTGAAATGGCTGATTTTATTAATGATAAATCAGAATTAACTTCATTATTTATTCTGTTACAAGAAATAATAAGGACTAGAAATTATTCCTTTTATATAACACACATTTGATCCCATACGGGTCTGCCAGGTCCTTTAGCATAGGTAATGATGAAATTGATTAATTATTAATAGTAAATGTACTAAAGGTCTCATAATTTCAAAAAAGCATCACGTCAATAGCAAAGGATTAAAAAAAAGATTTCTCTATCACTTGGCAACAAGCCAAAGAAACTGTAAAAAGATGTCCCACCTGTTCTTTCTATAACCAAACTCCATTGCCAGCAGGAAGTAATCCTAAAGGTATACATAGAAATGAAATCTGGCAGATGGTTGTATCTCATTTTACAGAATTTGGGAAATTAAGATATGTCCATCATACAATTGATACGTTTTCAGGATTTCAATGGGCAACTGCTTTGAGTTCAGAAAAGGCTGATTCTGTAATCACACATTTAATAGAAGTTATGGCCATCATGGGAATACCTGTACAAATTAAGACTGACAATGCTCTGGCATATGTCTCTAGTAAAATGAACAATTTTTGATTATTATAATATAAAGCATATTACAGGATTACCACACACTCCTACAGGGCAAGCAGTCATAGAGAGAGCAAATTGAACTCTAAAGGATATGCTAAATAAACAGAAAGGAATAACAAAGACCCCTAGAGATAGACTACATAATGCTTTATTAACTTTGAATTTTCTCAATGCTAATGAGAAAGGAAAAACAGCTGCTGAAAGGCATTGGACTATAGAAAAAACAGCTGAACTAAATCAGCCTGTTTACTTCAAAGATGTACTAACCTCTGAATGGAAGCCAGGGTATGTGCTACGTTAGAGAAGTGGTTTTGTTTTTGTTTATATGGGTGAATAAAAGCTATGGATATCATCAAAATTAATAAAGACTTGATTTGAACCAGAGAAACTTAATGAAACTAAGAATTAATAGTTCATCCACTCATATTACAATTCTTTAAGTTGTAAGAAAAAAAAACCACAAAGGGTGGGGGCAGGTTTCTGTTTTTGTCTTTACAGAAAACTGGGAATACCCATCTTCAAGAAGTGAAAAGATCTTAGACATCTAGACATCTAAAGCAAAAAGGAGGCTATCCAGAAAAATTTACAAGCAAAACAATATCATAACTACTGGTACCAGTATACTTCATAGGGTAAAATCTCATTGCTTAACCTCTACAAATTTTTTCTGTAAGTTGAAGTCCCAGTTTAACTACAATTTAAAGCTGGCTTTAGGGTTGAAGTGTGGCTCTCTTCTCCTCTAAACTCAAGCATACTTGTTAAAGGAAAATAAAAAATCTCTGTCTCATATTAGAGGAGCCACCTGATATGGGACAGAACAATAACTAAAATAAGGAACTATTCTATTGTTACTGATCCTATGCTGAATAAATCATTATATATTTAGTTTCCTGTACATTGTGTTAGGTTTTAGTCTCATCAGTTTTTTTGCAGTGATTCAGGGCAGTGCCTCATTAGGAACTTGAAGTATCCAAAAGGAAGATGGGGCCCCACAACGATGATTTCACATGGACTATGACAAAGCGACTAGGCTGACAAACACCAACCAAAGATCAGATTTGAACTACAAACTACTCAGGACAATTTTGAGGCAGCTCGCTGAGATGAACCAGCTTCACAGACTACTATGGCCAGGACTTGAGACAAGCCGTGCACTTTCCTGTTATGCAGAGACTGGACAACAAATGACATAGCTACTTATTTCAGGACTTGACAATTAACAAAACTTTTCTTTTCAGGATCCCCTAAAGATACCGTGGCCCCCAGATAGCAGGAAGTAAATTTAAGAACACGGTGCCCACATTTCCAAGTGGTGGGGTGGGTTGTTTTTGGTCATTCAATGGGTTACAGATGCTTGTCATTGTTTAGGTTAATTGGTTAAAATTGTTAATAGTTATGGTTAGGAAAAAGTTAAGCAAGAACAATTAGATTCAAGATTCATGTTAAAAAATAGAAAGAAAAAGGGGAATACAGATATATAGGATATAATGATAGACTATTGAATCTTCTTTTTAAAAGATTTACTAGCTTAAAGTATTTTACATTGCATTGGATTTTTGTATATTGTATACAACTTGTGTATATTGAGATTAATTGTGTTACTGTACAAATATCTCTATGCTTGTTCAAGGTATTATACTTATTCAGTTCATCTAACAATGTAATACAAGTTGCTAGTCCATGAAAGTTTTTATTACCAATTAACTAGAATATAAAGCAATACAAGTTAGTAATTAGATATTACATTCAAACATAGTCATACTAGATATGTTTTCAAGATCAAACAAATATATTTTAGATAAGCAGGTCTTCTTCAAGTACTTCAGAGATCCATAGAATATGGCATTTAAAATATTTTAAGAACTTAGACAGGTCTGCTCCTGGCAGCACTAATCTACTTCAAGAGAAAAATGGGCATTGAAGAAACTCCATATGGAGTCTACTTTTTTGTGGCAACAGTTAGCCACTGGACAAGAACCTGTTCTTGTATTGACTGCTTGACAGTATGCTGTTTAAACTAGACATGCAGGTTTTCTAGGAAAGTGACCTTTGAACTTTGACAGAACAAAATGAGATGGTCCTTCAGGTTCCTGATTTTTCGAGAAAACTGTCAGATATTCTTCAGGACACAAGGAGAAGTGACTGGACTATACCAGAGTGGGCAGAGCAGATTTCCTGCTTCACTGAAATGAAAAGAGACTCTGGGCCTGTAGGCTGAAGATGGATGCCCCAACTTTATAAAGGAACTTTGGGTGACTGTCCAGGCAGATAGGTGTCATCTCTGTCATTTCTAGGTTTTGGAAGTTGCTTGCACTTCCTGTTTACTTGGGTAAATATTTCCTTCTTGGGTCTCTGAGGTGATTGAAAATGAGATAGTTACAATTTTCTAGTGACAGTTTTAGAAAAGAAAATTTGAAGTTAAAGTGTATAAGTTTAAGAGACATCAGAATAATAGTTTTTAGTTAGTAATACAAGTTAGAAAGAAGGTGAATTAGGTATAATCTTTTGGACTCATCAAAATAGGATAATTAATGAAATATTTTCTTTGAATTGTCAACTGTTAATGAACTGAACATTACTCACTTACTGTTTGTATATATTGTATATAATTATTGTACCTATTATATATGGTTTTTCTTATGTTAGCTATAACCTTCTTTTTTAAAATTTTACACAAAAAGGGATATGTGGGGATATTTTTTAATATAATAAAAACATTCAGAGATATCAGAGGGATCTACCTACAGTCAGTCTAGGAAGATCAGACAGTGGTAACTCACACCTTTAATCCCAGCACAGGGAATATCCTGGGAGTGGTGACCTTAATCCAATCTGAGTTCAATGCTCCCAGGCAGGAAGGCAGTGGTGGGGAGTATTTAAGGCAGGCGTAGAAAGACAGAGCAGGCAGAAGAAGCCAGGAGGAGTGAGGCTGAGGAAGCTGGAAGACAGCTGGGTGAGATCTGACTGTGGTGTTTCCTCTCTAATATCTCTTCCTTTCCCAGAGATCTGGCCCTGAGTTTCCTTTATTCATGCAACAAAGTATTGTGACACTTGCCGATAATCCAGCAATGGGAAGATGGAGACATGAGGACTGTGGGGCTTGCTGTCCAGCCAGTCTAGTCAATTCAGTGTGTTCAAGGCTCACCTTATCTCAAAAGACTGGATGGGAAAAATAAGAAAATGCCCAACATCTACCTCTGGCCTCTGTACATACATGAGTGCATACTTGAACATTTACATATTCATATATGCACCAACAAAGAAGCATACAAAATATGTATGGTACAGTCTAATCTTGATTTGCAGCTCTTAAATTACAAGTGAAATAACATTTCTATAAAATATTATTTGCTGGATTGCTGCTGCCATGAAGACCAGCTTCCAGCATCGCAGGGCTCAATGGCGATCCACAGAGTTGGTGAACTAAGACTTTTTTATCTGAGGGAGTAAGGGAAAAGTCTCTCTCTCTCTCTCTCTCTCTCTCTCTCTCTCTCTCTCTCTCTCTCTCTCTCTCTCTCACACACACACACACACACACACACACACACACATTCCCTAGTAGAATCTTTCAAGAAATATAAAAATTACAATGTGGTTATATTCTGTTTTTCAAGTGAACAATTATAATGAATAAAGGTTAAAAATTTGTTTCCCATCTCCCTTACATGATTTTAAAAAGTCATCCCGGGAACCCACCCTCGTTTGCATCTAAATAACTCATTATAAATTAACAGAGTGTGAGCAACCACGGTATTTTTCTCAGTCATTATTTTTTTACTAGCAGGATGCGTATTGCAGTTACAAAGAAGGAATAAATCACTTTATTACTTATCTTGAAAGGTAACCTTAGAAGGAATCTTAAAAGAATCACAAACCTAAACTATATACATGAAAAACAGTCATCTCTACTCTAAATCTCTAGAGTGTGTAACTACTCATCATCTTTGATCACCAACCAATACTAGCAAGAAAGGCATGTCAGCTAGTAATAACTGAGCTGCTTTGTTTGTGACGCCTGACCTTAATGAATCTATCATTCAGCCCTGTGCCTTTGTGAACTTTAGATTGCCTTCTTAGATTATTCAAAGCTATTGGGCAAAAGCATCTTGGTCTAACCTTAAGTTATTTTCAAAGCTTTGTTTCAGCTGTGATGCACTCTAAAACCTGTAAACACATCTCCCAGCATTAAGATTTAAAAAAATTAAGCCATCTGAACTACTGGGGTTCAGTTTTTTTAATCATTAACCTGAGCCACAGTATGTGTGGGCTCCTCAGTAGGAACATGTGTTCTAGCTGTGTCATACATCCTTGCTTTATTATTTTTATGCTCTGCAGCTTCTGTTTTATCAGAGGCAGGGGCAGCATTTTATCCTACCTTTACTTACATTAATTTTCCCACCAAACTAATCTCTATCATAATTCCTTACCATATTTATTAAAGACCCTTAATCATCAAAATCCTATTTAAGTTAGCACTTAAATTATTTTATTGTATAAAATAATTGCCTCGGTTAAACAGTACAACTTAGGAGGAAATCATCTTCATGGTAACCCATAGGTAAAAATGGCCAGAAGAATGGGATGCTTCCAAGAGATGATCACACCACATTGAAGGCAGTGGGGATCTCGCCATCCATTCACTCTGTGCCAGACACCAGAGAAAAATGACTGCCACAAACATGCAAAGACACAACAGATGCAAGAGACATTCTGGGTCCGAGGCTCTTGGGATCTTCCCCATTTGAGATCCATCCATCAGGGTTTTGCTTCCTCATGAGCTGATTGATCTCTGAAGTCAGCTGCCATCTGCTGCTCCCCTGATGTGACCACCAGCATTGAATGTGTACATTTATCCCTCTATGGCATGTTTGTTCAAATATTTTAAGTATTTTGTCTTCTTCTAATTCATTGTGATAGTTGTTTACGCATCCTCTGTACTTATATAGTGTCACTGATAAGTTTTTGTTTTCTCCTAATATTTTGATAAACTGAAATCCATTTTTGAAGCACAGAACTTTACATTCTATTCCTTCTTGTCATAGTTATTTTGTTTCTTAAAGGAGGATTGGGATCACCAGGCTCCAAGAGGGCCCCTAACAGACTCACTTTCTGTTATGCACACTTTGGGGTGTTATTTTCTTCAGTTGTAGATCACTTTCTCAAGGGGAAGGGGGCTCCCATGCCAGTCACCTTGTGGAGATTTCATATGTGAGGGGCCTTCTGGCTATACTCTGTACCGAGGTGCCAGCCATGAGAGTGAGCCACCAAAAAACAGATCTGAGCTCTTGACAGATCCCCGGATAATTGTGGTTCTAACCATAGCCACAACCTTCACCAGGAGAATTTTCTACGGCTTTTTGAGAATGAAGCGCTTTTCAAATGATGCTATATTGTAAATCTTCCAGAAGCCCAAAGAATAGAGTGGAAAGAAGACTGTTTGTAGAAATATGAAAAAAACAGAAATCATAAATTAAAGAACAGAAACAAGGATGTCCTAGTTTGCTTCTCTGTTGTTGTGAGAGAAAGTACTGAGCAGAAGCAAATGGGAAGAAAGGGTTTATTTCATCTTATACTTTCAAGTAATGACCGCCCATCACAGAAGAAAGCCAAAGAAAGGACCTGGGGCGGGAACCTGGGCTGGAAAATGAGGGATGATGCTTACTGGCTTGCTTGCCATGTCTTTCTCAGATTGCTTCCTTAAACAGCCCTTGACCACTGACCCAGGACCCACTGGACCCCCTTAACAACAGTCATTAATCCAGAAAACATCCCACAGGCATGTTGACAAGTCAGTTTGATTGATGGAATCTAGGTTGTGTGCAGTTGACAAAAGTCCAGTCATCATAGAGAGGAAGGACACAGTCTGTCATCAGTGAAAAGGAACATCCAGAAAAAGACTACAGTCACATGTACATGCCAAGAGTCTTCAATGGTATAAGTGAATAAAATACCCCTCATAGGTAAGTCTTCCTCATTTCACATATTGAATTATATTTACTATCACAGAAGACATCATTCCAACCCCATTTCATAGGTTGCCAGAAAACTATTGAAGCACATCGCTCTTCAGGTAAATTGGGCTCTTGTGGGTGCCAGAATCTGCAGGAAACAAAAGACAAAAATAACTCCTCCATGAGTGCATAGCAGATGCTTGAAAGGTGGAGTTTAAGGTTGGAAACGGAGCTGAGGATGGGAGAAGATTCCAGCATTTTCCTCCTTCCTCACACAACCAACCCACCTCTAAAATGCCAAATTCAGGCAGCTTTACATATATTTTTTCTGATTTTTTTCTTTGATCTTTCCCCTGAAATCCAATATTTACCTTCTCTTCTTTGCAAATGTTCATCATGATATTAAGTTAGAAAAGTTCTTTTTCTCTTTGGCATTTATAAAGGATGCCTCCTAACATTGGCTTTCTAACTACGTCCTTTGAAGACTATAGAAGGGGATAGAGATGGGGATTGGCCTTACTTTTTGAATTAAAATAATTTTAACTAGGGTAAAACCAAATACTAGTGGTCTTTAAAAAAAATGTAACAATAAAATGACTCCTAATGATGCTCTGTTGTGCTCGTAGGTTGGGGCTTCCTTCAGCCATCATCAGAGAAGCTTCAGATGGTGACAAATACAGACTCACAGCCAGACATTACCCAGAGAGAGACCTTGGACCACACAACTCTAAACAAGATGTCTCCATCAAATCCCTCCCCTCAGAGCTCAGGGAAACCAGTGTGTAAGAGAAGGCACAAAGAATAAGAAAGACAGAAGGGATGGAGGGCACCTGGAGAACAAAGCCCTCTAAATAAACATGAGTTAAACTCATATGAACTCATTGAGTTCTGAAGCAATGTGCACAGGGTCTACTGGGGTCTTCAGTAAGTCCTCTGCATATATACTACAGCTTTCTGTTTAGTACTTTTATAGGATTTGTTTATGAACGTGTAAAAGTCTCTGATTCTTCTGCCTTCTCTTAGGGCTCTTCTATTTTTTCTGTTGGCTTGGATTGTCCAATTTCAATAGGATAGCTTCATTTTATCTTATTACGTTATTTTGTTATGTTTTATTGCTATCTTTTAGAGACCTGTTCCCTCCTAATGAGAGACAGAAAGAGAGTAGATACAAATGGGAGAGGTGAAAAGGATCTGAGAAGTAGGGGAAGGGAAACTATATTCCGATTGTGTCGTGTGAGAAAAAAGTCTGTTTAATGAAAGGTAAAAAAAGAAAGAAAGAAAGAAAGAAAGAAAGAAAGAAAGAAAGGAAGGAAGGAAGGAAGGAAGGAAGGAAGGAAGGAAGGAAGGAAGAAAGAAAGAAAGAAAGAAAGAAAGAAAGAAAGAAAGAAAGAAAATACTTGTTTAACTTCTAATTCACTTTGACCCTAATCAAGAAATTTAATGTCTTTGTGTATGAAATTAAATTGTTTGTGTATAAAAACAGAAATCATGAAAAATAGAAATAAATCTAGTAAAGGTTTCAAAGTAACTCACAAGATTGCATGAGAATAAAATAAGGTAATGATATCAATAAATTCTTTTAAAAATAATAAAAGTGTTATTGTGTAATTAATTGGATATATTTGTTATAATTCTGATCCAGTTATTTTAAAATTCATTTATTAGAAATCAATAAATTAATTTAAGGCTCTACTTGTGTTTAATTAAAAGCAGAAAAAAGTCTAATGGCCAAGAAGACCATTTTTAGGGGCAGGTAGACATTGGGTTAAATATGGTTTCTCATTTTACTGTCTATTGACCTTGAAGAAATAATTACTCAATATTTCATGTGTAAAGTGAATTTCTAAAAGAGAGGTTACATGAAACTTTGGATTCTTCATGCATTTAGTGAGAACTTAATCTGTTATAGTCATTAATATTAGTAGTCACTGATAACAAAATTTCCCTCAATTTTCAATGTAAATAATCCCAATGGCTCATTAACCTAGGACTTCACTCACCTGATGTTTTGACTAAAAGGAGTGTTATCGATCCATTGCCATTTGCCATTACCTTGTGGGTCAGAAAGCCCCAGGAAGTAAGCTAGTGACTTATTCAACTGCTGAGTGATGAAATTCTGTATGGATGAGAGAGAGTTAAGAACTGAGAATGTCCATGTTGAAAGGGGTGAGCATTCTTTACAGCCTTCACAGCCATACAAAATGGAAGACAACACAAGCCAAAGGATGGCCATTGGAACCAATAGCACAGGAACCAAAAATACCAACATGGTTGCAAGGCTGGAAGGTTGGGGCCCATGAACCAACATCAATCATTCTTCACAACTAAAAGAATCATCTCTAATTTCATGAGGTTATATTTATATTTTAATCTCTTTTAAAATGGTATGTGCTTAAATGTTATGATATTAGAGTCTATGTCTCTACCTGGCAAGACCAAGGAACACCCAGATTAAAACATCATTTCTGAGTACATCTGTAATGTATTTTCACAGGACCTGTGATCTCAATAAACTAGCTTGCCCTCCAACCAGGGTCAGCATCATTCAAACATTTGACAGAATACGTCAAACCAAAAAGCTTTTTCGCAACAAAGAAAAACTCAGCAAGTTAAAAAGCAACCAATGGTACTGGAGAAGACATTTGCAAGCCAGGTCTTAGGGACTAATATCCAAAATAAATAAAGAATACCTATCAAGCAACAAAAATAAAAGAAATAACAGAATTAGAAAGTGGGAGGGTTGTTGAGCTGACATTTTTCCCAAAAAAATATACAAATGGCCAACAGAAATATTAAAAGACATTCAACAGAAGGACTTGGGAACAGGAAAGGATAGAATTGTTACAAATACAGTGCACTCGTGTATCAAGTTACCAGATTAAATGTGATCAGTGTCATTAGTCGTTGGGAAAATGTAAATTGAAACTTGTTTGGGATTCAATAGTGACAAGGAAACAGGGAAAGAGAAATATCTATTTTTGGTGGTGTAAGTATAAACTGGTGCAGCCACTATGGAGTGACTAAACCATATCATTCTTGGGCACATACCCAGAGGACTCTATTACAGAGGTGTTTACCCGTCCACATTCATTGCTGCTCTGTGCACAGTACTTAGGAAATGGGATTGGTCTAGATGTCCATTAACTGAAAATGGATAATGAAAATGTTATACATGTACACTGTGGAATTGTAAAGAAAATGAAATTGTGAAGTTTGCAGGTAAATTAATGGTGTGGGAAAATTTACTGAGGCAATCTAGGCCCAGGAAGACAAATGGCAGATGTTCTATCCATATGGAGATCCTAACTTGGGATTTTAGATTTCTGTGCTTAGCATAGAGTATCTGTAGAGTCCAGGAAACTAGAAAGGGCCCATGGATGTGGGAGGTGGGGAGTGCCTTGAAGGAGGAGGAATAGCAGAACCAAGGTAGGAAGTAGACAGAGTAAATACTGGGAATGTAAAGGTTTGGGTGAGACTGTGGTGGGAGATTGGGGAGATGCATGGATGGGGAGGATAATCAAAACTAAGGATGGAAAGTCATATGGAAACCTGCTGATGAGTAAGACAATCAAAAACACAAATTTTAAAATGAGTTTGAAGGGAGTTAACCTCCATGAGCATAGCTGCTCCATAAGTTATTAAACAAAAATTCTAGTGTTTTGTCTGAGATCGTTCCTTATAAGATGGTGATCAGGAAGGCCATGGAGGCTTCAGAAAAGCTCCTCTTTACAGTGGGTGATGGTCAATGCAGAGACTAATAACTTGTCAATGCTCTTCAACAGGACATCTACAGCACAGCACCCCAAGCTTGGTGAACATGATAGACAGAAGAGACCGTGAGAGCTGAAACTCACAGCACAATGGCTACCTATGAAAGACATGCCCATCAATGGACCATGGTGGGTGTGGAAGGGGCTAGAAAGACCTCATCCCTCCCTGAGGAGCTATGGCAGTTAACAGTTTCTGGAATAAAAGTTATGTTTCTCAGACGTGGCTGCACACTCATGATCATGCGGGCAACCCTATTGAAATATGAGTCTCATCCACAAAAAAGGGAGAAATTTGTAAAGAAGAGAGGGTGTGGCAGGAGAGGAAAGAGATAACAGAAAATGATGAGGGATGTTTTGATCAAAGAATGTTAAATATGAATAAAATTGTGAAATAATAAATATTTTCTAAAAAAAATAGGGATATAAAAGGATATTTACACAATTATATTTATTCACTGAACTATTTATAAAAGGTATGGAATGGGAAAAATCTATGAAAACTACTTAATGAAGGGTGAGAAAGTGGTATTTTAAGTGTTCTTGCCCCACACATACATACAAGCATGTAATGGGTTTAAGCTAGGTTCACAATGCACACATACAGTAAATAATCACACTGTATACTGGAAATACATGCAATTCTCTTTCACACTTTACAATTTTTAGGGAAAAATCATATAAAACAAAAAATAAATATTCATATAATGGAATATTCAGACTTAAAACGGAAGAAAATTTTGTCATATATTACAACATAGATGAACTTCAATGACACTGTGCCAAATAAAATAAGCTAGACACACAAACACAGAGAGAGATGCATGCATGCACATGTACAGGTACACACACAATAATAATACATGATTTTACTTACATGAAGAATCCAAAGTAATCAAACTCTTTAAAAAAAAAAAAAAAAAAGTAGAGGAGGGCTTGCCAGAGCCTTTATGGGTTGGGAAGTGGACAGTCTTTGTTCAAGAACTTCCCGTCTTGCAAGACAAAAGGGTACTAGGGAATTTTCTATAATAGATGAACACACTAATCAACTCTAACCATTCCCTCTTCACACGTGTTGCAGTTCTGTAGCTTGGTCTTCTTGTGTGACTTCTAACAGAGGGAGCAGAGCTGTTTCTGGCTCTGTTACCTGCTTTGGGGAGCTTTCCCTCCCACTGAGTTGCTTTGTCCAGCATTAACAGGAAAGGGGATGCCTAGTCTTGCTGGCTGATAAACACAGGAGGCCTGCTCTTTTATGAAGAGAAAAGGGAAGTGAGTGGGTGGTGGGTGAAGAGGAACAGTGGTGGGGAGAAACTTGGAGGAGAAGGGAAGGGAGGGGAACGATGATCTGGTTGAAAAATATAGTTTGGCAGTATTTTCCTACAGTTAAAAGGCTAATGAAAATTGAGAAAGAGCTACCTGCTCAGCCTCGGTGTTAATCACCACCAAATGAGCCCCCATCTCAATGCACTTCTGCGCGCTGATGCTCCAGATGTTCTCTTTGGTGGAAATGAGGTAGCAGCTGGAGCCAAAGGACTTCCAGTGACTTGGACAACATCCCCACATTTTCTCTGTGACCACAAAACAAGACAAATGAGATTAAGGAGACGTGTTCTACACAACTCCAAGGATCTGAGACTGATAGCGAGAATTGCTTTCTCGTTATAATTACAGCATTTACTGCTTTCTAAATACATCATTCGGGGGCCACAGAATTGATGCTGAGAGCAGTGATCACCTTGTGGGTTATTTAATCACATAATATCTCTGAAGCATTTTAAACAGTACTTAACTCAGAAATTTCTTACTAATTTTCATCAAATATCAAACAATAACCTTAACCATCATTCATTGATTGTTAAGAATGCAGAGCATAGGCTTAGGCTCTAACTCAAGAATCCAAACGTTTTAAATTCTCACTATGTAGGAATGAGCTGAAGAACACAAAGTGTGTTTTCTAATTATATTTTGTAGCCAAAGTGAATATTTTTGTAGTCTTTATGAGCTAATTTTAATTTTTGCTTTATTTTATAACTAAAAATAATTTTTCATAATATATTCTGATCATGGTTTCTTTTCCCCATCTCCTCCCAGATCTTCCCTACCCATCCAACTCCACATCTTCTTTCTCTAGAAAATAAACAGACATTTTTTCTTAAAGAACAGAATTTAAAATAGAAGAAAAGCACAAGAAATACACAGAGAAAGACACACCGACTCAACTGACGCAGAGAGCAATACCATAAAAAAACACAAAATTGTAAACCATAATACACAAGTAAAAGACCAATAAGATATTTGAAATGCCCAAATAAAGCAACATAAGACAAAAAAACCTACCACTGAGCTTGAAGTCTGTGACAAAAACACATGATGGAATAAAGTAACAGAAGCAATCCATAACATAAGAGCAAAAACGGAACCACTAAGTAAAACTCAGAGATAAAGTTGGGAATGTGTAACTCAAGAAGTCAAACAAAGCCTCAGAAATAAGCCTCACCAGCAGAGCACAGATGTGAAGGAAAGAATCTCATGCATTGAAGACAAGGTAGACAAAATGGATACTCCAGTCCAAAAATACTAAACATAAAAAACCCAGGCACAAACATCTAGGAAATCTGGGATCCTATGAAAAAGACAAAATCTATGGAAAATGGGAATGAAGGAAGGAAAAAGAAATCTAGGTCAATGGTACAGAAAATATTTTCAGCAAAATCACAGGGAAAAAAATGTCTCCAGTCAAAATAAGGATGTGCCTGTCACAGGACAAGAAACATACAGAACACCGAATAGACTGGCTCAGAAAAGATATTCCCCACAATATGTAATGATCAAAACACTACACATACATACATAACAAAGAAAGAACATTAAAAGCTGCAAGGAAAAAAGACCAAATCACATCTAAAGACAGTCCCATTAGAATAACACCTGATTTCTCACTGAAGACTCTAAAAGCCAGAAGGGCCTGAATAAATGTTCCACCAATTCTAAGAGACCACAGTTCCCAGCCCAGACTACTACAGTCAGCTAATTTTTTTCTTTGAGACAGAATCTTACTATGTAGCCCTAGAACTCTGTGGGTAGAACAGACTGAACCCAGAACTACAGAAAATTACCTGCCTCTGCCTTCCAAGTGCTGGGATTACAGACATGCATCACATGGATAACAAAATAAAATTTTTTTTTTGCTACTTGCCGAAAGTTTTGTTTTTATTGTATTAATTCAAAAGAGCATTGTCAGAGTATTATTTTTATTTTCTAATATGTATCATATTAAAAATTTCATCACATACAAACAATAAATTATACCAATCAGCCTGCTTGGCCATTATTTTAATATAGATATGCTTAAGGGAAGTATTTATGGATGGATATCAAGTTTTTCATTAAAATACACTTGTGTCTCATTTCTGAGACTTCTAAAGATGAAGTGCCCATTTCTTTTTTCCAGGAAGTTATTCTTTAAAGCTTCAGTGGTAGCCTTGTATGGTCCTGCACACCTGCAATCCCTGCACTCAGGAGGATGAAACAGAAGGGTAGTGGGTACCAGCTAGTTTGGGCTGTCTAAGAAGTCCAACCCTTCCTGGGCCATATCTGAAGGGCCATCTCAGATTAGGTATATAAGCTATTATTGTATACATGTCTCCAAAAACTGGAGAAAGACTATCCTCATAGAATTGTTTTCCTCAAGAATGAATAAGCTTCATAGTCATTTGACCCAAAGAAGACAAATATGCTAAGAAAAGCATACAAACATGGCTAGGGCAAACTGACAGCACTTTTGCACTGCCATGCAACATATTCTGACCATTAACGAAGAGAAAATCCCAGCATCTCCTAGACATAAGAGGGGCTTTTACTCTGTCTTCACCTCTCATGGATTTCTCCACAAAGGTTGCATGGTGAGCAATTCAGTTCTAGAGACAGGACCCTGACATCTGTCTAGATAGTGTTTCTTTTATGTGTAAAGATTAAGTCCATAAGGAAAACTACAGACAAGCACATGACTGTCTTCAGCACCCATCATCACAAAGAGGTAAGGCAGACATGGTACTCAGTCTGACTCCCAACTCTCCATGGATGACTTTGCTATTTGTACTTTGGACAAGGGCAGGCTCAGCCTGAGTCAGTTTCCTAGAAATGAAGCTGGTGCTTGGAATGGAGATGAATAGTGTTAACCGAAAAATTTAATATCAAAGAAAGTTTTGTACACTGAATGTAAAACTCATGGGGATAGTTATGACTTCCAAAGCTTTCCTGACTAACTATGTGTTATGTGTTGATACTGTTTCCCAAAATCAAGATGCCTGGGAATTGAATTGTTTTCTGTACATATCCAGAACATGGACAGAACATATAAGTTTGGAGAAATCGTCATAGTATCCAAACTGAAATCTATCTCTCTCTCTCTCTCTCTCTCTCTCTCTCTCTCTCTCTCTCTCTCTCTCTCTCTCTCTCTCTCTCTCTCTCTCTCTCTCTACTATGCATCTTTACCTGACACAATTGTTCCTTCACTGAAGCAGGTGAGACTGGAATGGTATGCGTGAAGTTCAGACAGTCTTCTATTGGGATTGTCCATCACCAACCGGTAAGTCACTGTGAAGAGAGAAAGGGATGAGCACCCACAGAGACACCCTGGAGCCTCGTGTCCTCTACCTGGACCATTCTACCTCCCCACTGCCTGCTCTAGGCAGACCTACTAAAGTCCAGACTAAAGTATTGCTCTGCTATAGTCACTTATATTACTTGCTTCTATGTCTCCTCATTTGCTTTTCCTCTCCCCGACTATAACATCAGCTTTATTTTCTGGAACAGAAATTCCATCTTTTGCATCAATTAATCACAATTTCTGCATCAGGGAAATGTCACAAGTCCTGTGTAGTTATCTGTTCCAAGAAGAAGTTTCTCTCCTATTCCAAAACACCTGGCAGTCACTTCCCAAATAATTGACTTGGAGGTTTATAATGGTCATCTGGTAGCTCAGGCTTACTGCTAACTAGCTCTTACACTGAAATTAACCCACAATTTTTATCTATGTTTAGCCACATGGCTTGGTACTTTTTCTCAGTAATTCCCATCTTGCCTCCTCTGCATCTGGTCAGCAACTCCTGACTTTGTTTTTCCTCTTCCTAGAATTCTCCTAGTCGGGTTGCCTCTCCTCTATTTCATGTCTTGCTACTGGCCAATCAGCATTTTATTAAACCAATTCAAGTGACAAATCTTCACAGTGTACAAGAGCATTATCCCACAGCAATATGCTGGCTCACCAATGTCTGGTCCTCTTTGGATGTACAACCTGGAGGCAAGACCACAGGGTGTGTTAATATACCCTAACCATTCCTGAGTGGGTAGGCATACTTTAAACATCCAGAGGCTTTAAGTGGTGTGAATATGATCAAAATACACTGTATACAAACATGAAACTTTCAGTGAATAAATAAAATTTAATTTTTAAGTTATTATTTTGTTTATGAGTTTGCCCATTAAACAATATTATTAAAAACAGGCTTTCTTCAATATTTTAAGTGAACGATTCTACCTTTCTAGTTTGTGCTTTGGGTCCTGAACTTTGGTTTCTTCATGACCAGTAAAATAACTATCCTTAACCACCACAGCCCAACCTCTTAGGCTTGACTATGCCAATTAGAGCAGATCCTGCATTGGTGGGAATGGAATGTTTGTCTCAGAGCAGACTGCAGACATGAAGCAGTCCCTCCAGGACTGTGCGGGAACTATTGTGAGCATCATTACAGGAGAGAAGCAGACTGTAGACTGCGAAGAACATCATCAGACTTCTCACACAATACCCTTCAGATACAGGTTTGTGGGCAGACAAAACAGGGAAGAAATATTTTTTCTTTAGTTTTCACCATTTAATTTGGCTGCTTTTGCCTCTCCTATTGAGAAAAAACATCCTGTATGAATCAAGGACTTTAAACTGCTGACATTATGAAATCCATTGGGTTCCACTCTCAATAGAGAGATGTTGTGACCCAAGGAAAAAATGATGAAGAGAAATCAAGAACATGGTATTTCATATAAGGTCTGGCCAGTTAATGAGATAAACAAGCAAACAAACAAACAAAAAGTCCCTGGGAGTCTCTTCTGAACGGAGGCAAGAGACACCACATCAGTGAGGAACTTACCCACACAGCTCATGATGAAGCAGCTGCTGAGGAGTAGGATGCAAATCATAGCGACTGACCCGAGCCTCAGGGACCAGCAGACTCCCTTCCCCTGCCCTGTCAGATAGCAAGACCAAGAAGGTTAGAGCAACAAAAGACTGGCAAAATGCTCACAATAACTGTAAACTGGCATCAGGAAAAAACTGCCAAGGCCCAAGAATAAATGACCAAGTCAGTTCTGAAGCACATACACACACCATATACACATAAACACACACATACACACATAAACACACATACACACATACACACATACACACATATACACACACATACACATATATACATATAAACACACAAATACACATAAACACACATATACACACAACATACACACATATACATATATACATATAAATACACACATACACATAAACACGCATACAACATGCACACATAAACACACACAACATACACACATAAACAAACACACACGGACACACACATACACAAATAAACACACACACATAAACACACACGCGCACACATATAAACACACACATACACATAAACACACACAGACACACGTATGCACTTAAACACATACAGCAAACACACACACCAACTGAGAAAAATTTTACCATCAGGCACCTGCAATTCTCATGTCCTTATCCTTTCTTAAATACCATTTGCTTTCATCAATGTCCTGCCCTTTTACATCCCCTTGCAGTATCTGGTTTCTTGCTGTCTTGGTCCATTTTATCACTCCAGCCTGCTCATTGTCTGACTCTTTATCCCAAGCCACTACTTATCACTTCACAGAACTGAGACAGGAATGCTCACCTCCACCTTGGGACTGTCTTTCCTGCACCATTGTTTGGGTCTATGTTCAGAAGGTCAAGGGTTTCTTGTATCTATCTCTCTTAGATATGTCTCAGGAGTCTGGCCAGAGCTCAGAGTCAACCTCTACATGCTCTGAACTAAATGGCCCAGAGATGTCCAACACTGGATAAACAAAAAAGAAGTCACAATATGAACTGGTTTCCAGTAGTTTAAAGACATGAGAAAGAGGAAATTGAGAAATATGCCTTAAATTGTTCCTTAAAACTCTGACAAGAATATTCTCATCAATTGCTCAGTTCCTAATATGGAAATCTCGCCCACCTCAAAAGAAACTTATCTATAAGCCTTATTTAAATTAAGTGTTCCTTTGCTGTCTATTGGTGGCCATGTCAAAGGAGCTGCGATCAGCAAAGGGGCTTATGAAGTTCAACTCACCAAATAGCAAAACTATGATGACTAAGTCTGGATAAGCAAAGTTCCAAGAGGATTGTTTCCAGAATGCCCTCTGGTCCTGCTGTGCTTCTTCTGTTTGCTGCTGCCCTGTTCCTGCTGTGGTTTCTGCTGCATGGTGTGATTCCTATGGGAAAGGATTTGGGGATCTCAGACAGAATTACCATCTTTCCTTTGACCTCCCACTTACCTGAATTGCAAATTGTGCAAACCTGTCTGGACTATAAATTTTTCTTTAAGAAACTAGGGCATTTTCTAAAAAAGAGTAGATCTTTGGGGTGATAGGTTAGAGTGAACATCTGTAGTGTGTAGACTTGTATGTGTTCCCTTCCAGATAGCAGGCTCAGTTGGTTGTGTTTGTTTTGTGAATGAGCGAAGCCTTAATCCTTGTTCTGAGTCCTATTTCCTTTCAGAGTTAGCATAGAAGAGTGGGCGAAATGATGAGCACAAAACAGCAGCCAGTTTCCATTTGCATGATCTGGAATTCCCACTCTATCTAGTACAGTGTGATTGCTTCATGGGAAATCCCACTCCTTACTAGGCCATTTTCCTGTAGATCATAATGAAGATGACTTTTATAAGAGCAATGGTGATTAGGTACATCTGCAATTTAATTAAACTTTCTGAGTCAGCCCAAAAGAAATCAGTGGCTAAGACAGTTAGTGAAGATGATTAAGGAAATGGTTTTGGTTTTTCTGCCAATTGCTCCAATAAAAGAAATCCTCCCAAAAAGGGGCAAAAATGGGCTAAAGTTACTGTCCCCTTTGGTAGAAGTAAGATTTACAGAGAATGGAAAATAATAACAAGAGAGTTTCATGCCTTTTAAACCTGTGAATTCTGCCTGGGACAGGCTAATGATCAAAGAATGCAATTATGTTCATACACCCAAACTGAGTCATGTAACTTACAGAATTAATCACAGCTTTCAGTATATACCTCAAAAAATTGTTAAAGAAAATTAAATAACCCTATGGTATGTGAAGAAAAAGAGATGGTTAGCAGACCACTTATTTCAAGTTTTTATAGAGTAGAAATAGAATAGGAATCTGAAACCACAGACAGTCACCTGCCAGTTCAGAATGATCTGGCTGAAATATACTTGTCTCGTTTAAATCTTTGTTAATAAATTATAAAAGAATCATTGCTTTGGGATAAAAATGTTGTGGTGAGAAAATTAATACAAAGAAAAATGTTTACTTGTGGGCTTCTAAGAAAAATATATAAAACTTGTGATCATAGCGTGATTTCTTCTATGTAAAGATTTTGCTTTGTTTTTTTTTTTTTTGGAAATATGTAGCTAGTGGTTGTGAAGTTGTCTTTTCTTGCATAGAAAGTTTTGTCTCGGGGGCATAAAAGGGATCAGAGAAAAATAAGAGAGGATGCAGGAGAACAATGGAGACAAAGAAGGAAAACACCAGGATAGAAGAACAGAACAGAGAAAGGACAGAGCAGAAGCAGAGAGAGAAGAACAAAATAAAGAATGAAGTTTTGCTGCTGAGATGGAAGTCCCCACCTGTGTCTGGGTGTCTGCTCAGAGCTTACTGACTCCACATCTCCTCTCCAGGTTCTCTGACCTGCTGAGAGCTGACTCCCTCGGCATTTCACAAAATGTTATGCAGGTCATTTAGTTCATATAAGGCTTAATTCATATATTGATCAGACTTCCAGAAAGTAATAAAAAATGGATTGAATGGATAGATATTATGAGTTAATGTAGTAAATAAGAAGAGGTTCATAGAGAGCTGGGAGGTGGCAAAATGATAGCTTTGCAAGTATGATGACCTGAGACTGATACCCAGAACCCACCTAAAAATGTCAAGTGTGATGGTACATGCTTGCAATCACAGCTCTGAGGAAGTAGAGACAGGTGGATCCCTCAGAGATTCTTGTCTGGCCAACCCAGCCTAATTGGTGTTCTCCAGATCCATGAGAGACCCTGACTCAAAGGAGGTGGATGGTGCTCCTGAGAATTATACCTGAGGTTGTCCTTGAATGAAAATAAATAAATAAATAAATAAATAAATAAATAAATAAATAAATAAATGAATGAATGAATGAATGAATGAATAAATAAATAAATAAATAAATAAATAAATAAATAAATAAATAAATAAATAAAAGAGTATGCTACTGCTTCTAAAAGGTTAAAGCCGTAAGGGAGAGCACATTCAGGGGTATCTGGAATGGGGGTAGAAAGTGAGAGAGAATGAGAAAGGAACCAGGGACTCTAAGAGGTCAGGAGAGAGTCCAGAGACAACAAGACCAAAAGGAGCGTGTTATATAAGGAAGAGAAGCTGGGGGAAGGGCCCAGCTCAGTCCCTGGACTGGAGAGTTTAGGATATGGGATGGGGTGGGAAGTGCCAGCCATGATGTCTCTGTAACAGCTACTGATGATGCTGAGAGAGACTGGGAACAGTGTCTGCTTTGATGTATCAATAGGCACGTCAGTTAGCCATTTCCTGGGTTTGAGGCCTAATGGTCTCGGACCCTTCACACATATGTGCACATGTGCATACACGAAAAAAGACACATGAACATTATTCAGAAGTGGTTTTATGAAATGCAAAGAGTACATTTTGCTGTATTATGGCTCTTTTGAATGTGAGTAAACTGGTATTTTAATCATGATTATTGTGACTATATTTTGAGAGTACTCTGTTTGGAACATCCTCTTAGTTATACAAGCTATATCTAAGGCAAATAACAGATCTGTCTTCTATCACTGAGTTTTCAAGTGACAATATGCAAATGAGATAGCTGAGATCTAGGCCTGTCAGACATGACATTTCCTTATGCTATAATGGCCTGTGATTCAGAATGCAGTTTGTGACCCATCTTCTGACTCGACTCTATCACTCGGTCTGAACTGTAAGTGTGGAGACTCTATTGGAACAACTGAGGCCTTTTCTTCAGTGCTGATGTCTTGAGAGCAATCTTGACCTTTTCCATTGTCATCATAGAAAGGACTTATCTCTGCAACCGTCTATATAATTTCATTCATGGCCTAAGTATGGTTCAATTTCATTCATGGCCTAAGTTTGGTTCATTACTAATGTGTACTCAAGCAATTTTCTTTTATCTACTTTTGCCTGTACATCCACATATTGCTTTCCCTTATTTTTGTGTGTTCTGCATTTGTGGTCCTTGAAAAAACTGATTAATTTGTGAACTATTTTTATGTGGTCTGACATGTCATTTGACTGGAAACTGAGAAGCCTGCTCCTCTGGCATGAGTTGTGATCCTTGGGCTTGAAACTGTGGCCAAGTACCAAGAAGCCAGACTCACCTTGGTGGCTCCACTATGATAAATCAAGTGACAGGATAGATGTAATTATCACCAATGATGAGATCATTTTAGTAATTTTAAAAGCCCCCAAAGCTTTTTTCCATGTAGTAAGTCACAAGGGAAGAAGGAAGAAGTGGTTATAACCACAAAGACATTCTAGCTGTTTCCAGTTCCCCCTCAGGGATGAAGAAACACAAGCTGTAGTGTTGAGCTGACTCTCCAGTAATAGAAAATATTCTCCTAAGCTGTACATACATAAAACTGCTCTCTGCTTTCTTTACCCATCCCCAGAATATGCTCCCCTAACTGATTTCTGTCTGGACCACTGTATACTAGTCTGCTCCCTTTAATTTCCAGATTGTGCTCGTATGCCTTTAATAATAAATGCTGAAGAGACAGAGCAAAATCCAACTGAAGAAAGTCCTGAAATAAAATATAACATACAATATTAAACATATAACAATAAACAAAAGAAAGTAAATTAGTTGAAAAATGGGAAGTCAGAACATGAGCAGTACAGTGGATAAGCTCAAATCAGGTGTACAAGCAGACATAAACTGAGTCTACCCAGAAAAATATATAACAACTCAGTGTGGAGAATACAATAACCACTAAGGAATAACTATAAGCATGGAACATATGTGGAGGCCTAGACAAAAGAAATGCCATTTTGTTTTTGATGCCACACACTAATAATGGGAGACTTCAATACCCCACTCTCACCCAGACAGAAACTCAACAGAGAAATAAGGAATCTAACAGATGGTATGACCCAATTGGACTTCACAGATATGTACAGAATCTTTCACCCAAAAAGGAGGATTTTACATAACTCTCAGAACCCCATAAAACCTCCTCTAAAATTGACCATGTACTTGGTCTTAAAGAAAATATACAATATTTCAATAGATATTAAAAAATGGGAATAACTCCTTGTATCATATCACTAATGATAATTAGTGCACCATGGCCTAAAGTTAGAGTTCAACAACAACAAAAATCACAGAAAGCCTAATGTGTTATAGTGTGTTTAAAATGTTCAAAGTCTTGGAAGAGAAAAGCAAAGGGACACAGACAATCATAACATATATTTATACACTTATTGTAACCATCATAATACAAATACATATTTAAAATAATAATGCCTTTAAAAGGGAGTAAAGTAATATAAAAGAAAAAGTCACTTAAAGGTGTAAAATATACAGAGTCTGGATCCTATATGTTATTGTGTTGTCTTTAAATTTCTTGACTGTTAAGAAACATTGGGTTATAATAGCTGCTAGATTACACCAACCTATATATTTTAAAAACAGTTTTACTTCACAGTGGAAGTTGAAAAGTGTGTTGATTTGGGGGAGAGGTTATGCTTTTATTTCCACAGGAAATGAGAGGTTGTGGATTCATTCCAGTTTAAAGATGATGACGTTTGATCAAGGAAGACCGCCTAAATACTCTGACCACAAATATAAAGAAATGAACTTTTAAAAACTACAAAAAGAACATAACATATTTTTTCAAACATAAAATTTTAAAAAAAGAATTTTTGATTAGCTTGTATACAACACAGTCTATACTTTTACTAAAGTAGATATGTATGTTACCTTTAAAAGTTTATGTATTTTCAGAGCAAGAGACTAGATACCAATGGAAATGAATGTTTCAGGTGATTCATCATCTCAAAATGCCCCTGTTATAATTTCCTGGGATTTTTGCATCCAGAACATGTAGGGAACCTTGCTCAAAATGGGTCTGTCAACTTGGATGGATGTGTGAAGTCCGAACAATAAACTATGACTGCCTGTTTCAAACAAGTGGCTGAAGATATCTGGGCTGTTTTTTATTTATACAATTTCAATGGTTTGCATAAATAGTTTTACAATCAAATTTGTTTCCTTATTGATCAAACTATGGTTATAATAATTGCCAGTTCCTTTATCTAATTCCTCTTCCAATTCCCCAACTTTCTCATGGGTATCCAATACTTACTTGAGTCATACTTTTAATGTTAGAAGCATCATGTCAAGAGAGTTTGCCTCTAATGGTTAATGTGTACCTCTAGTCAAATCTAAGTTCTCACAATTAATTCAACAGCTAAAGCTGAATCAATTCATTCTTCATTCTGTGTTACTCTGTCTCTTATGGGGATATACCAGGGATTCTATCATCCTGTAAAAGCTTACTCTCAATAGTTAATATTGCTTATTTCTTGTTCTCATGTCTCTTCCTCTTAGCTTCCTACAGGATTGGCACAGCTATTTGAAAGGAGGGCACTGTGTGTTTCTATGATTCTGCTTCACTCCCTATTCCTAGACTATTCTCACTAACTCCTTATATCATCTACTTATTCGTATTTCTCCTAGATGCTTGTGGTTAAAAAAATTTCCCATGACAGCTATGCAAGTTGGTTTATCATGAAATATTGTGACTCAGGCTAGTCACAAGGTGCACTGAAAAGGAAACATCCTATTCTTAAGAATTCTTAATTCATTGTTATATTAGAAGCATCAAAGAATTTAGGAGCTGAATCGGGTGCACAGTATATTTTTAACAACATCCCCTCTGGACACCCAGAGGAGAGTCATAATGTGGAAGTTTCCCTTATGCAATAGCCATTTTATCTATAGCTCTAAGAAAGTGATTTAATTTGTATAAATAAAGCAAGGAGAGCTGGTAGCACATAGGACCCTAGGGTCATGCCCAGATTATGCAGCAAATTATCCATCGGCCAGGACAAGATGGGTCAGATTATCCAGGGCCTTGCCACAAGGAATATTTGTCATGTTACTCTGGGAACTTGTCTCCCAAAGAAATCACATAGCTCTCAGCAAGGACAGCTTCAAGGCTGCTGACTAGGGTGGTCTAGTCTCACAAACTTCTACAGCCAAAACTTAACAATTATCCTAAATTTCTCAGGGTCCAAAGATATAAACAACAGGAAGTAGTCTAGGGAATGACACCCACATTTCCAAAAAATGAGTTATAATTGTTTGTTATCATTTAAGGAGGATTAGATACAAGTTGCACTTAGTAATGGTTGGGGAAAAGCTGAACAGAGGAGATTAGGTTCAGTGATCTTTTTTTGGAAAAGAAAACTGGGGGATATAGAAATAATAGGCTAAAAGGTTAGACTATTGAAACTACTTTTAAACTAAAAAAGCAACTACTAGTCTTAAATATTTTGCATTGTTATGGATTTTTGTTTAATGATACAAATTTAAAGTTATTTTCCTCTATTATATGTATGTTTCTACACTTGTTTGGGGTATTGTGCTTATGCCATTCATTTCAAAATATAATGTATAATCAAGAAATATAGGTCAGTAGTTAGTCATCTATAATAAACTTATAGCCATATTGGGTATGTTTTCAAGTTTAAACAGATATATTTAGATTATCCTCAAGTGCTTCAAAGACCTACACAATATAGCATTTAACGTGTTTTAATAAAATAAGGCTTTTCTCAATGATGAGACATGCCTGCTCCTGGCAGCACCAATATACTTCAGAAAAGATGATGAGCATTGAAGAAACTCTATGGAATTTGTTTCTCTTTATAACAAAAGCTAGACACTTGGGCAAAGAAACTGCCCTTGCCTCAGTTGCTGACAGAAAAGGACAGTTCTTCAAAACTTCCTGATTCAGAAAAAAAATCTAACAGATATTCCAGGCCTATAGGCTAAAGATGGATGCTGTAGACGGAGTTTTACTTTCAAGGCGCCAGTCCAAAATTAATATTTATTAGAATATAAATTAACACTCACGATATTAGTAACATCTTATGGTGGCACCTGAACAAGGACTGGCGTATCCAAGCAATGGACGAGCGATGGACGCGTGATGGAAGGACAATGGATTCCAATTCTGTCTGTCCAGCAGCCAGCAGCCAGGAACCAGGAAGAGAGCTCCTTGTGTCCCAGCAGCCACTTAATGGGCTTGGCCACACCCCCTCCAGGGTCCCAGAAGTGTCTTCTGACCTTATCAGCTGACACCTTAATCCTGCCACATCTCCCCCTTTTGTCTAACTAAGAAGGTTCTAAACTAAGACTATGTACAATAGGAATTATTATGAGTTAGTAACCGTAAATACCTATTCTTCAACCCCTTCAAGACCTGAGAAGGAAGATATATCACTTGAAAGTCAGAAGTATATGGAAGTAGTGGCTTCCAAAATTTGGGAGAGGACAGCAACACAGCTACCTGGACAATCACCTCTGGTTTTGTGCACCGTTGGAGCATCTATCATATTGGCTACAGGCCTATGGTATCTGACAGATCTTCTCACAAGCAGGGCAATTTTGGAGGGACTGTCTTATCCTGTCCAGGCAGGCTTCGTCAGTCTCCATCCACCAACTTGTTCCTCCAGCTTGGACACCATATGTGTACTGTCAATAATCAAGGTAAGGACAGTTCCATACTCAACCGGCCATTCTCTGCCAAAAGGACAAACTCCAATGGAGTATCCTCGATGCTCATACCATCTCGGGAAAGGAGCAGTGACACCAGGAATCGTCGTGCCTCTCATGGCCGAATTTCAAATGTTAAATGCCATATTCTCTGGGTCTATGAAATGGTTGAAGATTTCTGTCTATCTATGATATTCTAACCTGTATCTGAGATGACTGGGATATGGTACCTTAAATAATGTTGACTGTAGTTTTTATCATCTTAAGGAATAAACCCTGTACTAAAAATTAGAATACCTATATAAGGGGTGTACAATCCCTGAACAATGACTTTTAGTATAACTATCAAACATTAGCCAGGGGTATATTACTATGTAAAGTGGCCACAGCATTTTAGACATGTATATACATATATATCATCTAGCAGCCCAGCGTGTGGCAAATATGCCCACATAAAGTCATAGAAAGCTTAAAAATGGTCTAGAGCCAAAAGCAGCCTCTAAATTGTGTCTCCCACATGAGCCGTGGTACAGAGACACCCTGGTGAGGCCTGTCAGCTTGAGCTGCAATGGTGGCCTTTTGGAGTGAAGCTTAAGGTGTAAAATGGCTCATTCCTGAAGTCTCACGGGAGCCTAGATGTAAGCAAAAGGTTGTAAATGATTTATTTAAAATTTCTGTTCATAAGGAGAAAAAGGGAACAGAATCAAAGATGGCTTTCTAGTGGCAGTGTTTTCTTGGATCAGCTCTGTTTGCCAGAGGCAAACTATGGCTTGGTTTTAAGAGAAGCTTCCTGATTCAGCATTAGAAGCAAAACACTTGTGAGTTTTTAAAGAGGCCCTGCTACCTAACACTTAAATGGAGTTAATGAGTAGCAGATGGCAAAGCTTTACTTGATAATTATATGGACCCTAAAATTCCCAGACTACCTGGGTTAAAAAGATAAATTCTATAAAATTAAACTAGCAGCTGGGTGGAGCCATCCACCCATCATACCAGGCTTTAATCCTGGCAGATTAAAGGTGTGTTCAGAAACAGAAGAAATAGAAGAATCTGGGTGGAGTCAATCACCCTAGGCAAGCAAAGGTGTAGTCAGAGACAGAAAAAGTTAAGAAATAAATATACAGTAAAGACAGTTTTTGTAAAAAGTCTAAGTGGTTTAGAGTGTGTTGAAAATATATATACATAGAATTAGAGAAAGAAGAGAAAGGGGGAAAAAGCCCTTAAAAAAGAAATAGAGTGAAATACATAGATTAAAAATAAATAAATAAATAAGCCACATAAAGATGGAAGATACAAAGAATGTCTGGATACTGTATATTATTGTCTCATCTTTAAGCTTCTTGACTGATAATGACTTAGTAAAAGATGCTAAAAGACAGTTGATTATAAGTGCTGTAGGATTAATTCAATGTATATATTTTGTAAATGAGTTGACTTTAAAATTGAAATGCAAAGATACGCTACTTTGGAGAAGAGGTTTTCCTTTTATTTTCACAGAAAATGAAAGACTGTGGATTTCTTCCTGGATAAAGAACATAAAGTTTGATAGAGGAAGACCCCCTGAAAAATCTCCAGTGGAAATGGATGGACCAGATGATTCAGCATTTCAGAACACCTCTGTTGAAGTTTCCTGAGCTCTGTATTCAGAAAATTTCAAGGAGACTGGCTGAGATGACCCAGCCTTAGAGACTACTCCACTAAAGACTTGTTCATAATCCTACATTTTTCTTTGGATTCCTATGGGATTGCCAGCATCCCCACTCAGCAGGAAGTAGCCTAGAGAATGACACCCACATTCCCACAGCATGGATTATGGATGTTTGTGTTTATTTACAGTGTTGTTTATAAGTTGTTATAGATAAGGGGGGAAAGAATATTAGATTTGCAATTCTTTTTGTTTTAAAAGAAGAAAAGGGGATATGTAGGGGTATTGTGTTGTTTCATGGTAAATAATTTTCCCACCTACTGGTTTAATAAAAAGAGCTGATTGGCCAACGGCAGGCAGGAAGTGTGGGCGGGACTACCAGACTAAGAAAAACTCTGAGAACAGAATGCCAGACAGAGCACCAGAGAGAAGCTGCAGGATGCAGAGGAAAACCATGCAGCTCTAAAGAAAGGTACCGAGCCGCATGGCTGAACAAGAGACATGGGTTAGATGAAGGGTAGAGAGCTAGCAAGTGATATGCATGTGCCTGAGGCTGATCAGCCAAAAACTGATGAAAGCATCTGTGTGTCTCTGTGGGACTGCGGGACTGCGGGACTGTGGGTCTGCAGGTCTGTGGGTCTCTGGTCTAGACCTTGAGGTTAGGCCTGAAAGTCCAGGCCAGAAACCTCGTACTACAGGATGCCCCACCATTACAGAGGAACTTTGGATGACTGTACCAGCAGCCAGCTGTTTCTCTTAATTTTGGAAGCTTCCTGCTTTGCATTTTATGCTTACTCAGGTAATATTATACCCTCTAGGGTCTATGATGAAGTTAAAGACTTGAAATTTTCTTTAAGTTGTGATAAAAAGATAAACTAGGTATAAAGCCTTAAATTCACAAAGAAAAATAGATAATAACTTTTTTTCTAATTCTGACAAACACAAATGGACTGAACATTGCAACTATTATTCTTACTTAATAACTGTTTTGTTGTATATAATTCTATATCAAGTTATATATTCTATATATATAACTTATATTCTATATAAGTTAAAACCTTCCTCTTTAATTAGACAAGAGGAGAAAATGTGGACTATTTCTTTACACATGTGTAAACATGTGATCTGGGATTGAACTTCAGATAACCCTACCTAGCGCTCTGAGACTGGCACCAAATGTTAGTTTGTCTATGAGGCTTAACCACTGTTTTTCACAGGTCCACACAGAGATAGCATAGCATGTATGTACAGGGCCAAGGTCAGTCCCATGCAGGCTCCCTGGTTGTTGGTTCTACAGGTTTTCTGGTTGTTTCTTTCTTTCTTTTGCCTGTTTATACAATGGATTACACTTATTCAAGTTACATATGATGAACCATCAATTCATCTCTGAATGAAACTGACTTGATCTTGGTGGATGTTCCTTTTGGTGTATGATTGAATTCAGTTTGAAAGGGTTTTCTTGAGAAATTTTGTATTAGTTCTTTGAAATTTTCATGTTTTGATTGTATTTCTCCCCTTCTCCAACTCATCCCATACTCGTGCTCACTTTCCTACTCAAACATTGTGTCTTCTTTGTTTGAAAGCATCAAACCCAATTAGCACTGCCCACAAAAAATTCTTCCACAAGTGTCCATCCACCAGAGGATGGTCAAATTACAAAAGCTACACATTTAAAGACAACTGAATTACCTCTACCAGAAACTATTAATTTCCAATAGCTCCATGGCTAGAGGTGGTGTTGCATGCCTAACTCCCATATCCATGTTGAAATTAGTCTGTTTGGGTGCTATAGAGATATTACATATGGTATGACAGCCACGGAGTCCATATGTGCAACTGCCCTGCTTTGTCCAGAAGACACAGCTTCCTTGTAGTTATCCACTGCTTCTGGGTCTTACATTCAGCCTAAACCCTCTTGCACAAGAGCTTTGGGAAGCAGCAAAGTGATATCCATGTCCCATTTGAGACTGAGCATTTCACTGTCTTCTTTTCTGTACCTTGGTCAGCTGTGGGTCTTCTGTAATAAAAGCTTCTCTGATGAAGGTTTAGAGAAAGTCAATCTATGCATTTTTGATTGTTTTTACTCTTTACTCTTTGAGGGGTCTGACACCCAACTCCCAAATAAACCACATGGAGGCTTATTCTTTCTTATCAATGTCTGGCTTTAGCTTGGCTTGTTTCTATCCAGCTTTTCTTAAATTATCCTATATACCTTTTGCCTCTGGACTTTTATCTTTCTCTGTTCTAACTACCTTTCTTTACTTCTTACTCTGTAGCTTGCTATGTAGCTGGGTGGCTGCCCCTGATGTCCTCCTCTCCTTTATATGTTCCTTGATTCTTTATCTTCCCTTCCCAAATTTTTCCTCCTATTTATTCTCACTGCCTGCCAGCCTCACCTATGTCTTTCTCCTGTCCAACTATTGGCTATTCAGCTCTTTAATAGACCATCAGGTGTTTTAGGCAGGCAAAGTAACACAGCTTCACAGAGTTAAACAAATGCAACATAAAACAATGTAACACATCTTTACATCATTAAACAAATATTCCACAGCATAAACAAATGCAACACATTTTTAACCAATATTCTACAACAATGCATCATTAGAAGTAAGTTTAATTTAGCAAAATAATGGTAGTGGATTCTCCT
The DNA here is from genome assembly GCA_033318265.1 of Phyllotis vaccarum. Classification (NCBI taxonomy): domain Eukaryota; kingdom Metazoa; phylum Chordata; class Mammalia; order Rodentia; family Cricetidae; genus Phyllotis; species Phyllotis vaccarum. The sequence goes on from JARWLC010000011.1 coordinate 90,961,516, forward strand.
CCTAGAGCCTATGATCTATTTAGTCTTGGCCTTGATAATGGTCCAATGGATTTCAACATGTGTATTAGGCCTTAAATCCAATAAGAAAATGGTTGATTACTCCCATTATATTTTTGCCACCATTGTACTAATGGGCATATCTTTCCAGACTGCTAATTACTATTGCTTGCAGGGTTCACAGCTGAATAAAAAAAAATGATGACTATTTTTCTCTCTTGGTACTATGCAAAACACCTTCCAGCACTATCAAAGCTATCCAGTAAAAGTGAATCTTTCAAATAAGTACCAGCTTTATTTCCCCATAATCTATGACTTAAGAGTGTGGTGCCTTAAGCAATAAGGTCTTGTGGCTAAGTTCTGAAGGGTTAACCAAGAGAATTGCAACAGCCTGTCATGTTTAGGGGGTGTCTATGGGGCTTCATTGGCCAACAACCCTAAAAGAGGTAACTCATTACGGAAACTGGGCTTTATTTTTAGCCTGTGGTATCCAGTAGAGGCATTTTCAGTCTGTTGTAGGAAAACTCGATGTTCATTCATGTTCATTTTTGCTCTATTCACAGTATCCAGGAAGGGGAAACAGTCCATATTGCCATCAAATAATGAATGGATAATAAAAGTGTAGCTTCTTTTTACTCATTTGTAAATGCTAGTTTTGAATCTTAAAATATGTGTTCACTGATCATAGAGGTCTTGAAATTAATAAGGAACTCTAAGGTGGGGCTCTTATCAGAATGCAGTCCAAGAATAAAGTCATGTGAGGAGATTTCTGAGTGCTTGTAAGAAAAGTCCAGGAAACTAGACAAGAGTCTTGTGACTTCAGTTTCTTCAAAAATACATAATCTTAGATTATGTTTTCATGCCCCTCCAAGGTATAGGAGTGAGTTTAATCCAGATTATTTATTACAACTGTCTACTGTTATTTGTTTATATGCCTCTATAGAAAAGCATGTTTTGCCATGTGTGGCTTATCTACCATATGATGTTTGCCCTTGTGATTGTACATTTCAGTCAGGTGGCTCCTCTTAACCCCCGGAGTGTAAATTGTCTGATGCTCTGAATAAAGTTGGCCATTGACTAAGACCTTAGTCTTCCTCACTTGTCAGCTCCATTCTCCCAAGTCCTACTTCCTCTAGAAATGGGCTCTTAAGGAATTAGAGATGAAATGCAGTGGTATAAGGTTACAGGGGAATAATGGAATAGCCGTGGTTAAGTTGGTGCAAGGGATGGGAGGGTAGGATAAAGAAGGGAATACATGGAGGGATAAATAATAATAAAGACCTTTCAAAGGGGTGGTATGAAAACTTATTTCTATAGAAGGAAAGAGAGAGAAAGAAAGATGGATGGATGGGTGGGTGGGTGGGTGGTGGAGTTAAAAATGGAATTACCTATTGAGAATTTTTCATCTGTTTTTATCAAGAAAATTAGTTCTCAAGCTCTCTCTCTCTCTCTCTCCCAGGTCTATGCTGGCTTCATAAAAAGCAATTTCTAAGCTTCTCTTTCATTTATACTTTACAAAATTTGAAGCATATTTGTGTCAATGTTCTTTAAACCTGGCAGAAGTCTGTGCTGAATCCATTTAGTCTTGAGCCTTTTATAATTTATTTTATTTTTTGAGATTATAATACACTGTTTTCTTTATTCTTATTTCATACAATACATCCCAAACCCTCTTCTCCCCCAAATCCACTGCTCCTCCCTCTCCCTTCAGAAAAATGCAGACCTTCCAGTGATATCAACCAAATACAGCATAACAAGATTCAGTAAGACAAGATATAAAACCCTCATATCAAGGCTTGAAGAAGCATCCCAGTAAAAGAAAGAGGGTTCCATGAGCAGGCAAAAGAGTCAGAGACACCCCTACCCCCACTCAGAGACCTAGGGTAAAGCCAAACATGGCTGGCAACAAAAAAAGAACAGGAAAAATCAATGAGATGATTTCAAAAGATATTCTGTTATAGTCATAGATTGGTGCGTAACCCAATTGTTATTAGAGAGATTTCCTTCAGAAGCTAAAGGGAACAGCTGCAGAGACTAACAGTCAAACATCAGGCAGAGCTCCCTTTCACAGAAGAGGGGGAGGAAGGATTGTAGGAGCCAAAAGAGTTGAGGACAAGAGATTATAATTTCATAATTTCCTCCTTCCAAAGGACCCCCTCTGTGATCTTTTTCAAATTCAGGGTTGTTTTTCATTAATTGTTGTTACACACACACAGTCCTAAACACATTAGTACAACTGCTCAATCTGTATAATTATTTCTATGTATGTTTTCAGGGCTGACCATTTGGTGTTGGACAACCTACTGATCTTTGCTGGGAAAGACTATTTATCCCTCTCTCGGCATTCCTTAGTTGCCTGTAGTTTTTATAGAGAGGTGAACCTTCCTTGCCCCCCTCAGCCACCTTAGGGTGCCTATTACTGTCCTTGTTCAGCTCTTGTTTAGGCAGCCATGTTGGTGACACTTTGTGGGGTGTAGCTTCTAACATTCCTAGTAGACACGGTATCACAGCAAGCTCCCTGTTCCTCTGGTTCTTTCAATCTACACAGATTCCTTCTTCTACAAGATCCCTGTGGGCCTTGTGCAGGAGGTGTAGATGTATCTTTTGGGATGGGGTTCCGCAATTCTACATTTTGATTGGTTGCTAACAGAAGGTTCCTTGATGAAGGGCATGACCTGCACTTATCTGCAGGTGAGGGACAAATGTTTAGCATGTAGATAGGGATTGTGCTGCCTTAGCAGAGCAGTGGCTGTAGGTTCTTCTCCAGTATCCATAACTTCACTAGCCATGAGTAGTTCGTTAATGGTGCTTGAGGTTTTTGTAGTTGGGATACTTTTAATTATTGCTTCTATCTCATAAGTTATTATGGGTCTGCTTAAAATTATTTGCTTGATTTTGATTTAAATTTAGTAGGTCATATGAATCTAGAAATTTATCTATTTACACACACACACACACACACACACACACACACACATTCAATTGACTAAAGATTTATCAATCTTGTTAATCTTTCCAAAGAGTCAACTCATCATATCACTGATTCTTCTAATTTTTTTAATTTCAATTTTATGAATTTCAGCCCTGATTTAATTATCTCTTGCCATCTATTATTCTCCCAGGCAGTATAGGGGAGGGAAGTCCCAGAGGAGCCAGGCAAGCCTATGGGATAGCAAGGAGCCAGCCTACCTGGCAGCATAGGGAAAAGCTGAATTTTTTAATTAAATAATTGAGAAAAGAGAGGAGCTAACTTTTAAAAGTATAAGCAAAAGTCACATAATTGTAGCAAGAAGTTTTCTGACCTGTCTGGGCCCAAAGTCCTGATGAATCTCTTCCAACCATGGTCCTGCAGCTGTTTATAAAATAATTACTCAGAGGCTTATATTATTTACAGACTGAACTATGGCTCAGGCTCATCGCCAACTAGCTCTTATAACAGAGCTCAACCCATTTCTATGCCAGATATTGTAGAATTATTTATTTGTAATATAACATATAAAGTATTAATATTTATTAAGGGGTCATATAAGCACTTATTGTTATAAATTGAACCCTAAGACAATTTTTGGAGAGTGTACATGTCTCACGATGGATGGTGCGATCTGCTCTCTGAGAACACAGGAACAAAACAGGAAGGAAGGTCAGTGTTCTCTGGGTTCTCAATGGGGTCTGGCCACGCCCCATTCAGGATCCTGATACCCTAAAGCTATGCCTCTAAAGCTTCTCTTAATAATGCCTGGATCTCACTAAAGACATGTGTTCCATAAAGCCAGTAAGTAAAGTCAGTAAACCAAAAAGCAAATGTGTTTTCTGGACAACAGTTTGCAGAGTCTCTCCTGACTCTGGTCTTCTCCTTTATCCTTGCTTGGATTTCCTGCCTGCCTCTAAGCTACTTTGAAATAGGCCAAAAGAGCTTCTTTATTAACCAACGGTAATAAAGCATATTCACAGCATACAGAAAGACATCCCACATCAATAATAGATAAAATAAAATACAAAAATCATAAGAAAATACTATGAACAATTATTTATCAATAAATTAGATAATCCATAAAAATTACTGATTCATGCACATATATAACATAATGCTGGGTCCTATGGGACATGGCTGTAATTCTAGTATGTGGAAGATGTGTAAGAGGATCAGGAGTCAAAGTCATCCTTGGCTGTGTAATATGTTCAAGGCCAGCCTGGATTATGTGAGATGCTATGCAAGAAGAAAAGAGAGAAAGAAAGAAATACAAAGAGAAAGAAGGAAGAAGATCCCACATTGGCTTCGGTTCTGGAGCCATGACCAAGGAGATGAGGGCATGAGGAAAAAACACTGAAGGCAGGACAAAGAGCTGGGATCACGAGGGTTGAGCTCCATGATGGAGAAGCAGCAACACCCAAGAGTCTTTATTACATACACCTGAACATAGAGTCAAGGTTAGCTACTTTTGGTAGAAGCAATGTCTACAGGGGAGCACTCTTCGGGCAATGGCCATGGCAATGTCTGAAGGGGAGCACTCTTTGGGCAATGACCATGCAGTGGGAAGAAGCAACAGTGGAGATTTTCTGTCCATACTGTCCACATTCACACACAGAGAATGGAAATGTCTCTCATTAATGATAGTATGATCATCTATAGAGAAAACAATGGAACTCTGCATACTACACATACAGCTCACATACAGACATATTAGACATAATAAACAATTTTTTTGTACAGTGGCAAGATAAATGATAACCATGGAAAGATCCTTTGCAGTTTCATAGAAGTAGAAACAAATCCATGTCTAAGAATGTTAAAACATAAAATATTTACAAGCAAAATTCTGATGCATTGTTATCAGGAAACTGAGCTTGTACAACCATTACATAAACCAGCACAAAGATTCTCCAAACACTGACTATAGAAATACACATGGTGTAGCAATCTCACTTTGGGATATTTAGGTTGAAACATAAAAATACTGTCACCTAAACACAACCACACTCATGTTCTTTACAGTATGACTTTAAAAAAATGAAACCTTGGAAATAATCTGTATGTCAGTGAATGAATGGACCATAAAATTTTAATACCTATCTGTGTGTGTGTGTGTGTGTGTGTGTGTGTTTGATATACTGAAATATCAGTCCACCACAAAATCAACATCCTCTGATATACATCAATGGAGGAACGTAGAGGGTGTATGTGTATGGGAAACAATCAAAGAAGGATCAGTACACGGTCTCACTTATAAATGATGTATGAAAATGTAAACCTTAACAGTTAGAACAATCCATGGTGGTCAGAGGTTGGACATCAGGATCCAAGACATGTTGATAAAATGTTTAAAAACTGCTAAATGAAGGTAAATACTAAGTGTATAAGGTACAATAGAGGGACAATAGCTAACACCATCCTGTATATCTGGGTTTTCTTATAAAGTTATTAACACACACACACACACATGCACACACATATACACAATGGCAACTATGTTAAGAATGGATGGTGTTAACAGTAAATATATCAATAAATCCAGACACCATAACTTAAATATATAGAATATTATTTATTCATCAAGAACATATCAATAAAGTCAAGACAGATTAAGAGGGAAATACATGTAGAGAACCTATCATACAATTGTGTGAGTATATAAAATTTTGAGGGTAAATGAAAGTTCCATGTGTGCATAAAAGAATTGCTATACAGTCTCTGGTACATAAAAAGGTCTAAATAAATGGTCATTTTATGAAGAAGTAAATGGATGAATAAATAAGTATATATGTGGACCAGTATTATCATATGTATAACTGTTGGCTGCCTACCTAAAATTCTACGGACATCTTTTCTACATGAAAAACTTTCCAGGTGCCGTCGTAATGGTGGATAAAAATGCAACCCCATATCCATGGGGAATGCTTAGTTCATAAATATATTTTCTTCATCTGACAAATTGACTTCTGATTAGCAATGCACAGAATGTCATTCCAGCCCCAAGCAGAACGTACATGATTTACTATAACACATTTTTCATTTTTACCACTGGGCTCACCTGAGTGCCAGAACCTGAAAGGGAGAAAAGAAAATCAGGGTATTTCCTACAGTAATACTGGGAAAGAGAAAACAGGTGTGAACAAGCCTGAGGGTGAGGCTGGGATCTGTGGAAAGCAGATTCAAGTGTGTACAAACCAACCACTCTCCACCACCCACATCTGACATTTCCCTGTAGGAGGGCTCACTGCATTCCATATTCTCCTAGCTTGTTAACTGTTCTCCCAAAACACATCCCAGAGAAAACTTCTTCCCTAGGTCTTGGTACCGGGAACTGTCTATCAACTCATGTGCTTGTTTATGTGCTGGAAAGGTGTCTGTCTCCTTATACTTCTGTTTTAATAAAGTTTTTTTGTTCCATTTCAGAACACCCTTACTTTAGAGACTGGAGAACTACTTAAAATCTCTGGATAATCTACTTAGTTCTGTCGTCTAGGACATTTAGCACCCTGGATCCTGCTTTTCCTCTCTGGAGACAGAGAATGACAATGATATCACTGCCCATTCCTCACGACAGAAATCAGGAGAGAGTATGGGACATAGTAAGACATTGCAGTTCATAAATGTTACATAAATATGACACAACAATATCAGATTGAGGGCTTTGGTTTATGAGAAATAATCAGTTATGATCTTGGTGTTAATTTTTATTTTGAAGTTATTAAATGGAACCTGGAAATATGCCTCAGACATTTAGAGTTCTTGTGCTTTCCCAGAAAACGTGAAAGTTCCGTTTCCAAACCCATATTGACAGTCACACCACCTGTACCTCCAGATCCAGGGGCTCTAACACCCTCTTATGGGCTCCATGGGCACCCACATACACATAACACACACACAGAGACACAGATATATTGTCAAATAAAAATAAATTAAATCCTATTTTTAAAAATATAAATGAGTGTCAGAAAGCATAATAAAACCCACGTAGGTGTAAACAGCTTGTTTTGGTGCCCTGGTACTCATCATCCTATGCTCTTCAAACTCAATTTCATTTCAACATATGTATCAGTAACATATGTCTCACATGACTCCTGTTATGAATAATGGGAATAAGTGTAACTCCTTCCCCAGCAATCACACCAGGAGTAGCTGTTTGGGTCTCATAACCAACAGCTGGAACACCCTAACATCTTCTCATGCTGCAGGACCCAGGACTCCTCTAGGTGACTCTAGACTCACGTGGTATTTTCATTGTACGGCGTCTGATCAACCCATCGCCACTGTCTGTCACCTCGATCCGAAAGCCCAATAAAATAAGCAGCTTTACGTTCCAGGAAACGGGTGATGAAATCCTAAGAGCAAAGAAAGACAGCGTTCAACCCCGATGGAATGCTTCTTTTTCTGTTAGAGAATTTTTATAAGATCTTTTAAAAATGTTTGAACTATTCTAAATTATAGGGGTCAATACGGTGCACACATGCAAACACATAATAATCAAATCCTAGTTCATCTCTCTAGGCTCTCCAATAGCTTTAGCCCCAGTGAAGCAGGGGCAAGGTTTTGAATGCCAAGGCTGAAGCCCCCTTTCCGGCTGTCCGATGGAAAGCCGCCTGCCACAGCATCAACACCCATGTCAACAAAACTCCCTCTGTAAAAGGAGGCAGACAGCAGGGGCCCGGCCCACTCTCCCCCAGGATGCACCTGCTCTTCCTTGCTGTGGACCACCATCAGATGAGCACCCCTGCTGGAGCACTTCTCCTCACTCTGAGTCCAAGATGCAGAGTCGGTGGGATCAGTGGGAATGAAGTAACAGTAGGAACCAAATGGCTTCCAATCCTTTGGGCAACAGCTCCAGACTTTGTCTTCGGGATGAAAAAAATGTAAGTGCAATGTCATAGTCACTTTAAAAGCTGCTTATGTTCAGAAACCACATGGAGGCTGGGACTCCCACTTCTCCAGAACCCCCACCGATCAGGTGCCAAGCAACCCCAGTCTATATCCATCTATAATAACGTCAGGGCCCCTTCGTCCTGCTTGGATGCTGTCAGAAAAAAACAGGAAGACAGGGTGTTAATGACACCCAGCAACTGAGAACACAGTGCCAAACTTTCTGGGTCTCTAAATAATATAACTCTTCATACCAAGACCCAGAAAATTTTATAATATTATATATTTATTTAAATAATATATGTCAATAAATCATGGCAGAAAAATTCTAAGAGATTTTTAAATAAATAATTACAAAAATATTTTACAAAATATTACAAAGATTCTACAAATATAAATTAAGTGCCTCAGGAAAGTGAAGAAATACAAAAACCCAATGTGTATAAATATAATTTTTTTGCTTTTGAAAAGCTCTTTTTAATCACTGCATAGTGTTTCATTACAATGACAGATGAATATTTTTGACGTATTTAGTTGAAAAGGTATTTTTTACATACCAACCACAGTTCTCCTTCTCTCCTCTCCTCCCACTCACCCCTCAGCCCCCCCCCCCGCCCCACTCTATCATCCTCTCCTCAAAGAGGATGAGGCCTCCCATGGGGAGTCAACAGAGTCTGGGATATCAGGGTGAGGCAGGACCCAGCCCCTCCGCCTGTACCAAGGCCAAGCAAGGTCTCTCTATAGGGAACAGGCTCCAAAAAGCCGATGATATAAATATATTTTTAACAGGTAACTTTTTACCCATTACTTAATGTGTTGCTTTTTTTTACCCCCATATTAAGAATAATAGCAACAGATCAACTTTGTCTATACTAGTTAATTGTGTCTTGAGGAAGAATTTTAGAGAATAAATTGCTGGGTCAATGGATTGCTGGGTCAATTTAACTTTTTATGTCTGTAGTAAAGTGTTTTTCATTTTATAATTGAAAAAATTGATAGGAAAGACTTTTTAAAATATAGTGGTTATAGAAGAATGGAGGTGACAAAGAAATGAGGAGACACAAAACCATGGAAACTGAATAAATAACAAAGCCAAAAAATAATATACAAACATACATACAAATATACATACAAACATACATACAAACATACGTTCAAATATACATGCACACATACATAGATACAAACATTCAAACAAACAAACATACATACATACATACAAACATATATACATACATCATACATACATACATACATAAATACATACAGTCTCCTATTGTGATCCTTAACTGCCTATGCCACATCAGAGAGGTATAAAATATATGAAAAATAAAACAAAAACTTGAGAAACACACTTTGGCTGATACACAGAAATATATCCATGCACTCATGTATATACCTACGTGCTTGTATGAATACCAAGAACATAAGAGATAACAAAGAAATCAAAGAATTGGAGAAGATAGAAAAGCAAATGGCAAAAGCATTCAGTTTAAGAAATTACATTTGCAGTGGTAAACGTAACCACGGCTCAGATGTCAGAGTATTGTGCCCCACTATGTTAAAACAGGATAGATAAGATAGATACATTATTCTGTCTCTTGAGAAACCTAACACAATATTCCATCATAGTATGAGCTATATATAACAACACTTTCAAAGTTATAATGTAGAAAAGGGATTCAAAAGATCAATTTTTATATTTAATTAAAATATAATATCATTTTTCCCTTCTCCTCCATTCAATTCCTGCCATGTTTTCTGCTTCCTCTCAAATTCATGGCCTATTTCTACTGTTATAAGAGCTATAGGCAGTTAATAACTGCTGACAGAGGGAGAATTCATCTTCTCCAGGGATAAGCCTCCTAATTGGCTGGCCAATACCAAGTAGTTAGCCCTAAAATGGTGCACTTTCATCAGCCGAGCACAGCATAGCAAGATGCAATAAGACTAGGCATCATCCTTCATATCAAGGTTGGATGAGGTGACCCAGTAATAGGGGAAAAACCCTGTGAGCAGAGGAGGGATGGCCTTTTCTGAAGGGAAATGGATGGAAGAGCAGTGGATCTGGGGGATAGGGGAGGTAGCAAGGTGGGATTGGGAAGCAGGAAGGGACAGAAGGCATCTAGGATGTATTGTATGAAAGAAGAACATTGGAAAATTAAAGATTCAGATTATGGAAAAAGGGTACATTTTTAATGACCTACCTTAAGTAAACCATCAGGCTATTATGATGGCCTATCATAATGTGTATAGTTTAGACACTGTGCACAGTGTGGGTAAGCCAGCATTGCACACTTGTTATCTTCCTCTCCAAAAATAATTGCTCCAATTTTAATACAGAAATAGCTTATAGTATTACCATATAATTCATCCTGCAAAACTGATATTCAGGTCATTTAAAACAGGGATCTTCTAAAACTCATCTCAGCCAAGAGAAGACTAAGGAGAGATGTGACAACTAAGTACAGTGTGCTGTCCAAGACGAGAGTCTAGAAAGCATAAACTTCAGTCAGTGATGATGTCAGTATTCAATCACTAGTTGTAGCAACCACACTTACTTATAAAGATGTTCATACAGAAGACAGCATATGTATATGTGGGGTTAGAATGATATCTATATCACATGAAATCTATAAATTTAAAAATGTTTTCAATGAGTATATTAAAATATTGAAGAATTTGTATTTATGATACACAGCTTTACTGTTTTCTTCAAGTTATATATATACAACTTTGTATATATATATATATATATACATATACATATATACAATTATATGTGTGTGTGTGTGTGTGTGTATTTTAAAGATATATAAGCCTGCATGCCTGAAGAGGGCTCCAGATCTCATAACAGATGGTTGTAAACTACCATATGGTTGCTGGGAATTGAACTCAGAACTTCTAGAACAGCCAGTGCTCTTAACTTCAACACCGTATTTTACGTGTGTCAGGGGTGTGTGTGTGTGTGTGTGTGTGTGTGTGTGTGTGTGTGTTTGTGTGTGCTGAAATGAGAAACAGCAAGTATTCAGTATGCAGAAATGGCTCAGAAAAAAAGCAGAAGCTAGAAAAATCTAAAAGCAATGGAACCCTTTTCACAAATAAAACTTGTGTAGATAAATGAAGGCATACATATCAGACTTTCTGCTCTGATAGAAATGCACAAGTGGACTCCACTTCTCAGTAAATGCCATGTGGGGGTCTATTAGAACTGACATAATTCAAGCAGGCACCCCTACTCAAGAGCTGGCCACACCAGCCAGAAAACCCAGTAGATAAACTCAGGCAGAAACTGAACTGCTGAATCAGAGGTGACAAAAAATAATTGAATCTCTGGGTTTTGAAAATGTTAATTCACAATAAAAAAGGATAATAATTAGGTCACTAATGGAAAGACCAGCACCCTTGGAGGAATAGATCTGAGATTACAGTCAACATTGAATCTCAAAATAATAATAACCCAGAGCCTTGTAGAAAAATCAAAAGGCTAGATGTTTCAATTGCAGTAAACAAGCCTGTCTAAAAAGAGATTTTAAACAGGGCATTCCTAGAAATGGTGTTTTTCCTAAGAATAATCCAAACAGAGCACTCCTCTATTCTGGATTATGAGGAGGGTGTGGCAAAGGCAGGCATTGAACTAATGAGTATATAAATCAACAAAGGAGAGACAGGGTAACCCTTTGCCATTGGGAGATACCTTGGGGACCTTTTGCAGCCCTTCCTGTCAAATTTGGTCCAGTTGTTTCTTGTCATTGTGGAGGAAAACTCCTTCACAGAGCAATTAAAGAATCTAATGCCTACTGTAAAAAAAAAAAAAAAAAAAAAAAAAAAAGACATACTTCTCCGGATATAGAAAAGCTGCAGAAAAAAAATAGGAGAAACAATAACTCAAAGTTGATAAAGATTATATTTGAGCAAGAGAGACCTCTTGATTAGAAATGTGATAGTTTATCAGTGTGACCACTCAATCAAAACTAACTTGTAAGTCCTTATAACTTTCCAAAAGGGAAACTCCCTGTATCTAGAGTTTGGGAGGATTTTGTTTTTCCCTTTCTGGGGAAATAAAAACAACAATCTTGAGGAATTTAAAGACCTTTAGACAAACATCCAAAGAAGAAGGAAGAACTACCCAGGAAAAATAATTGCTAAGAAAAGGAATAATCTGAGCTAATGCAGTCTCTGAAGTCTCTAAAAAGATGATGGGACCCCCAAAATGACAATTCCACCAGGACCATGACAACCCACTAGGCTGACAAACACTACCTAAAGATCAGCTTTGGACTACAAACTTCTCAGAACAGTTTTGAGATTGGTTAGCTGAAATGATACAGCCCCACAGAATGCTATATAGAGAACTTAAGACAGCCCCTGCACTTTCCCATTACACAGATATTGAACAGCAAATAATTCAGCTACCTATCACATGACTTGACAATTAACCCCAAGTTTTCTTTTCAGAATATCCTAAAGATGCCTTCACCATCAGACAACAAAAAGTAAGTTTAAGCCCATGAAACCCACATTCCCAAGAGATGGAATAGGTGATTTTTAGTCAATCAATAGGTTATAGATATTTGTCATTATTTAGGATGGTTGGTTACAATTTGTATTGCTAATGGCGAGGAAAAAAAGCTTAACAAAAGACAGTAAATTCAGGATTCTTGTTTGGAAAAAAAGAAAAGGATACAGATATGATAGGGGAAATGGTAGATTATTGATTTTACTCTGAAAAGGAAGATATATAAGTGAGAGGATACAAAAATAGAATATTTAATCTACTCTGAAAAAAGGTAAATATTAATATGATAAGATAAAAAGGTAGATTACTGAATCTACTTTTAAAAAGCAACTACTAGTTTTAAATATTTTACATTAGACTGGATTTTTGTATATTATATACAAATTGTATATGTTGATAAAAATTTGAGATTAACTTTGTTAGAACATATTGTACATACGTTTCTACTCTTGTTCAAGGTATTGTACCTATACATCTCATTTAACATTGTAATGTGAATTGGTAGTCCTTGAAAGATATTACTACAAACCATTTAGGATAGTAAAGAAATGCGGTTTAGTAGTTAATCACTTATTATGATCAAACTTGTAATCATGTTAGTTACATATATTTTTAAAGTCAAACAAAGATATATTTTAGATAAGTCATCTTCAAACACTTCAGATATCTATGGAATATGTCATTTAAGATGTCTAAATAACATAGGTTCCTTTTTATGACAATAAAACATGTCTGCTCCTGACAACACCAATCTACTTCAAAGATGATGGGCATTGATGAAATTCAATATGGAGTTTACTTTCTTTGTGGCAAAAGTTAGTCACTGAGAAAGAAAGTACCCTTGCCTATAATGCTGACAGTAAGCTGCCCAAATTGGAAAAGCGGGACATAAAATAAAGGACTGCAGAACTTTGCCAGGACAAGGTAGATTCAAAAAATCCTACATCACAGATAAGTCTGTTAGATATACTAGGCCTGTAGACTGAAGATGCCTTAAGCAACATGAGGTGAATTTAAGAACATGACACTCACATTCCCAAGGGGTTGGAGTGGATGGATGCCCCAGTGTTACAGGGGAATCTTAGGTAGCTGTCCAGACATCCAAATGCTTCTGTTACTTCTCAAATTTTTTGAGAGTCACTTGCTTGTACTTTCTGTTCACTTAGGTAATATTATTTCCTTCTCAGGACTCTGAGGGAGTTGAAGACTAGATAGTTATAGATTTCCTGGTTATATATTCAGAAAAGAAACTCATTAAGAGGTGTAAAGTATATAGGGTTGAGAGATATTAAAAGAAAATTTTGCTAATGCAAATTAGGATTGGAAGTGAATTAGGTACAATCTTTAGGACTCACCAAGATAGGATAAATAATGGAATGTTCTCTCTGAATTTTTCAAATGTTAATGGATTATTAATGTAATTTTGCCTGTATATATTGTATCTAGTTATTGTACTTATTGTATATGATTTTTCTTATATTAGTTATAACCTTTTTGTTTTAGACAAAAACAAGAAATGTGGTGATATTTCATATATGCACTAACAAATAAATCTTGTCTGAATATCAGAGGGACAAGCCAACCACTACTTAACTATAGAGTCCAGACAGTGGTGGCACATACCTTTAATCTCAGTCAGCACTTGGGGTCTCATGCCTTTGATCCTAGTACTAGGGAACTGGGGACAGGAAGGGATATGGCTGGGCAGAGAGAAGAATACAGGACCAATGGAGACACATGCTCAGCCCTTTTGGCCTGAGGAATTGGTAGAAGTAAGAAGTCTCTCTAGGGGCTGGCTCCTTTACTGAACTTTTAGCATTTACTTTGATATCTGGCTCAAGATTTTTATTGAGACCAATTAGGATTAGTACTACACCCACCAAACAAAGTCAAACTTAGAAACTGACACCTAGATCTACAATCCCCCCAAACCCAGATGCCTGGATGCCAGAGTAAGACACCCAGGGTAATATGTCACCAGCAGAGCCCAGCTACCTTCCTACAGAAAGCCCCAAATATTCTGACATAGCCAAAGCCCGAGAAAAGGATCCAGAACCTAGAATCAACTTTATGAAGATGATGGAGGTCCCTAGAAAGGAAAATAAATAACTCCCTTAAAGAAATCAGAAAAACACAAAGGAAAAGTTAAAAGAACAGAATAAACCCCAAAAAGAAAGTCAGGAACAAACAGTAGAAGGAAACGAAACCATTCAAGACATGAAAATGGAAATAAAAGCAATAAAGAAAACACAAATTGAAGAAATTCTTGAAATAAAAAATCTAGGTAAGTAAGCAGGAACTGTGGATGCAAGCATCACCAAGAGAATACACAAGGTGGAAGAGAGTCTCAGGCATTGAAGATGTGATAGAAGAAGTAGATACTTTGGCCAAAAAAAAATGTTAATTTTAAAAAATTCCTGACACAAAACATCCAAGAAATCTTGGACACTATAAGAAGATCAAACCTAAATATAATAGGAATAGAAGAACAAGAAGAATCTCAGCTCAAAGGTCCAGAAAATATTTTCAACAAAACTATAGAAGAAAAATTTCCTAATCTAAAGAAGGACATGTATATAAAGACACAAGACGCATACAGAACACCAAACATATTGAACCAGAAAAGAAAGTCCCCTCACCACACAACAATAAAACCACTAAATAACACAAATCACGGAAGGCCAGTTCCCATAATTTGATCCAGAGTAGTAAAAGAAATGCTTCATAGTAGTGAGGAATAAGAAACTTTTTTATCTGAGGATAAATAAGAATTAATCTCTAACTTACTGGTAAAATAAGGAAGCACATATGCTTTCTGATGGTAACTTTCTTTTTTACTTCATCTTAAAAATGGTTTCTGTCTCCACAAAGTTACAAATCTCCATATTGCTGCATTCTATACCTACAACTACAAATTTTTCTATGCATACATACGGCCACACATCTATATACACAGCTACATCTATTTTCACAAGTCTATCTCCACACAGCCATAGCTATACATCTTGTATATTTATCTCTCTCACCATATAACACTTTAACTGTTTCTTCAGAGTCACATACAGATCTTTACACAGTTCCTATACATAGTGACAGCTCTTTAATACACCTTTCTCATTTGTTCACTCACACATGTACTTCTTCTACATCATTCATTCATTCTTTGCTCACTCACTCTCATTCATTCTCCCACATTTCTCTCACTCTAGGGCTACTCCTTCCTCTCTCACTCAGCGTACACTCACACACACCCGTGTACTCACTACTCGCTGCTCTTAACATAGTTCCTTCACATCCCTACCTCACTCACAGTCACTCATCCTTTGCTCTACCCTCTCATAGCCAAACTCTGGACTATTAGAAGTTATGTTCTCAGGGCCCAACCCATACTCGTGACACAAGATAAGTCATGTAGTTTCTCTCAGGCTATTTAGGTCACACTGGCCAGCCAGAGTAATGCTTGGCCTAAGCATGTAACTCTAAGTTGGTGAAGGTTCTCAGACAGTAAACAACTGGCAGAACCTTGAGCCTGAGATGGAGACTATCTACAAAAAGTCAATTATTGTAGAGGGTTATTTATATCTGAATGTTGTCAGCCTGACTTTGGTTCAACAAACATACACATGGGAATTTTACATCATGCAGATGTCTCTAGGGGAAACCAGGTATTCATCTCTAGGGACAACCAGCCTGCTTTGTGACTGAGAATCCTACGTCAGTCCGAGTAATGTAAAATATACTAGCATTATTTCTATACATCAAAATTATACAGACTAAACAGAAATCATCTTTCTGATTATCCACAACTATAAATGTGCCCAGAGATGTAAAACACACTACCAATGGGCTATGGAAGGAACCCCACAGCTGTTCTAAAACAACCAGTGAGCCCACAGCCTTGCCAGGTAGGACCCCTGTCAGGGAGTTATACATGTGGTAGAGTGGCTTTTCAAACCCTGGTTGTCATGCTGTGTGTGCTCTTGTTCCTCAGAAACTAAACATACAACAAATACAGAATAGTAAGAGCTGCAAGGGAAAAAGACGAGTCACATATAAAGGCAGACCTGACTTCTCAGTGGAGACAATAAAAAGCCAGAAGGGCATTTGTGGGAATGTCTTTCTGTATGATGTGAATATCAATCTATAAATAAAGGAGCTGTTTTGGCCCATGACAGGCACCATAGAAAAAGTAGGATGGGGAATCAGAATAGGTAGGAAAGGAAGGGTGGAGTCAGAGTCAGACCGAGCCAGCCACCCAAGAAGAAGTATGTAAGGGACACAGGTGAGCCACAGACCACTTGACAGGAAAGATTAATGAGAATTGGTTGAATTAAGATGAAGGAGCTAGCTAGCAATGTGCCTAACCCATGGGCCAAACAGCATGAAGTAAATATAAGCATTTGAATCATTTGGGGGCCTGAGCAGCTAAGAGGTCTGGGGCTGCAGGTCTGTGAGTCCAGACCTCTGGCTGCCCAGGACCAAGAAACCTCATTGTAACAGGCCTTGACAGATGCACTGCAGACTTAGGGAGACCAGGTGCCAGCCCAGATTACTATACACAGCAAAACTTTCAACCAACATATATGGAGATTTCATAACATTTTATGAAAAAGTCAAATTAAAACAAAATCTATCCTAAAACACAGCCCTACTGAAGATACAAAAAAAAAATACCAACCCAATGGTGTTAATAACACCTATGAAAACACAGGAAATAAACAAACTCACACCAGCAAAACCAAAAGAAGGGAAGCTCATACACAGACACACACATATGCACATACACACATACACACATACATACATACATACATACATACATACATACATACATACATACATAATCACACATACACATACACAAACACATACACACATATGCACATGCATACACAAACATATACCCATACACACATATACACCACATACATACATATACACACATACACACATACACACATACACATACATATACACATACACACATATACACCACATACATACATACACACATACACAAACACACACACATATTCACATGCACACACATATAAAAACACACACACAGTTACACACACATACACACACAGATACAAACACGCATACACTACCACCAATAGCAACAACAACAACAAAATGATAGGAATAAAAATCATTGGTCATTAACATCTCTCGATGTCAGTGGACTCTATTCTTCAATAAAAAAGACACAGACTTGTGGGAATGTCTTTTTGTGTGCTGTGAATATCAATCTTTAAATAAAGGAGCTGTTTTGGCCCATGACAGGCACCATAGAAAAAGTAGGCAGGAGAATCAGAGCATAGGTAAGAAAAACAGAGCAGAATGAGACAGACTGAGACAGACGCTCCAAAAAAAGCATGTAAAGAACACAGATGAGCCACGGGCCACGTGACAAGACAGATTAATAAGAATGGGTTGATTTACAGTAAAAGAACAAGCTAGTGAGGTACCTAAGCCATAGGCCAAACAACATAAATTTAATATAAGCATCTAAATCATTTTAAAGGCCTGAGCAGTGGTGGGCAACTAAAGGGTCTAGGGCTGCAGGTCTGTGGGTCCAGACCGCTGGACATCTGAGACCAAGAAACCTCACTGTAACAAATGGCACCCAACGTGGGGCAAACACCCACATAAAGCCAAAAAAAAGTTTTAAAAGGATTTTAGCACATAAACTGAGCCAAAGCAGTTTCCAAATTGTGTATCTGAAGTGGGTCATTATACAAAAAAAGCCTAGGTCCAGTCCACATTCAAAATGGCACAGGCAGACTGGCAGCAGAGAGTATAAGCTACAACCAGGCTGGTTCCTGAAGTCTCACAAAAGACTCAGTTGCATGTGATTGATTTTAGATTTTTGTTTATTTTAAACAAAAAAGAAACAAAGATGGTTTCTTAGTAAAAGCATTTTCTTGGATCTGCTCTGTTTTCTGGAGGCAAACAGAGACGTGGTCCCTTTAAGAAAACTTACTGATTCAGCTTTATCTACAAAAACTGTGTGGCTCTTTAAGAGAGTGAGAGCATTTTAAAAAGCTCTTCTAGTTAAAAATGATTAAAGATTCACAATAAAACAGATTCAAATTTAAAAACCCCTATAAATAAGTTACAATGTATATAAAAATATGTAGGCTTTAAAAAATATTTTAAAAGTCTTTAAAAAATAAAATAATAAAAATATAATAAACCACATAAAGATAAAAAATAGACACAAAATCTAGATTTTGGCTATTATTGTGTTTTCTTTTAATTTTTTGACTGTTAATGAGCTAACTGCAAAAAGACAAT
The DNA here is from genome assembly GCA_033318265.1 of Phyllotis vaccarum. Lineage (NCBI taxonomy): Eukaryota > Metazoa > Chordata > Mammalia > Rodentia > Cricetidae > Phyllotis > Phyllotis vaccarum. Next base: position 90,980,190 of record JARWLC010000011.1, read on the forward strand.
AGATTACAAATACAAAATCTACTAAGTTAAACAAAAATATATATTTTAAAAACATTTTGATTTTAAAATTTGTATATAAAGATTTATTACTTTAAAAAATTGCTTTTGTTTCCACAAAAGATAAAAACCTATAAATTGCTTCCAGACATATATGGTTTCATCAACCAAGACCCCCTAAAAAAAGTCTCTGATAAAAAGAGATAGTCACATCAGCTTTAAGACTACAGACTATGATCCAGTCTCAATAACCCGTGAGATTTTCTTATACTAAATACAAATAGACTATATATTGTAACTGTAATTCTTGCTTGATAGCTGTTTTGTTATATGTAATTTTGCTATGTTAAAATTAAAACCTTCCTTTTTGATTAGACAGAAAGGGGGAGGTGGTGTGGGAATGCCTTTCTGTATGCTGTGAATATCACTCTTTAAATAAAGGAGCTGTTTTGACAGGCACCATAGAAAAAGTAGGCAGAGGAATCAGAATAGGTAGGAAAGGAAGGGCAGAGTCAGACAGACTGACCCAGCCACCAAAAAAAAAAAAAAAAAAAGTAAGAAACACAGGTGAGCAACAGGCCACGTGACAAAAAAAGATTAATAAAAAATAGGTTAATTTAAGATGTAAAAGCAAGCTAGCAATGTACCTGAGCCATAGGCCAAACAGCATAAACTTAATATAGGTGTCTGAGTCATTTTGGAGGCCTGAGCAGCAGCAGGCAGCTAAGGGGTTTGGGACTACAGGTCTGTGGGTCTGGGCCTCTGCCCACCTGAGACCAACAAACCTCATTATAATACAGACTAACAGAATGAAAGCAAAACCAGGATCCAGCCTTCTGCTGCATTCACAAAAACCACACCTCAGTATCAAAGACAGACATTACCTCAGAGTAAAGGGCTGGAAACAGATCGTCTAAGCAAATAAACCTAAGAAGCAACAGTTAAACATTCTAATATCTAACAAAATAGACTTCAAATCAAAATTAATCGAAAGAGAATGGAAAGGACACTTCATACTCAGGGAAAATCCACCAAGATGGCATTTCAATTCTTAACATCTACTGCAAAGTCACCCAGGTTTGTAAGGAAACACTACTCCGGCTTAGATTACTCATCTACCCTTACGCATTGATAGCGAGAGGTTGCGATACCCCTCTATCACCAACCGATAGGTCACCCAGACAAAAGCTAAACAAGGAAATACCAGAACTAACAGAAATCATGAGCCAAATGGACCTAGAGACATCTACAGAACATTTTCACCCAAACACAAAAGAAAAAAGACCCAAATACTTCTTCTCAGCATATCACAGAAACTGCTCCAAAATCAACCACATACTCAGTCACAAAGCCTTGATATAAGGGTTCGCACCGAGTCTTGCTGTAACTTGCTATGCAATAGTCAGCTGATATCCCTAAGGTCCTGCTCTTTTTGAGAAAAAAAAATTGGGGAGGAGTGGATCTTGGGGAGAGAGGGGGTGGAAAAGGAGAGCAAGGTGGAGTAAAGGGAGGAAAGACTGACATTGAGAAAAGAATAAATGGAGAGATAAAAAGAGAGGGAGGGAGGGAGAGAGGGAGGAAGGAAGGGAGGGAGGGAGGGAGGGAGGGAGGGAGGGAGGGAGGGAGGGAGGGAGGGAGGAAGGAAGGAAGGAAGGAAGGAAGGAAGGAAGGAAGGAAGGAAGGAAGGAAGGAAGGAAGGAAGGAGGAAGATCTGTGTGGAACCATTAAACTCAAGAGCCAGCAACCAAAGTCTTAGGCACGTTAATTCTCACCTTCTATGTGTGAATGATTTTTTAAGCAGTTCAATTCTGTGTAAGTTAGAGCTTTCATAGCTTTTTTTTCTTCAAGAAGTTGAAAGTACTTTTGAAAATAAACTGTAAAACAAACAAACAAACAAACATAAGGGAACCAAAAACTATTCATTTTCATGAAAGAATTGTGGCTCTCTACTTTATACTAACTGGTACACAGCTCTACGAAGTCCTGACTACCTAGGTAGTCAGAGCCTGACTAAGATTCCCTAACCCTGTGTCAGTGGAGTCCTCAGCCTCCTATTATGAAACCACAGGTATTTCCAGGATTCATAGAAAAACCAGTGATTTGACAAGCGGGATGAGCCCACCGTCGTGAATCTAAAAGGAGCGAGCCCTTTACTGTTTAACATAGATGAAAATGCTATCTTGGGGGAGATGAAGTAGACAAAGATATTCATATTTAAGGATGTAAACTGCCTTGGCTTTGGGAGGAAAGGGGGGTTAGCTAATTCTGAGTAGCTCCTGGTTATTTTAAAATGTGAAATAAAAAAAGAACCCACCATGGATCTACGGGATATGGTTTTCTTCCTTCAACCCTCTTCTCTTTGACCAACTGAATCCTCCACGCACACACTCTCGCTCTCTCCCCATTTAAAGTTGGCTGGCTTCTCTCTAGAACCACATTTCTTCATTCTGTCATTGCTCTCCTTACCCCACCACCTTTGCCATCTTCATCTCACTGACAGCAGGTTTGAAATGGGTCATCAATAATATTCCAGGACACTTATCAGCCATCCTGCTAATGGACTTGACCACAAGGGTCATCAATAATATTCCAGGACACTTATCAGCCATCCTGCTAATGGACTTGACCACAGTCCTTCTCCTTTTCAGTTCTTAGGATGTTGCTCCATCCCGGTTTTGCCATCATTTCTGTTGTTTTTTATACTCTCTTCTCCCTCCACCCACCCCTTTAAAATGTCACGTTTTCTACAATCTTGTTATTATGCTTCCTTCTTATACAAAATCTTCCTGAGCGATGTCATGTGTTGCTATGGTCTTGCCTGCTGCCTATATATACGGGATTCTGTGCCCACTAAACAAAGCATATTAGGTTCTACTCCATATTCCCAAAACTCAAATCAACACCTAAACCTGTAACGTACCATGTATTGTCTACCTCTTGGAATAACTTCATGGTCGCTGAGCTTACATCCTAAGAATATTAAAGTCACAGTGTACTACTTGAATCCCTTAATTTATGGATCTCAGTATTCATCAAGCAGGTCTTTCCTTGGTGCTGTGCTCTTTACCATTCAAAGCTTCCTCTCCTGTTCTTCAAACACTTATCTCATCGACTGGCCTTCTCATTTTTCTCTTTGTCTTAATGACTCTGTTTAAAGATTCCTGGAAAAGGACCATCTATAGCCTGAATTCAGCTGTATTGATTCTCTATTTGAAATATTGCAGTGGTTCTACATGTTGTGATGCTTTGGGGAAAAAAACTATCACAACTTTAAACTTCCGTATTTACACACCATTGCAATGTGATTTTGAAATTTCCCTGGTTAACCAAAAAAAAAAAAAAAAAAAAAAAAAAAAAAAAAAAAAAAAAAAAAACAAGAAGAAAGAAAAAATAAAAGAAAATTTTTTAAAAAAGTTTAAGTATTCTGTGTGAGCTGCCTCATAGACTTCCTTTTGCCAAGAAAATGTGCAAACTAACTCTGATCTACTATTAAGTTAAATATTTTAAGATTTACTTATGTATTATGCACACCATGTTCTGCCTGAATGTACACCTGCAGGCAAGAAGAGGAGACTAGATCTCATTATAGATGATTGTCAGTCACCATGTGGTTTCAGGGAATTGAACTCAGGACCTCTGGAAGAGCAGCCAGTGCTCTTAACCACTGAGCCATCTCTCCAGCTCTCATGTTAAATTTTTTGAGAGGCCTGGCTCATGATCACCCTTAATATTTGGAACCTGAAAGCTTCTATATAAACAAGCCCAGGCTATTCTAAGGAATAGTATAAAAATGGGTCATACTGTTGATCATTCCAGTTGGCCTCCTCTTCTGGGAATCTGAGATGCCTGTAACTGACCACATGCCTAAGCTCAGCTAGGACCAGAGGAGTCACTCAGTGGAGACTGACCTTACCACACCAACAAAGCACAAGATAAGTCATTGTCCTAGATCATTAATTTTATGTCAAATTATTAAGCAGAAATCCATACTTGATTAAAAACAATATATTATTTGGGAGGAAAAACTGTTTTTCATAATGGAGCACAGCACATGTTCTGTCTATGTCTACCTAGGGAAATGTTATTTCTGCTTCACGTAGCACTGTGTGCTTCAGCCATTCATGGTTCTGTCTCACACCTCTGTGACAGGCTCAGCACACCCAGTTCTAATGTTACTTCTTCTAGGAAATCTATGTCAGCATGGGACTTCCAGGACAACATTGCAGACACTAGCCCATTTTTTTTCTTCATTATTTTTTAGACACAGATTTTTTTTTCCATCATCTAGGCTAACTCCACACTTGCTGTCCTTCTATCTCTTCATCCTGAGTAGCTGGGGTAATAGGAGCATGCCACTGTACCTGGCTGGCATTGACTTATTGACTTTCCTCTAAGTTTCTGGAGACCAGAGTCTGTGCTCTTCCTGGACTCTGTAGGATACACTGTGTGACATACAGTGGATGGCTATGACTTGATACTGAATGAGAAAATGAAAGAGTAATACTTACTAAATATACTAATTTGTGTGCATTTTAAGTTTTTCAGAATTCTTTGAATCTTTGATGAGCAGAAATCCATCCATTTGCTCAAGTGGCTTCTAGATTTCACATAATTTTGGTTAGGAAATAGCTGAAGAACGCTTCTTGGGTATTGTCTTCCTAGTTCCTTCTTGTCCACAAGCTCATCCCAAGATGAAGGAACCCTACACACATTCAACTTGTATTCACATACAGCTTGACTTCTCAATGCTAATGAGAAAATACAGATTTGACCTTCCAGTCTAACAAAAACAGCATCACACAGAGTTCACTCCACAACACTCATACACTCATAAGTGCTTTTGACTTTCTCTAATATTAGAGAATGAATTCCTTTTTTTTCCAAGACAATAGATAAACTCAAGGACAAAGTAAGAGCCACAATGTAATCCCTTGAATTATTTCAACCATCAACCAAAAAATATTTTTTTCTTCATATTCTGACGAATGTCAAGTGCAAGGGTAGAACGAACCTCTCTTCAACTCATGCAAACATTGTCTATTGATTTGCTTATGAAACTTACAGATAAAAGCAACAAAGAATGAAATTGCCAACAGCAGTAAAAGTGCCATCAGTGATGTGAAAAGCAGCGGGGGGCAACCAGGCTTCCTTAGATGAGGGATGGGCTTCTCTTTGGGCACTGGAAGAAGAACAACATTCATCCCATGAGTAATACGTTTCTGATTTTTCTCCCCCTCATCTCTATTCTCTTCCATGACATATAATTATTAATAGTCTGTGCATTTAAAATAATAGAAAAATAATGTCCGTTGCAAAAAAAATTATAAAATAATGAAAGTACACACACTGTTCAAATAACCAGTATATTTTGAGATCTGGGGAAAAAAAGTTTTAATATATATTCACAAAGACGCTTTGATCATATCATTTCAGCAAGTTCTTTTGTGGGAGGTATAATTAGCTAGGGTCTGACAATGTAAACTAATTGGTCTGGAGATCATTATGTAGACCAGGAGACTTAAAATCCTATGTGATCCTCCTGCCTCTGCCTCCGGAGTGCTGGAATGACACCAAACTGACCCTTTCAGCAAATTTTAAAGGATGGACATATAGTGTTTTTGCCACGTGCTGACACAACATAAATTCTGCCATCCGGTCTATGACTTTTCTTCTGCTCAGTAGTAAGTACATCTTCATGTCACCGTGTTTTCTTAGTGTTCTTTACTGTGGTGGTAGCACTATGTATTCAAATAACTTCCTGATGACTGTCCACACATTAAAGATACAGATACAATAGAAAGTAATTATTTCTGATTGTATTCTACTTCTTTAGCATAAGGTCAGTCTGGAAACTGCTTGCTAGATGAAGGTAGAGTTCACTGGCAAAGCAACTGCCTATCCAGGGAGAGGCTCTGTTTGATAAGAAAAAAGTTCCTTCAAGATAAAAGCTCCAAACACAGAAACAGTTTTCATAAAGTTAGAATATACTGTCAAACACAGAGGGAAAAACTTAACATTAAAAATTATGATTTCATTTTATGTTCATTTTTATAAATCAGGAAATGCAGCAAGATACACGTTATAATTTCTGTAAATGGCAAGAACAGAAACCATGCCAAGAAAGCTTCTCCTTCCCACTGGACAGCTCTGTAGCCCTTAAAGTCACTCCACAAACAGTTCAGTCTCTGAAACTGCAGTTGCAAGAGCACTCAAAGAATTAGTAACCAATATCATACAAAGTTTATTACTGACCCTTCCTTTATCCTTCCCCCTACATTAAGACCAGAAATTTTTACCTGCAGCAGAATCTGAGTATGTTCCTGAAGAGTTGGATTCATTCTTGAACCTCACTTCAGCATACGTAATTTCTGAAGCCATATCAAGAAAAGCCCTCAGAGAATGCACCTTATCTTCTCTCTAAAACTTGTGGTATACGAGAACCAAACACAGCAAAAAAAAATATTATATCACACAACTGGACAGGAAAAGATGACTTTCCTGTTGGTATCGACAGCATGAGAATGAGAAACCACAACACGAAATCACTTGGCTCACATACAGAGATGCAACATCTTAAAACAAGAAGATACCAATTGTGGTGTTCAAACGTATTCAGCATGATGTACAAATACAATAACTGGGAACCAAAGGGGGAAGGAAAGAAACAGGAAGGAGGGGAGAAGAGGAACCATATAGTTAGAGAGCTCAGTCCTAAGACACTGTGCAGGAAACGTAACTTCAGTCACCTCCATATGCAAACATGGTTTTTGGCAAACCAGACAGCATAAGCACTTAAGACATGAGGACATCCATTTTGAGTGAACAGGCAAGATCTGATGCCTCATTCTAGAGGACCATTGGCCCCTTGCCACTGTGTGGGCTCCCACTTCCCACTCAGCTGCCTCAGCAGGGGAAGGCAAGGTTCACATCCTATTGCTTCTGAGGCAGCTCCTGTGACTACTCTACTTTCTGCTGTCTTCATAAACCACTGCATGGGTATTCTCCACTCACTGTGCTACTGCACAGATCCCAGAACAGCTCTGGTCAGTGGGAGGAGGCTGTCGCTCTCCTCATGCCTCTCTTCCCTTGATCCCTGCCCTGCTCAGCACAAGCTTCACAGGTTCACAGCACTGTTGGGAACAGTTGGGAGAATCAATGGATCACGGCATACAAGAGGGGAAACTTAACTAGTTGCTAAGAGTGAGATCATTTGAGTCCCTCCCATAGATGTCTTCCAGCTCACACTCACATGCTCAGCCTTCAGCTCTTCCAAACACTTCCCTTCTTGGAATCTCCTCTAGCCATTTCCAAGTTCATACACATAACAAGCAAACATTATGTGCATGTACACACACACACAAAGAAACACACCTTTTTGTGTTTCCAGGGTTTCTCTCCAGTTTGTATCCAAACATACCTAAAAAAAAACCACTGGGTTCACACTCATCCACATTTTAAATGGAACGTAATGCTGCTGAAGAATTCATTTTATTTCCCAAATTTCAGCATTTTTAACCTACTCTCTGACTGAAAAAAACATCTATGTTCATTATCATTATCCAAAGCTCTCAAGTGAAAATCTCTTGGATGTTACCCTCCCACCTCCTCCACTAAGATACCTCTCTCTCCAGGATATGCTCCAGCACTCAGGTCAAGCCTATGTCCCCTGAACGGATACCTTCATCCCTTTAGCTGGATGTTCCCTCTCAAGGCCAGACACCTTGCAGAAGTTCTCACACCATGGCTGAGGAAATACCTTCCTTACCAGGCTGTGCTCTGACTCTTGAGCTAATCCCTGAGGAGTCTCCACTTCCCCGGTGAGGCTTTAGCACTCCACCAAGGTCACTTCCATGGGCAGGAGCCCTCATCACCCCAATGGTATTGAGCAGCCACACAGTATACAGTACCCTTACCTTGCCAGTCTCTGAAACCCATACCAGCTCTGCCTTCTGCAAAGACACTCTTTTCAGCCTATTTGACCACCAAATCCCAGTGCCAGAACATCTACAGCCAGGCAAGGATGTTCTCCTTATCTTGGCAGACACTAAGGTCCCACACTGACATCCACCATATAGACATTCCTTACCCATGTCTGGCCTACCCTCTGCAAGGAAGCTCCTTTGACTTTCTATGTCTCTGAATTCAAACTCAGTATAGAGCTAACACCCTTCACACATGCCCTCCTCACCCTTACAAATGCCCAACTACTTCATGAGGACCCTCTCTTCACTTATATGAAGTTCTGGCTCCCCATAAAAAGTGGCCTAATGAGTTGATTTATGCCTCATCATGCTTAAGCACATACTCCCTACAAGCCATACAAGTGACCATTCCATAGCATGGCTGCCCTCCTCACCTCTCAGCCTCTGATGTCTCACACAAGTCTGTTGCTTACAGACTCAATCCTGAATCCTACGCTTTCTCAACATTGTGCTGACATTCCCTCACTACTTGGGCTCCAGTTCTGATAACAAGACAGCCTTTTGCATAGTCTCCCAGCTTGGAATTTCACATCCTGGGTCCAGATCATTGCTGCCCTACACCTGGTACTTCCACAGACACCTGCCTTGCCCTTCCTACACTATATTCACTAAGTTACTAAGTAACTGAGGTACTGCAAAAAAAAAAAAAAAGGAAACCAGATATGATATAAAGTCCTGTGCAATTATTAAACCTATCAAGTATTTCCATAGTGATAAATATGCCTTCACACCATTTCACACCAATCAGAAATGATCAGGGGTTTTACCCTCTCAGCAAAATATACTTCTAAAGTTACCAAATCTCACAAATACTAAAATAAGTCCAGAAAATAACAATATTCAGGTAGCTTGCAAAAACAAATACTTCTCATTTGTGTAAGTACTTAGGGTCTAGCTATGGGTTACAGTAATTCCGTTTAGCTTCTCACATTTAAAAATTTGAAGGCAGGATCATAGAGAATCCTTGTAAACTGAACATATAGTAGACCCCTGTATTTAGCAAATCAGATTCATTTTGTTCTATTGGACAATGAAAATCACCTAAACAAATCTGCAAATGAAGTTGAAAGCATACTTTATATATATATATATATATATATATGCACAGGCGCACATGCACACACATGCACGTACACATTATAGAAACACTTAAAGGTCCACAGAAATGGATCTGTGCTTAAGAGTATGTACTACTATTGCAGCAGACTGGAGCTCAGTTGTTAGCACCCATGAACTGTTACTCACCACCACATATAACTCCAACTCCAGGTACCTGACACCCTCTTCTGTCCTCTGAGAGCACTCATTTCTCCTTCACCTTTCCTGGGCTATGCATGTCCTTAATAGAACTTGTCATCTAAGATGTAGTCTTGTGTGTCCTCCATTAAATGTTGATCTGTCCCATCCTTTCAGCTCCTCCTGGAGGTATCTGTTGTCATAAATCACTAGGATCAGAGTTATACTGGCTTTGGGGTGACGGAAAATTGTCTTTTTTGTGGTAAGGTCTTATGTAGCTCAGGGTAGTCATGCAATAACTAACTAACTAACTAACTAACTAACTAACCAACCAACCAACCAACTAACTAGCCTATCTCACTAAACTAACCAGCAAACTAACTAACGAATCAACGAACTAACTAAACTGAAGTAACTAGTGAGTTCAACCAACCAACCAACCAACCAACCAACCAACCAACTAACTAACTAGCCTATCTCACTAAACTAACCAGCAAACTAACTAACGAATCAACGAACTAACTAAACTGAAGTAACTAGGGAGAAATGAGCTAATTCAAGCAGTTCATGTAACCTGAGCCTGACACTCATCAGAAGGACGCTGTTTCCTCCTCTTCTTCCTTTGTCTCCCTCAACCCCAGCTAGCTCTGACTTCTCAGCGTCCCCACTCTGGCGTGCTGTTCCTAACCTAAAACATCTTTTCTCTAAAAATAGAATTGTCTTTCCTCTCTTCCTCATCTCCCATCGGTTCCTTGAGTCACTAGATTCTGGCTTTCACTTCTGCTAATTTACCAAACTGTTTTTTCATACAGCATCAATAGCTTGTCCACTTATCAGTCATCTTCCATGAGATATGGAGTACTGCAAAAGCCTGCTGCTTCTCTCTCTGGGAGGTGGGTGCTCCCTCAATTTTCCTGCTTGCTGCTGCTTCCTGTCCTCTTTCCTTCTACATTGACCTCTCTTAAAATGGAGCACTACACCCAGTTCCAACTTTATTCCTCTTGTTCAGATTCCTCTCCCTTAATGATACTGCATTTTTCCTGCATTGTTGAGTGGGGGCTGTCTGTTTTGTTTTTCAGTCTGCTTTTGTTATATCTTCTAAGATATTCACCTCTTTCCTAAAATACATTAATATGCATCCACTAAATCTCTGCAGCTGAGATTTAGGTGACCATAGCAAAACTTAAGCCATCATATTCCAATGCAAACCTCTTTCACATCCTCTTCCTCATCAAATAACTTCATGACTGCTGACTCTATGAAATCCCAATATTAAAGTCATACTTCAGTGCTCAGGGAACCTCAGCAGGTCCCTCAGGAGGAGGTGTGGAATCTGTGAAACTGCCTTGACACAGAGGAGACTATCTGGAGGCTCAAAACTTAATTCTTTATTTTTCTCTCTCTACTGTTCTTATCTGTTATTGTCTGTTCTGTTCTTCTGATCTGTTATTTTCTTTTTAATTCTTCCATGATGGTTTCCTTTTACTTCCTCTATCTTTTCCTTGAAGCTTTTATGCACCAACAAAATCTCTATGTCAGTTTTAATTCTATCATGCCCTGCTTCAGATTCTTCAATGGATCTCCATAACTGTGGCACATTAAAAACTCAACACACTTTTCAACCTTCCCTATGTGAATATCTACTTGGACTATGCCTTTGTAGTTTCCTACTCAAGAAACTGAGTCTATTTCTACATCATCACATCTGAGTTGCCTTTAAGACTTTCTTTGACCTCTAAAATACACAAAGACAAATGCATATTTGCTCCACGTTGAGCTTAGTTTACAGCCACCATCCGTCCTGGAATTTGAAGTTGCTATGGGAAGCTGGAGAGTCTGTTACTGATGTCTGACTCCATGAGAATGAGTAAATTCATCTAGGACCATAGGAATCTCCTAAGAGAGACCTGGCTTGGTGAAGTCACTGAGCAAGAATTAAATAAATATTTCAAATAACCTACTAAATTTTAAGTTGGCTGATGGTTCATCCATAGCTACTAATAAAACAATACTTAGAGGGGTTACCTTGTAATAAGGTTTGCACTATTTTATGATCGAGTCGGAGTTTGTCTGCTCCCTACAGTTTCATGCTTAGTTCTCCATTTACACTATACATTATAATAATGCGTACCTATATTGCAGACAGGTCTGTGTTGAAGTCCATGACCCATGTTGCCACTGAAGGTCATGTGGATGCCCAGGATCAGGTCAGCCACCTAAGTCCATGTTATGGCTGAGGGTCATGCTACAGCTGGGTTCTTGCAGATCTGAGTGGCCTGCACTGCTACCCAATGCCATGGCTATGTCCAGGCCACAGCTGCAGCTGGAGGCCCTGTCTATGGCCGTGTCTGGATCCATGGCCCTACTGCAGTCAATGTCTGTTTCGATGCCTGAGGTTCCTGTTATCATCAAAGGTCATGTGATTGCCTGAGATCTGGTGCCATGTTAGTGTCCAAGGGCCATGCTGTTGGTGGAGCTATGCAGATCTCAGTGACCTGCACTGCCACCCAGGGCAATGGTGATATCCAGACCCAGCTACTGTTGAGGACCATATCTGGGTCAACAGTTCCACTGCATCCAGGATCTGTGCTCCCACCAAAAATTATACAGAAGCTCAATGTCAGGCCATAACCTATAGACTTGCTGATGTCCAGAGGCCACGTGGCCATCAGAGCCATACTGATGAGTGCCCCATGCTTTTACCAGGAACTGGGATATTTTCTGAGCCCACATTGCTTTCAAGGGCCATGTCTGGGTCTATGGTCCCACTACAGCTGGGGACTGTGTAGATGTCCATGGCCTATGTCTGTGGCCATGGGAACTATGTGTGATAGAATCAGAGGGCCCTGCTGAGCCAGCCCTGGCCTTTGCTGGCCTTGGATAGCTGCCCTGCCCCTCACTGGATGCTGCAGCAAAAGAGCTGTCCCCATCTCTCATGGGAGAGCTAGCCCCCAACACACTTGGAAGAGATAGCCACACCCCTAACTGTAGGTGGGGGGGGCTGATCTGATGGCTGGTCCCACTCTTCACCTGAGCAGTGGGTTCTGGTGGCCTGAAATTACCAGCTCAACTACTACCCAGGCCCACAGCTGGGTCTGGGGTTGGCCCACTCTAACATCTACTCCATCTAGGACCTGCAGGAGCTCCTGAAGGTACTAGTCCTGTGGAACAATAACTGTAGGTCTCCATGACTCAGGGCACCTTCTGGGTATCCAAGAGGAGTTTCTGTGAAGATCCAATGATGATAGTGTGCCAGAAACCAGAGGCCTTGAACCAGACCAGTGACTCATGGCAATGAACATTTGCAAACAAAGCTGATGAGACAAAAGAACGAGACACACAGACACTCCCAAGGCCAAAGGATGAATGAAGAGGTGTTGGAGAGGCAGGAAAGATGGAGGAGGGTCAGTTTTTGTTTTGTTTTGTTGTTTTGGTTTGGTTCGATTCTCTCGTGGTTTTTTGTTTGCTTGTTTTGATTTTAGTTTTATTTGACTTTTTTATTTTTGTTGGGGGGGGGGCTGTTGCAAAGGGGAGAAGAGGATATGGAAGGACTGGAGGTTCGGGGAACTGGAAAGCATGATGTGGAATTCCCAAAGAGTCAATAAAGAAATTATGTTAAGTACTTTTAAAAGACTATTTATTTTTTTGCCAGTATTTTTATATGAATCTCTCTAACAAGTTAAAGCTTTTACATTTCCCACAACTGCAACATCATAAATACTGATTTTTATCAATTTCTTTTGGTTTGGGGGGGGTTGTTTTGTTTTGCTTTGTGTTTATGCTGAAGAATTTTGATGAAAGTGTGCATGAAATTTTCATACATTTTTAAGTTGTTAGCTTCTAGGAAAAGAGATGGTATTAAAGAGGAATCTGCCTTGCATTACCTTCAAACAAAGCTCATGTGACCTAATATGGTCAAAATAAACTGGATATTTTTCTTGTATGCATTTCCTGTTTAATTAATCGTAATAAATCATGAATGGGGTGCCTGATGAAGTTAACTGTACTATTTCTAGATGCTGCACTATCCAGACTGTACATTGTAATCAGAATATAAGTTTAGAGGTAGAAGGCAACATTGTAAGATGATGTAAATCATGGTCAGTTCCATCTGATGTATAGAAGCACCAGGGAGACTAAAAACCAGGGACGAATCTCTAAAAACCAGGGCACATTACCATGTTCTGTAGTATCTACTAATACTATTTGTGTAGAGGGGTTCAGCTGAAGCCTACTGCTTTTAGGAAAAGTCTGTTTTAGGGCTGGATTGATGGTTCAGAGATTAAAAGCACTGCCTGCTTTTTCAGAATCTTTTGTTGGTTCTCTTGCATCTAATTTTTCTTGAATTGTTCTTTCTAAACAGGACCAAGTTCTACAATCTAGAGAACCCTCTTCAGGGGAAGAAATCTGGAGTTTGCTAATGAACCATTATCCAAGCATAGTGATACCCAAGGATTCAAAAGGGAAAATAAAAAAATAGGAAAGAACGGAAAAGAGAAACCAGATACTCGTGAAGTCTACCCTGAAATCCAAGCTCTCTGCACTCTGTGCAAACAAAAGCTCCACATGCAAATATGGTTTTCGGCAAACTAGACAACATGAGCAAACACTGGATCACTGAGGGTTCTACATCCTTTTTAACTGAACAGGCAAGTTCTGGCACAACCTTCTAGACGACCATTGGCCCCTCGCCACTGTGTGGGCTCCCACTTCCCACTCAGCTGCCTCAGCAGGGGAAGGCAAGGTTCACATCCTATTGCTTCTGAGGCAGCTCCTGTGACTACTCTGCTTCCTGCTGTCTTTATAAACCTCTGCATGGGCACTCTCCACTCACTGTGCTACTACACAGATCCCAGAACAGCTCTGGTCAGTGGGAGGAGGCTGTCTCTCTCCTCATGCCTCTCTTCCCCTGATCCCTGCCCTGCTCAGCACAAGCTTCACAGGTTCACAGCACTGTTGGGAACAGTTGGGAGAATCAATGGATCACGGCATACAAGAGGGGAAACTTAACTAGTTGCTAAGAGTGAGATCATTTGAGTCCCTCCCATAGATGTCTTCCAGCTCACACTCACATGCTCAGCCTTCAGCTCTTCCAAATGCTTCCCTTCTTGGAATCTCCTCTAGCCATTTCCAAGTTCATACACATTAACAAGCAAACAGCATGGGTATGAACACACACACAAACACACACACACACACACACACACACACACACACACACACACACACTGGTGTAAACTATGTAAAGAAAATCCTTTCAACATTATGATAATCTAAATCCCAACCCACTGTGGAGTGAACATACGTACATGTGCCCTCCTCGTAGGGAAAAGTGGCCAGCCAACGAAACCCACCTTTGCTCTGAAACCAGAGCCAGTAAAAGAAACACACCCTGGATCTAAGACCTAAGCCAGTGAAATACATTTATCCCTGAACCCAGAACCAAAAAGAAATGTGCCCTGACTCTGAAATCAGCACCAAAGAAACACACTTTGGCCCTAGAATCAGAGCCAGTGAAAGAAATGTGTCCTGGCTCTGAAATTAGAGCCCAAAAGCCCAAAAGAGCCAGTGAAAGAAACATTTTGACCCTGAAACCAAAACCAAATCAGGGTTTAGAAAAGGAATAAAATCTGACCAACCCCCACCCCAGAAATCTCCCTAGAAAGCTCCACCCACCAAGAAGCCCTATATAAGTCCTGAGCCCACACCCTCTCCCTACTGTCTTCCCCAACCCCAGACTGAGGCAGCCACCCTCTCCTGAACCCTTCCCTCCCAATAAATCTCTTGAGTGAGGTTTGGGTGATGACCTTCTTTTGAAGGAGCAGCACCAGCAAAGCTTGGTGAGAGATAAGGGAGGGATTGAAGCTGTAACACTCTCACTGCCCAGGGGACCTTCCATAGCTAGGCAGAGTTGTTACATGCCATGAGCAGAGAGCAGTGAACAGCAGAGAAGCAAAGTCTTTGGCTGACCACTGTGGTAACTTTGCTCTAGAGACCCTCCCTTGCTAGAGCAGAGCTGTTAACACTGGGAAGCCTTTCCCTGAAGCAGGCCTGTAAGCTGCTGCCTAGGCTTACTGTGGCCTGTGGTGTTCATTGGCTCCTGAATGCCTAAATACTATCCATCAAACTTTAGCACACAGTATTCATTGGCTCCCGAATGCCTGAATACTTTCCATATTGAGCTGTAGTGCTCAGTATGCCTGGGCTCCTGACTTCCAGGCTCTCTTTCCATCTGGGCTACACAGGGCTGCATGAATACCTACACTCCTAATCTGGCACAGGTGCCCTGCTCACACTTCTAAATGCCCAGTTCTTCTATCAGGACCTTCTCCTCATCTATTTGGGGTTCTGACTTTATTAACTTTGAATTTTCTCAATGCTAATGAGAAAGAAGAAACAGCTGCTGAAAGGCATTGGACTATAGAAAAACAGCTGAACTAAATCAGCCCGTTTACTTCAAAGATGTACTGATGTCTGAATGGAAGCCAGAGTATGCGCTACATAGGGGAGGGGGTTTTGCTTTTGTTTCCACAAGTGAAGAAAAGTTATGGATACCATCAAAATTAATCAAGACTTGATTTGAACTGGAGAAACTTCATGAAAATAAGAATTGATGGATATATTACAATTCTGTAAGTTGTAGGAAAAGCAAAAGATTGGAGCAGGTTTTGGGTTTTGCCTTTACAGAAAACTAGAAATACCCATCTTCAAGAAGTTAAAAGACCTTGGACATCTAGACATCTGAAGCAAAAGGGAGGCTGTCCAGAAAAATTTACAAGCAAAAGAATATCAGAGTTATTGGTATCAGTATGCTCTACAGAGTAAAATCTCATTGCTTAACCTCTATTTATCTTTATTTTAAAGTTGGAGTCCCACTTTAATTATAATTAAAGCTGGATTTAGAGTTGGAATGTGGCTCTCTCCTTCTCTAAACCCAAGCATACTTGTTAAAGGAAAATGCAAAATCTCTGTATCATATCAGAAGAGCCACCTGATATGGGACAGAAAAATAACTTTAAAAAATGGAATATTCTATTGTTACTAATCCTATGCTAAATAGATATTTATTTTAAAATATAAACAATTAAATATATATCTTAAACTTTTGGTCATGGTGTCGATGTTAATATAAAAATACTAATTAATTCTAGGAGGAAACAAGGCTTTATTTAGTTTCCTGTACATTGTGTTGGGTTTTAGTCTCTTATCAGTTTTCTGCAGTGATCCATGACAATGCCTAATTGTGAACTTGAAGTCTCCAAAAGGAAGACGGGGCCCCACAATGATGATTTCACATGGACTCTGACAAAGCCACTAGGCTGACAAACACCAACCAAAAATCAGATTTGGACTACAAACTGCTCAGGACAATTTCAAGGCAGCTCACTGAGATGAACCAGACTTCTATAGCCTCCTATTCTCCTTCACAGACTCCTATAGCCAGGACTTGAGACAATCCATGCACTTTCCTGTTATGTAGAGACTGGACAACAAATGATACAGCTGCTTATTTCAGGACTTGACAATTAACAAAACTTTTCATGATCCCCCTAAAGATGCCGTCACCCTCAGACAACAGGAAGTAAATTTAAGAACACGGCACCCACATTCCCAAGAGGTGGTTTTAGTCTTTCAATGTGTTATAGATGACTGTAATTGGTTAAAATTTGTTATTGGTTATGGTTAGGAAAAAAGCTAAACAAGAGAAATTAGATTCAGCATTCTTATTTCAAAAATAGAAAGACAAAGCAGATACAGATATAATAGGATATAAGGATAGATTATTGAATCTACTTTTAAGAGGATTTACTAGCTTTAAATATTTTACATTGGATTGGATTTTTTGTCTATTGTATACAAATTGTGCATATTGAAATTAATCTTATTACTGTACATATATCTCTATACTTGTTCAAGGTATTGTACTTATACAGTTCATCTAATAATGTAATACAAATTGCTAGTCCATGAAAGTTATTATTACCAACTAATTATGATATAAAGAAATGCAAGTTAGTAGTTAGACATTACAATCAAACTTATAGTCATATTAGATATGTTTTCAAGATTGAACAGATATATTCATGATAGGTCTTCTTCAAACACTTGAGAGATCCATAGAATATAGCATTTAAGATATTTTAATAATATAGGTCTTATTATTTTTATGACAGTATGACATCTGCTCCTGGAAGCACCAATCTACTTCAGAGAAGATTATGGATATCAAAGAAACTCCACATAGAGTTGACTTCCTTTGTGACAAAAGTTAGCCACTGAGCAAGAAAGTACTCTTGTCTTGACTGCTGACAGTATGATATTCAAAATGGACAAGCAGGAGACACACACAAAAAAAGAATTGCCAAACCTTGCAAAGGCAAGGTAGCAAGGTCTTTGAGAAAATCCTGCTTCACAGAGAAGCCTGTCAGACAAGCTAGGCCTGTAGGCTGAAGATGGATGCTTCAATGATACAGAAGAACCTTGGGTGACTGTCCAGGCAGTCAGCTATCTCATTTCTTACATTTTTTGGAAGTTTCTTGCTTCCACATGCTGTTTGCTTGGTTACTATTATTTCCTTACTGGATCTCTGAGAGAGCTGAAGATGAGATAGTTATAGTTACAGGTTTCTAATGGCAGTGTTAGAAAAGAAACTCACTTAGAAGTTAAAGTGAGTAAGTTTAAGAAACATCAAATTATAGTTTTGTTGAGTAATACAAGTTAGATACAAAGTAAATTAGGTACAATCCTTTGAAGTCACCAAAATAGGATAAATAATGAAATATTTTCTTTGACCTTATCAATTGTTAATGGAATGGACATTACTTGTGTAATTATTGTTTGTATTTATTGTTTATAATTATTGCACCTATTGTATTTGGTTTTTCTTATATTAGTTATAACCTTTTTATTTTGACACAAAATGGGATATGTGGTGATATATTTTATATTTAATAAAACCAGTCTGGAATAACAGAGAAGAGATCTACCCACAGTCAATCCAAGATGGTCAGAGAGTGGTAACTCATACCTTTAATCCTAGCACAGGAAAGACTGGGAGTGGTGACCTAATCCCATAACTCCAGAAACAGAGATCTTTCTGTGTTTCTGTGCATTCAAGGTGTATCTACACCTTATTCCTTTACATTATTTTCTCAGAGATGTCTTGTTACTGGGTTTCAAAATGGAACATTAGTCACACTATCAGAAAAGAGGTACCATTGCAACACAAGCATTAAAAACTAAAACTTGCTACAGAGATGTCTCAGCAGTTAAAAGCAATGGCTGCTCTTTCAGAGGTCCTGAATGCAATTCCCAGCAAGCATATGGTGGCTCACAACTATCTATGATGGGATCTGGTACCCTCTTCTGACACAAAGTTATACATGTAGATAGAGCACTCATATATATATATATGTGTGTGTGTGTGTGTGTGTGTGTGTGTGTGTGTGTGTGTGTGTGTTGTATCATTTAAAAAGACAACTAATATAAATGCCAAGAAAAAGTCTTAGAAAAGTCTGTCAAGAGAGAACACAAAGATGTTCAAATTCAAATTCAAACAGAGAAATATAAAGAACCAATTTTAGCAAAGTTGTTTAGAATTGCACAAAAACAGCCAACATTAATATATCCAGTAACCTTTAAAAAAATTGAAGTGATAAAGATGATAGAGAAGCTAGTTGGGCTCCGGTACAAATGCTAGAATTAAGGAGAGTAAAAGAAGCAGTTGTGACATATGGGATGTACACACCATTTGTAAAACAAATGCTAAATAGCTGGTCATCCTGTAACTGGATCACCCCCTAAAGATTGGTTAGATATGGTTACTGCTGTTTTAGAGGTTGGACAACTTTTATACTGGAAATCATGGTGGAAGGAGGAGGTTAAAACAATAGAACAAAGAAGCAGGGCCAGAAGCATAGAAGTCTCCCAAGACCAACTTCTTGGGCAAGGAGATCATGCTGATATTGAAAGGCA
Source organism: Phyllotis vaccarum (assembly GCA_033318265.1). Lineage (NCBI taxonomy): Eukaryota > Metazoa > Chordata > Mammalia > Rodentia > Cricetidae > Phyllotis > Phyllotis vaccarum. The sequence continues at coordinate 90,999,380 of JARWLC010000011.1, forward strand.
GTTTTACACAATGAACATATTCTGCCTTTATGCCACATGGCAGCTTTAATGCCTGGGATTGGATTGAAGAAATAGGGGGAAAAACTGGATCATTAACAAAAGTAATTCAAAGCCCAAAAGAAACTTTTACAGACTTTTTGCATAGATTAACTACAGCAGTAAACAGAACGGTACCAGACTCAGAAGCCAGGCAAATAATAATTGAATCGCTGCCTTTTGAGAATGCTAATACACAATATAGAAAAATACTTAGACTGTTAAAAGCAAGGTCAGCTCCCTTGGAGGAATGGATTCATGAGACAATTAATCTATAGTGTTGTGATGGTGATGATAAGCTGAGTAGGAGAGCTTATTTCTAGAGGTATAAGAAAAAGTCAAAATGTTAAATGTTACAATTGTGAAAGGCAAGGTCACATAAAAAGAGAATGTAAACAAGGCATTCCAAGAAACAGTGCTTTTGGTAGGAATAATCCCAAGAGAATGCACCTCCCTTCTAGAGTGTGCAGAAGGTGTGAAAAAGGAAGACATTGGACGAATGAGTGCAGGTAAAAAAAGGAACAAACAAGTTAACTTTCTGTCTTCAGGAAAGTAAATTAAATACTCAAACTTCTGCTTAACTTATCTCTAATATTGAAGTAAACTAGTGTCATATATGTTTAATGCTGAGTATGAATCATATACATCATGGGGACTCTCATGAAGCAGTATGACAGGAATGTTATGGTTCATGGTCTCCTGTTCACTTACATCTGCATTCATCATTTCACACATAACCTGTCTAAGAAAGTCTTTCTCAGGTCTTTACTCACTTCATGGGAGTCTTACCAGAACAGCCATAAGAAACATTTTAGGCAGGGCTGAGGAAGAACACACATCATATGAGAAAAGAGTTGTTAAATATCTAAGAGGGATAATGGTATTGTTCTGTTGTACAATGACTATTTCAGATAATATACACTGAAATATTTCCTAAAGTGTTATGTATAAAGCTAATTCTCAAGTGACCTATCAAATAAAATGTGTTTATATATGCATATTCACACATATGTGTATCAAATTCTCAAAATATCAACAATCATTACTATATATAAACATTGTGTGAATATTTACAATAATATCTAATCAACTTATACTTTAAAACATTCATGATAAGCAGTTGAAACACTTCCAAAGTGTTAAGCAGACTACAAGCTTCCATGGAGTATGTGGGTCTCCTCAGTGTCTATCCACATGGCACAGACAATCCCTAATGCATCAAGCACCAACTTGAGACAACAAAAATCACTGGGATGCCAGTAGAAGGCTGGCTATCATCTTCTTAAACTTGCTATTGATGAAGATCATCCAGCCCAGGATCAGTCACCCATTAGAGGACCACATCAGCCTCAAAGCACCCATAGCACCTGACACACTAGCCATGGGGACCAAGTTCATGGATGGTTCCTGGTAGTGCAGGTATGGGAGACATGAGAAAATGTCAATGGAAAGGCACAAACTGCCAGAGAAAATATGAGTAAGCCCTGAGGATCAAAGTGACAATAATAACAATATCACCCTGTCTGTCTGACTTCGCTTAAGAAGATCTTAAATGTTCTAACACCACACACCCAAAATAGGCAACTGTGTTAGGTAAGAAAGGGTGTTGTTAACCTGATTGTGGTAGCCATTGCCAGTGCATTTCCATATCAAGTCAAGACACTGTAATATGATTGTGATACATGATTGATTTGTCAGTTATACATCAATAAATCCAAATACAGAGAAACAAAGGCAGATAAATCAGTAGAGGGACCACACCATAAAATTCTATCATCAAATAAGATATTAGGAATCTAAGAATAAACAGAGAAGCTGGTGTGCTTCCACATATGTACAAAAAGGGTCCTGTATAGTCTCTGGTATATGGGAGATTCTCACTGTATAAAAGAGTAAACAATGAATGAATATGTATGTATCTGGTCCAGTATTATCATATGTTTAATTGTTGGCTGCCTATCTAAAATTCTATGAACATCTCTTAAACAAGATCTTTTCAGGTATATTTGTGACGACAGATAAAATGCAATCCCATGTCCATGGAGAATGCTTGGTTCATAAGTATATTTTCTTCATCTGACAAATTGACTTCTGATTATCAATGCACGGGATGTCATTCCAGCCCCAACCAGAAGTTAGATGAGTTACTAAAACACATTTTTCATTGTCACCATTGGGCTCACCTGAGTGCCAGAACCTGAAAGGGAGAAGAGAAAATCAGGGTATTTCCTACAGTAATACTGGGAAAGAGAAAACAGGTGTGAACAAGCCTGAGGGTGAGGCTGGGATCTGTGGAAATCAGATTCAAGTGTGTACAAACCAGCCACTCTCCACCACCCACATCTGACATTTCCCTGTAGGAGGGCTCACTGCATTCCATATTCTCCTAGCTTGTTAACTGTTCTCCCAGAACACATACCAGAGGAAACTTCTTCCCTAGGTCTTGGTACCGGGGACTGTCTCTCAACTCATGTGCTTGTTTATGTGCTGGAAAGGTGCCTGTCTCCTTATACTCGTGTTTTAATAAAGTTTTTTTGTTCCATTTCAGAACACCCTTACTTTAGAGACTGGAGAACTACTTAAAATCTCTGGATAATCTACTTAGTTCCGTCATCTAGGACATTCAACACCCTGGATCCTGCTTTTCCTCTCTGGAGACAGAGAATGACAATGATATCACTGCCCATTCCTCACGACAGAAATTAGGAGAGAGTATGGGACACAGTAAGACATCGCAGTTCATAAATGTTACATAAATATGACACAGCAATATCAGATTGAGGGCTTTGGTTTATGAGAAATAATCAGTTATGATCTTGGTGTTAATTTTTATTTTGAAGATATTAAATGGAACCTGGAAATATGCCTCAGACATTTAGAGTTCTTGTGCTTTCCCAGAAAACGTGAAAGTTCTGTTCCCAGCATACATACCACCTGTGACCCCAGCTCCAGGTGATCTAACACTCTCTTCTGGACTCCATGGGTAACCACATACACATGCACACACTCACAGACACAGATAAACACACAAATAAAAAGAAAAAATAGATTCTGTGTTTTAAAATAAAGAAGATTGACTGAAAGCATAATAAAACCCACATAGGTGTAAACAGCTTGGTTTGGTGCCCTGGTACTCATCATCCTATGCTCTTCAAACCCAATTTCCTCATTTCTACACATGTATCAGTAACATGTGTCTCACATAACTCCTGTTATGAATAATGGGGATAAGTGTAACTCCATCCCCAGCAATCACACCAGGAGTAGCTGTTTGAGTCTCATAACCAACAGCTGGAACACCCTAACGTCTTCTCATGCTGCAGGACCCAGGACTCCTCTAGGTGACTCTAGACTCACGTGGTATTTTCATTGTATGGCGTCTGATCAACCCATTGCCACTGTCTGTGACCTTGATCTGAAAGCCCAATAAAATAAGCAGCTTTAGGTTCCAGGAAACGGATGATGAAATCCTAAGAGGAAAGAGACAGCGTTCAACCCCGGTGGAGTGCTTCTTTTTCTGTTAGAGAATCTTTATAAGATCTTTTTAAAGTGTTTTAACTACTCTAAATTATAGGGTTCAAAACGGTGCACACATGCAAACACATAATAATCAAATCCTAGTTCATCTCTCTAGGCCCTCAAATAGTTTTCAAGTTCTATATTAATACATAACAATTAGACATTTTAGAGATGCACTGTGATATTTTAATTGAGCTTTTTCTGGTCACACAGGGATAAAAAGACAAAGAAAGGATCAAAGAACAGAAGAGCAGCCACCAGCCCCAGGAGTGATGGCCTCCTCTGGCTGACCAGGACACAAAGTCACAGTCACAGCCCTGATTTCCATGATCATAATGAATTCCCATCGCAGACTCACAACCCTCTTTCCTCCCCAGCACCGTTCTTGAACGTTGTGCATGAGAGAATGGAGCAGATTTAATCATTCTCCGTTCATAACTTCAGATACTTCCTTTCTGGAGTTGGCTGTGACTCCTGACTCTATCCCTTTCCCAGTTCAGCTCTGCGCCCTCCTCTGTTAGGAGTTGGTACTACAGGAGCACTAGAGGGCTGAAATCACAATCTGGTCTCTGAGCAGAAACACTCCATCTCTCCCTCCACCCTCGGACTTTGCATCTCTGTTGCCTTGGTTCCCTGTGGGTTGTTTAGCCCCAGTGAAGCAGGGGCAAGGTTTTGAATGCCAAGGCTGAAGCCCCCTTTCCGGCTGTCCGATGGAAAGCCGCCTGCCACAGCATCAACACCCATGTCAACAAAACTCCCTCTGTAAAAGGAGGCAGACAGCAGGGGCCCGGCCCACTGTCCCCCAGGATGCACCTGCTCTTCCTTGCTGTGGACCACCATCAGATGAGCACCCCTGCTGGAGCACTTCTCCTCACTCTGAGTCCAAGATGCAGAGTCTGTGGTAAGGAAGTAGCAGTGGGAACCAAATGGCTTCCAATCCTTTGGGCAACAACTCCAGACTTTGTCTTCAGGAAAGAAGAAAATGTAAGTGCAATGTCAAAGTCACTTTAAAAGCTGCTTATGTTCAGAGACCACATGGAGGCTGGGACTCCCACTTCTCCAGATACAGCAAGGAACCCCTCCCGATCAGGTGCCAAGCAACCCCAGTCTATATCCATCTATAATAACGTCAGGGCCCCTTCGTCCTGCTTGGGTGATGTCAGGAAAACAGTATAAAGGACACTCAGATGCTGAGGACAAATGCCAAATGGACAGGGTATCCAAAGAATAGCCAAGAACATCTCCATCATACCAAGAAGAAGAAAGTTCTCATATTACATAAATGTATTCATATTTATATATGAAAACTAGAGATGTCATTAACCAAGGCAGAAAAAAATCAGAGTTAGCAGATATGGATATTTTTAATTAGTGACAAAAGTGATAGTCAAGATATTACAACAGGCAAGAAAACAAAAGTATAGGTTTATCTAAAAAATGTTAAATGCCCATGATAGATATTTCAAAAAGAAAAAAATATTCTGGGAACAAAGTTCTAAAAATATATAGGCCACCAACAAAGAAAAATGTAAAGAGCATAATAAAAATTTTATATCTAAAATATATTTTAAGTATTCCAGGGTGTTGATTTCATCTTGAAGGCAATAAAGATATTAGCAAACATGGGGGGGGGGGGCTGAAATGAAACAGAACAATAAAGTCTCATATAAAAATCCTAAATGTCTACAGATGAATGCAATCTCCATAAAAATTTCTAGATTATTTATAAGATGAATAGACATGACAATCTCAATATTTACATAGAAAAACAAAAGACCCTGGGTTGCTGAATCCTAACAGTTCCCTTGGAGGAGTGGGTGAGAAGACGCCAGGCCAATGACATAGACCCTGGAAGTCGGGCAAAAAAACAGACATAAGACTCTAGAAATAGTCAGCAGACCCACAGAGCCTTATATAGATAGCCTCCTCCTGGCACCCAGGCTGCCTCTCAAGGGCCTGGGAAGATCATGAGTTCCAAAAGTATCTGATGCGAGACCCTCAGGCAGACCAGGGATGCTCATAAGAAAGTGCAGTATAAGTGTGTCTTGGCAGCTGGTCTGAGCCAATTTTCTCAACCCTATGAGCCTGTGTTACTACAACCCTGGAAAGCCAAAGCAAGCCTGAAGAAAAAAATAATGTTGGAGATATCACCATACCTGACTTCAGACTCCACTACAGAGCATGGGACCAGCACAAAAGCAGATGCACTGGTCAACAAATATAAAAGAGAACCACAAATATAAGTCCACTCAGCTACAACCACATAATTTTTCACAAAAAAAAAAAAAATACGTATCAGAGAAGATAGGCTGTTCGAATTGTACTGGGAAAACTTGGCACCAACAATGTACAAGAAGGATGAAGCTAGATCAATAGCCACTCTGAATAGAAACCAACTCTAAAATAGAGTTTAAATGGATTAAACACCTTACTGTGAAGCTGGAACCCTGAAATTGTTACAGAAAAATTAGAAAAAAAAATATTTCAGGACATAAGCATAGGCAAAATCTCCCTGAATAGGATGCAGACGTCTATCCAGGAGAGGATACAGCTAGTGAAGAAACAGATCTGCTGAGAAAGGCAGAAACCCCAGACAAGCTCAAATGTGCCTACTTAGGGCCAGATGGTGCATTGCAAGGACATATCAATTACAGATGTCAAAGGCAGTAGAGAAACTTGGCTAACTCGAGGCCAAAGTGCTGGGTTGCCTGAAGCACTCCTCTCTCTTTCCTAAACCTAAGCAATTCACCTTCATTACACCACTTTCCAATTTAGTAGGAAAACAAATCTCAAGTAAATTACACTTTGTAAACACCATAACTGAGAAAGTCACAAATCATACACACACACAAACACACACACATTATGGAAACACTTAAGGGCCCACAGAAATGGATCTGTGCTTAAGAGTGTACACTGCTTTTGCAGCAGACTGGAGCTCAGTTGTCAGCACCCATGAACTGTGGCTCACAACCACACATCCAGCTCCAGGGACCTGACACCCTCTTCTGTCCTCTGAGAGCACGGAACTCACACACACAGACACACACAGACACAGAGAGAGAGGGAGAAAGAGAGAGGGAGGGAGGGAGCGAGCTGCACATAAACATACTTTAATTAAAAAATAAAATCTTAAACAGACACTTGAGCAGGACTCCCTGGAGACACGCTCATTCACACCATCAGGTTTGCTTTATTCTTTCTGGAGCTGCTTTCTGTTTCTAATAAAAATCTACACAGCTTGGCATTGTCTCTCCCTCCCTGAAACTCTTCTTCTTCTTCTAGGCTGCCACACATCCCAATTACACCTGACTGGAAACCTCTAAAAAGGATGCCACAGAGAGCTGGTACTGAATGTGTGGTATGAAGTCATGTCCCCATGGTGCTCATTGCTGGTGGATCTACCTGAGAATCTTGTTAAAAATGCTGAAATGTTGGGAAAGCGTGTGAAGTGTTACCTTTCAGGAGCGAATGTCGTTTGGTACACCCCAATTCGGTATAATCCAGTTGTTTTATGATTTCTCTTTCTTTAAGAAGCTGAGAATAATTTATAAACAAAGCTGTAAGACAGAATAAAAACAATTGATATTTCTGGTAGTGCCTGAGACTTGACTCTTTACTTTTACTTTCTTTCATTCTTTGTAGAAACAAAACCTACAAATGTCCAATTACCTGAGTAGTTAGAACCTGCCTGGGAAAAAGTTCCCATCGCTATAGAATGTGATGCCTGTGGCTCTAGCTCTTCAGAATGAGAATGAGGAAGATCAGATTTCAGGTCATCCTTAACTATACAACTTAAATTGGTTGGTTGGTTGGTTGGTTGGTTGGTTGGTTGGTTGGTTGGTTGGTTGGTTGAACTCACTAGTTACTTCAGTTTAGTTAGTTAGTTGATTAGTTTAGTTAGTTAGTTTGTTGGTTAGTTTAGTGAGGTAGGCTAGTTAGTTAGTTAGTTAGTTAGTTAGTTAGTTAGTTAGTTAGTTATTGCATGACTACCCTGAGCTACATAAGACCTTACCACAAAAAAGACAATTTTCCATCACCCCAAAGCCAGTATAACTCTGATCCTAGTGATTTATGACAACAGATACCTCCAGGAGGAGCTGAAAGGATGGGACAGATCAACATTTAATGGAGGACACACAAGACTACATCTTAGATGACAAGTTCTATTAAGGACATGCATAGCCCAGGAAAGGTGAGGGAGAAATGAGCTAATTCAAGCAGTTCATGTAACCTGAGCCTGACACTCATCAGAAGGATGCTGTTTCCTCCTCTTCTTCCTTTGTCTCCCTCAACCCCAGCTAGCTCTGACTTCTCAGCGTCCCCACGCTGGCGTGCTGTTCCTAACTTAAAACTAACTCACCTTTTCTACAGAAATTGAATTGTCTTTTCTCTCTTCCTCATCTCCCATGTGTTCCTTGACTCACTAGATTCTGACTTTTACTTCTAATAATGTACTGTGGTTCTTGAAATATATACCAAGGCTCCTCGTGTACACCTATCAGTCCTCTTCCTATGGGACTTCTCACATTATCAAGCCTCTTCTCTTCCTCTTAACTGTTGGGGAGAGTGACTCCCTCTGCGTTTGCCTGGTCCTGCTTGCTGATGTTCCCTGAGCTCTTTCCTACCTGTTTTCTTTTCTTCTATACTCAACTACTTAAAATGGAACATTGCACCCATTTCTATCTGTTTCCCTCTTTCTCCTCCAAATTCCTCTTCCTTAGTGATATTGCATTTTCCTGGGAGTTGGAGGTGAGAGGGGTGAGAGCTAGGAATGGTTTGTTTTTAGTGTGTTTCTGTTATCTGTTGTCTATAAGCAAAAGTCTTCTAAAATGTATGCCTCCTTCCTATAATGTGTTAATACGCATCCACTAAATCTGTGCATCTGAGATTTAGGTGAACATAAACAAATCTTAAATCATCACATTCCAACCCAAACCTGCTATTCATCTTCTTCCTCCTCAAATACCTTTGTGACTGCTGACTTAACGAAATCAGAATATTAAAGTCATCACTCAATCCTCTGTGTCTCCTAAATGTCAGCTGTTACTGCTGATCAAATCTTCACCTCCTTTTGGTAGAAGATGTCTCCTCTGCTGTGGCTCACCAGCAGGATCCTGGATCAAATGGATACTGAGTGAGCTTCCAAATTGCTCTTTTTCTTCATTTACATACCTCTGTAGAGCACACTTCTCTAAGTCAGTTTTAATTCTATCATGCCCTGCTTCAGATTCTTCAATGGATCTCCATAACTGTGGCTCATTGAAAACTCGACACACTTTTCAACCTTTCCTGTGTGAATATTCACTTGGACTATACCGTTTCAGTTTCCTACTCAATAAACTGGGTCTATTTTTATATCACCTCATCTGAGATGCCTTTAAGACTTTCTTTGACCACTAAAGTACACAAAGGCAAATGTTTGTTAGCTCCATGTTGAGCTTGGCTTACAGCCACCATCTGTCCTGGAATTCTAGTTGCTATGGGAAGCTGGCGTGTCTGTTACTGATGTCTGATTCCATGAGAATGAGTAAATTCACCTAGGACTATGGGAATCTCCTAAGAGAGACCAGGCTTGGTGAAGTCACTGAGCAAGAATTAAATAAATATTTCAATTAATCTACTAAGTTATAGGTTGGCTGATGGTTCATCCACAGCTACTAAAAAAAACAATACTTAGAGAGGGTACCTTGTAATATGGTTTGCACTATTTTATGATCGAGTCAGAGTTTGCATGCCCCCTACAGTTTCATGTTTAGCTCTCCATTTACACTATACATTATAGCAATGCATACCTACATTTGCTCACATTTTTCATGCTCCCATATGTCTATGGCATTGCTAGCACTCACATTGGCCTAGATGTCATCTGCTCTAAGCTGTTATTAACCCTCTGTGCTTACTTCTTTCTTTTCAATGCATAGCATTTCCAATGCAATTTTTTCAACACTGGTTCACTTGACTGTTCTCTAAATTTTTGGGGTCTGGGGGCTAAAGCTCTTTTTAATCTCTTGCATGCTTCCCAATATAGAATAAATGGATATTACTAATTATTGAATGAACAAATATATCACCTACAAAAAACTATAGCTTATGCTTTTTAATTTTTGATAAATTTAAAGGACAATCTACAGAGGAATCCACTATTTTCTAAATTAACTTCCAGGTCTCACACAATCTGGAACAAAAAATAAATAAATAAATAAAAAAGAAATCCACGGGAACACTGTCCCTTCTCATCCCTCTACTCTTTCCAAATATAAATGTCTATACATCCAAATGTTGCTGATGGGAACATACAGATTTGTTCTCAGTACTAGAGTCTAACACAGGTGACCTAGGACTTCACTCTGTGACACCAGCAAACAGGCTGCTTTCCTAGTGAGTATGAACAACTTTTACAGAGGAGTTATTCTAAAACAGAGCAAAATTCCCACTGTCATCCTTCTCCGCAGGGAGCTTGTGTCTCGGATCCCTGGGTTGCCTTCTGTCTAATGGGTCCCCCTCCTTCTCTTTGTTTACTTGGCATACTTACTGATGAAAGCAACGGAGAACAAGATTGTCAGCAGCAGGAAATATATCGTGAATGAGGTGAGGAGGACCCTGGAGAATCTATGACAGCATTGATAAGCTGTGCTCTTCTTCTGAGTAACCAAAAGACAAACTAAATTCGTGTCTTGATCTCGGATCCTATTTCCTCTTCTTTCTCCTACTCTTCTCTCTTTGTGTGTGATAACCACTAAGAATGTGATATTCGAAATAATAGAAAAAACACAAATATGAAATAATCATGTTAATTATAGAAGCATTACTGTATGTATAAAATCACTCACTCCTAACATTGAGAATGATTGTTGTCAGCATATTGGCATATATCTTTGCAGCAACTTTAAAGCTTTTACATATAAATGTATATTGGAACATCATAAACACTGATTTGTGACTATCATTTTCTTTGATGTTTTATCATGAATTTTTTTCCTTTATAATTTTTGTGTTTTATTTCTTAATTGAAGTTTTGGAATGTACTCCAGGCAGACCTTGATTTCATTGTGTAGTCCAAGTTGGTCTCAAACTCACAGCCTCCTGAGTTTTGTGATTACAGGATTTTTCCAGCACATCTGGATGAACATATTTCTGTATAACCATATCTTCTTAGTCTTATAATGATTGCATAGAATTTAATTACATAGTTTTAAAGTCTTCCCCTTTTTTCCAATTTCAAAGTATACAATGGTCAAAAGTCACATTTTATGATAAAGTCACCACATTTTTAATTCTCATTGCTGGAAGAGTTACAATATTTCCCAGCCATGTGTGACATCCTGCGTATTGCCTCCATCATTGAATGGAGATGAGCGGAAGAAGTCTCTTAACACTTACATGCAAACAAACTATGACACGTTACCAACTAGAGAGGGGGAAATCAGCATACTATGGCTTAACTTTTGAAAAAATGTGTTAGACATATTTATGTGTGTTTCTATGTAGAAAAGATATAATAACAAGGATGATGTGATTTTCCCTAGATGATAAAAGACAACACCTTCTCTTCTCCATTATATAATTCCATGACTTTTCACATCTGTCTACAGGCAACACACTTGGTTTAGACTCCAGTGACCACAGGCATGACCAGCAACTAAGATCATTTGTCTTTGTCCTTTACTATCATAAGCTACATGTAGCAGAAAATGCTTTCTTACCTGGAGGAGAGTCTGCACTGATGTCTGAGGAATCAAATTTAACCTTGAAGTTTGTGTTAATATAAACACTTTCTGAAAACATGCTGAGAAGAAATCTTCCCCTACCCTCAGAAGATGTGTGTCACCCCTTCTTTAAAATATTTCCTGAACATGAAACAAACGAAGCAGCCAGCAAATTATCCCAATACCAGATAGGGAGGAGAGGCAGTAATAGACAGCTGCCCCGAGTGCACAGCTTTCAAAGGCAGTCAGTCCCCTGGCCTGCAAAGGAAGAATGGCAACTGAGAATGCACCCAGGACCATTACGCAATCATAGCGATACCAAGAACTCAATGGGGGAAGACAAGAAAACAGGAAGGAATGGAAATGAGGAACCAGGATATTAGAGAAGTCAAACTCCTCACAGAATTGAGATTCTGACACTCAGTCTGAGTTAACCTCCTCAATAAAGCCTCCATTCCTCATCTTGTGCTGTGGCTCCTATTCCTGATATCTGAAGAACTGCCACTTGGCCTCCCTGAGGCTTTAACACCACACTCAAGTAACCCCCATGGACAGAAGCATTCTTCAACCCAAAGACACCTAGTATACACCCTAGAGTGTTCCACTTCGTGGGGACAGTGTGTTCATCCTGCTCAGTCTGTGAATCCCAAGCCAGCTCTGTCTTATGCGTGGACTCTCTCTTTGACCTTCCTAGGCTTTGACAGCCCAGTTACCCAACAGCCCAGTGAAAATTTCCTCCTTCTCTTGAAGGTCACAGAGTTCTCACCTTGTGTTTTCTTCTCCCACAGGTGTCTGGTTTCTGGAACCCATGTCTCATTTACTCTCTGTGAGGAAGTTCCCCTCGGTTTGCTAAGTCCCCAGATCCCAACCTGACTTGGAGCTAACACTGGAGCCCACCATCATCTCTTCCAAGTGTGAAAGGGTCACACCAGGATGACTCTTCAGCAAATTAATTTAGAGTTCTGACTTCCCACAAGAAGTGGCCTCAAGCATGGCTACCTTCTCTCCCTGCCTGAGCTGAAACACTCTGAACCTGTGATTCTCAGACACAGCTGCCCTTGTCACCTCTCAAGTTCTGAAGTCTCACATCATACACATTTCCCCTCACTGATGTGGGATTTCTTTCTGTATGCTGTTAATAACACTGGATAATAAAGGAAGTGTTTTGTCCTATGGCAGAGCAGCTTAGAAGCAGGTAGGAAATCCAAGCCTAGATAAAGGGAAAGGAGGACAGAATCAAGAGAGTTGTGATTCAGTCACCCAAGAAGCAAGATATAAAACACAGGTAAGCCACTGGCCACATGGCAAGGAAAATTAATAGAAATGGGTTGAGTTAAGATGCAAAAGATATCTAGCAATAAGCCCAAGCCATAGGCTGAACAGCATGAAATCCATATAAGCCTCTGAGTCATTTTGCGGGGCTAAGAAACTGTGGGCAAATCCAGACCTCGGAGCTAAGATGGAAGTCTCCATTCTCCTGTCAAGATGGCCCTCTGAACAGATAGATCATTGCTTCCCTATACCCCACCCTGACTTAGTTTTGTATAATACTCTACTCCAAATTGATATTTAGTGAAGGTAAAATAGTATTTTTAAAGGATAGAAAAACAAGAGAATGAGTTGTTCAGGGGCCCAGTAATTGATTCATGTTCACACATCCTCCCAACTGTAATCACTTATCCCAGAGTGTCATTCAAGGTCATACAAGGTCACTCAAACTCCTTACGCAAAATTGAGATCCCTGGGTCTTACATAGTAAGAAAGAATCATCTCCTGATAAAGTCACTTCTATCTCCTTAGGGAAAGAAAAAAATCCCATTGTGCATTAACTCTACTAAGTCATCAACAAACCCAATACCTACCTGGCTTACAACATCAAAAGCTTATTTCTCAATCACATTTTACTTGTGCATAGGGTCTGCCTAAGGTTGAGTAATTCTTGAATCCTTCCATGTGTTTCCTCATTCTAGAAACAAGACCACAGAGTAGTTGACCATGCAATGTACTCCTCTATTTTAATACAGAGTTCAGGGATACTGATATGGATCAACAGGTATAGGTGTTTGCTACCAAGCCTGACCACCTAAATTCAATCCCTGAATCTTGAATGGTAAGAGTAGTAGTGGAATTATGTTGTTACATTGTAAATAATTATCCTGCCTTCTGGCTTAATAAAAATACTGACTGGCAAAAGGCAGACAGGAAGTGTGGATGGAGCTACCAGACTTGAAAAACTCTAGAAACAGGAATAATAAAGCAGAAATGCCTCAGAGAAGCCAGAAGATGCAGAGGACAACTATGCTGCTCTCAGAAAGGTACTGAGTCACATGGCTGAACAGGATATGAATCATAGGTTAGATTAAGAGCAACAGCAAGCAGGTTATATGCCTGTGTCCCAGGTCAATCAGCCTAGAATTAATGTAAGTGACTGTGTTACTCTGTGGGACTGTGGGACTGCAGGTATGTGGGTCTGTTACAATGGGGGTTTCTTGGTCCCAGGCGGCCAGAGGCCCAGACCCACAGACCTGCAGTCAGCCCCAGACCCCTTAGCCACCCACTGCTCTTGCTCAGGCCCCCAGAAATGACTCAGGCACTTATATTAACTTTATGTTGTTTGGCCTATGGCTCAGGCACATTGCTAGCTAGCTCTTACATCTTAAATCAACCCATTTCTATTAATCTGTCTGCCACGTGACCCGTGGCTTACTTGTGTTCTTTACATGTTGATCCTTTGGGCTTTTGGCTCCTTTTGTCTCTCTCAGACTCTGCCCTGCTCTTCTTACCTATTTTGATTCCTCCTCCTACTTTTTCTATGGTGCCTGTCATGGGCCAAAACAGCTCCTTTATTTAAAGATTGCTATTCACAGCATACAGAAAGGCATTCCCACATCATGGGTCTGTGGATCTAAACCTTGTGGGTAGAACCAAAAGTCTGGGCCACAAGACTAGACTGGAAAGTCTGGGCCAGGATAGTCTGGGTCAAAAACATACTACAGGTGTTTGCTACCAGGCCTGACCACCTAAGTTCAATCCCTGGATCTTGAATGGAAAAGGAGAACTATATTCTGCATATAACTTCTATGTCCATCTACACACACATGCACATACATATAAATAAATAACCTAGTGGACACTAAAAACTCATTCTTATAATATTAGTCAATAGCAATCACTTACACAAACATGTAAATTATGTAGAAAGAAAGACTACCTATACTGTAGGCCCCCAGGAAAATGTGTCAAGAGCATCAAATTTGAATCCTTCCACTGATAATTATGCAAACATACTGCATCTGGTTTGGGGGTGTTCGAGTCTTGTTCAGGCGAGGGGCGTCAAGGTTAAATAATCTGCACTCTGGAGTCATTAGGTTCTATCATTCAGGATCACAATGAGAGACCTGAGCTTTATTTAGTACACCTTACATCTTAGTCCTGCTTCTCTCCCTCCTAGTCCCCCACTTAGCTTCTCCTTTCTTGACTCTCTCTCACCCTGCCCACCCAAGGTCTTGGAAAACCCCAAAAGACTAGCACTCAGCAGGTGGCAGCGATAAGGAGACTGTAGATCAGGAAAACATGTTTTTCTTAATCCCCCTATTTAACATAAGGTTTTAGTCCTTTGGGGAGGAGGAGGGGCCATAAGGGCCAGAATGGCACTATTCAGGAATCAACACACTTTTGCTCAATTGTTCAAACTACTTCCAATCACTTTACATTATCTAGATAAAGGACTGATAGCAACATCATCAAAAATGTGGAATAAACAGCAAAAGAAACAATTAGTAGGGTGGAGAGACAGCTTATAGGATAGAGAATAAAATCTTTCCCAACAAGACTCAGGAATGAAGCAGAGTTCTCAAAGGAAGAAATACAGGTGGCCAATAGATAGCTTAAAATGTATTCAAAGTACTTATCCATAGGGGAAATAAAAATCTAAACACTTCTGAGGTTCCAACTCACACCAGTCAAAATGAAGTAGAGACATAAGAATCCCTGGCAGAATCTTGGGCATATACCCAAGGATGCTCAGGCATACCACAAGGACACTTGTTCAACTATGTACATAGCAGCATTATTCATAATAGCCAGAACCTATGAACAACGTAGAGACAAGGTTTCTCCCATGATAGGATTTGTATGACTTGGGCTTGTGCATTCTGTAGCAACCACTGTGAGCCCATATATTCAGGTACCAAAATAAATTCAGTCCAAAAGACACCAGTTCCTTTTAGTCATCCATCACATTTGGGTCCTAAGCTTTCTGTTCTCTCTTCTGAGAGAATGTTCGCTGAGCTTGGTGAGGAGGGTAGTTATAGTATATATGCCCCATTTAGAAGTAAGCATTCTGCTTATTCTCTGAACATTAGCCACTTGTAGGTCTCTGTGCTGATCATCATCTACAGCAAATTGAAACTTTTCAGGAGAGGGTTGAGAGATACATTGATCTATGAGTTTTATAAGTCTTTAAGAGTCAGTATACTACGTCCCTTTAGCTAAATAATAGTAATAAATTCTCACCTATTGCCTAAAATCTGTCTAGCTATAGGTTCTTACAAAATAATGGTTTTAGGTATGTGTTTTATCTTATGGAACAAAACTTAAATCATTAGAAAATTATTGGTTGCTACCATGATGTTGTAGTCACTATTAAACCTGTGGTCATGTCTTGCCAGGGCAATCATAATTGTAGCTTTCAGAGTTGATAGCTGGATAAACTGATGATTTCTCCTCTGGTAGCACAATGTACTAACAAAAACTCAAATAACCATCAGTTGCTTCCAAAATAATTGACTTGGAAGCTTAATATTACAGTAACTGCTGGGCCAGTATTTCAAACATATTACTATTTAGCTCTTACGCTTAAATTAGTCCATAATTCTTATCTATGTTTAGTCATATGGCTTTGTGCCTTTTCTCATTCCAGCATTCTCATCTTGCTTCCTCTGCATCTAACTGGTGTCTGCTTCTCTGCCTTTTCTCTTCCAAAACTTCTCCTACTCTGGTAATCCCACCTCTACTTACTGCCTGGCTATTCACCACTCAGTATTTTGTTAAAACAATACCAGTGACAAATTTTTACAATGTATAAGAACATTATCCCACATTTTCCCCCTTTTTTTATTTTTAAAACAAAAATCCCAAATCTAATCTCCTTAGCTTTTTCCTGACCATTATCCATAACAAATTGTAAGCAACAGTTTAAACAAAGACAATCACCTATATTTCATGTTGGGGGAACGTGGGCATATCCTTCCAGACTATTTCATGCTGTTTGGGAGCACTGGTAATATTATGAATTATGAATATTTAGTACTATCGACAAGTCCTCCTGAGTGGAGTATTCTGTGAGGTTGGATCATCTCAGCCAGCAGCCTTCATACTGCTTTGGATGAAGAACTCAGAGGAAATTGCAGCTGAGATGCTCTGAAAGATTAAATCATCTGGGTCATCTATTCCTGCCAAAGGTTTTTCAGGGGATCTTCCTGAATCAAACCTGTTTGTTCTTGATCAGGAAAGAATCCACAGCCTCTCATTTTCTGTGGAAACAAAAGCATAACCTCTTCTATAAAATAACATATCTTTTGACTTAAATTTTGAAGTCCAGGAATTTTCACAATATATAGGTTGGATTAATCCAGCAGCTTTTATAATCAAATGTCTCTTAGCAACTTTTGTCCCTTTCTCTGCAGGCAAACAATTCAAATACAACACAGTAACATACAATATCAAGACTCTGTGTAATTTCCATCTTTATGTAGCTTATTGTGTTTTTACTCTATTTCTTTTTTTGAGAACTTTCACTATCCCTTTTTCTTTTCTCACCCAAGCCTACGTATACTTTTAAACACACTGTAAGCCATATGGAAGGGGTTTTGTCTGAATTTGTATTTGCTGCATGTCTCTATCTTTTCCTGACCACATAAATCTTTAATCTGCTAAGCAGAGTGGCTAGGATTAAAGTGTTAGTAGGATTAAAACCTTGCTTATGAACTTGCCTCTACCAAGCTCCTTGGGACTATGAGAACTTACCTTCATGGCAGAGGTACTGGCAAGAGCCATGATTACCACCCCAACTCTGGGGGATTTTAGGGTCCACACTGTCACCAAGAAGAGTACCAGCACCCACTGTAAGTATTTGGCAGCAGGACTTCTTAAAAAAAGACTCATAGTTTTTGCCCTAACACTGAGTCAAGAATCTTCTCTCAAAGGAACAGTGCCTCTGTTCACTGCCAGTAAGTAGAGCCCACCTGAGAAAATGATGCTATGCCAAGAAGACCTGCTTGACTCTGTTCCCTTTTGGTCTATATGATCAGCAACCTTAAATCAGTCATATGTAGCTTGTGCTTGTACTAAGGATCTTATGAGACTTGAGAACCTGCCATGCTGTCACTCAAGCCCTTGCACCACTTTGGACCACAGCCCCACTTGAAAGACACAACTAAGAAGCTGTTTTGACTCTGCTTCTGTGTTCTAGAACCCTTTTTAAGCTTTCTCAGACTTTACATACATTATGTGCCCCACATTGAGCACCAGATATTGCACAAATTCTACTTGGTCTTACAATAAGAACCTGTAGCTGGATAGTGAGGAGAAGCTGAAAGGTCAGGAGACAGAGAACAAGCCACAGCCACTTCTCACTTAGCCACTTTTCATGAATGCTCAGATTTTAATGCCCCGGAGTCCTCCGCCTTGAACTCAGAGAGATCTAGATGGATCTCTGCCTCTTGAGTGCTAGGATTAGAGACATGGGTTACCACTTCCTGACCTTCATGGTTAAATGTGTGGCTTGGCTCTACCCATTGATTTTCAGGCAAACTATTAAATACACAATATATCACCACAAAGTATAGCACCTTCCAGAATTATGAAAACTAGAGAGTAGGGGTAAAGCTTCTAAGTCAATGCCAACTTGAGTTTTTAATATCCTATGTGGCAGCAATTACTGCAATAAATCTCAATTACAATATACCAAATACAGGATTAATATTTATTGAAGGGTATTTTAACACTCACAATTACAAGTTAAACCTTAGGATGATTTCTTGGTGATAGGATGATCCAGGCAATGGATGCTGATCCTATCTCCAAAAAAGCAGGAACAAAATGGGGTGCTCAAGATCCCAGAAGCCCCTTTTGAACAGGGCTGGCCATACCCCCTTCAGGCTCCCAGGATGCTAGAGACAAGCCTCCCAACCTTATCAATTAACACCTGAATCCCACCACACACCCCCCTTTTGTCTAACTAAGAAGGTTCTAAACTAAGACTATATACAATAGGAATTATTATAAGGTAATGTCTGGGGGAGGAAAAGGCCAAGCATGGTCAAACTACAACTAAAACCCAACACATATAAGGTACATCATACATTTCTAGAATATTGGTAGATGGTGTGGTGTATAAATTACTTCAAAACTGTTCCTCTGGGATAGTGAAAATCCAACACCTGAATGTTTCTTGTTAAGGGATGATAGGATAGTAAACTTAACTACCTATTCTTCAACCCCATAAAGACCTGAGAAGGAAAATATATCACCTGAAAATTGGAAACATACGAGAGTAGTAGCTTCCGAAATTTGGGAGAGGACAGCAACATTCAGCTACCAGGACAATCACCTATGGTTTTCTGTGCCATTGGAGCATCCATCATTTTGGCTACAGGCCTATGGTATCTGACAGATCTTTTCATAAGCAGGGCATTTTTGGAGGGACTGTCTTATCCTGTCCAGGCAGGTCTCATCAGTCTCCATCAGTCATCCTGTTCATCTGGATTGGACATTGTGAGTGTACTGTCAGCAGTCGAGGTAAGGGCAGTTCTTTACCCAACAGTCATTCTCTGCCAAAAGGATAAACTCCAAAGGAGTGTCCTTGATGCTCAACACCATCTCAGGAAAGAAACAGTGATGCCAGGAGTCATCATGTCTCTCACGTCCAAATTCTGAATAACAAAATGCCATATTCTCTGGGTCTATGAAATGGTTAACCAAAAGGTTGGTGGTTCGTGTCCATCCAGGGATGCCAAGGGCTGCTGTCTCGGTCTAGTGGTTAAGATTCTGCACTCTCACCACCATGGCCCGGGTTCGATTCCTGGTCAGAGAAAAAGTTTGATTCCCGGTCAGGTAACCAAAAGAGAGAGAGAGAATGGGACCCCAAGATCCCAGTAGCCCTTTTATGAATTGGGTTGGCCACTCCCCCTTCAGGAGCCCGGAACCCTAGATAAGCATCTTCGGGACTTATCAGCTGACACCTGAATCCTACCACACCTGTCTATCTATGGTATTCTACCTGTATCTGGGATGACTGTGACATGGCAAACTTAAGTAATGTTGACTGCAGTTCTTATCATCCTAAGGATTGAAGCCTGTGCTGTAAAATTAGGTTACCTATAAAGGGGTGTACAATGTCTGAACAATGACTTTTAGTATGACTATCAAACATTAGCCAGAGGTATATTTACTGTGTAAAATGGTAACAGTATTCCAGACAGGTATATACATATATATCATATACAAATTATCCAAACAGAGGTATACAAAACATCTTGTGCACATATCAGAACTAGCACAATCATACATTATATCTAGTATAGTTAAATGGAGGTAGCAATTGTATAGTGGAAATGACAATGATGTGCAAATATTTTAAACAGAGGTAGAAGCATATATAAAATATAGCAGTTACAGATTCAATTTTATGTCGATGTACAAGTTGCTTTGGACATATAAAACAATTTCAGATTTAAATTTGTACCAATATACAAATAATCTCAATCAAACATAAAATGATTTCACATTTGTATCAATATACAAATATCTATACCAGTGCAAATTGTCTTTGGCTTAGCCCATATATTTGACTAATAATTGTTTATAGGTAGGTAGAACAATCTACCTGTATCTATCTTATCTATTCCCTTTCTCTTCTTTAAAAGAGATCCCTGAGGCTATATTATTGTTCCATACTCAACCCAATTTTAACTTATAACTATTCTATCAGAATAATAATTATTCATAACCCTCAGAGGACAAAACTTATCAAGAAAGGGACGTAGTTTTTCATAGGGTTGCTTCCTGCTGACTTGAGGGTGATGACATCTCTTTGGGATCCTGTAAAAGCTAAAACAATGGTTAGATCCTAATGGACTGACTATAACTGTCTATACATTCTCAGAGTACTGGGTAAATCCATCTGGAATTCTTATCAGAGATGTGACATGAAGGATAATCATTGAGAGCTATCTTGCAACTGTTTTGAATAGTCTATTTTCTAAAAGCAATCACTGAAGTGTACACCAGGTTCTTGATTTCTCTATTTCTGTCTCTGTCTCTCTGTCTCTCTGTCTCTCTCTCTCTCTGTCTCTCTCTCTCTCTCACTCACTCTCTCTATCTCTTACTCCTTTTCACCAGTAGGAATCATTGCGGTAGGGGCCCCATCTCAGTTCCAGATGCTTTGTAGAGAGCTGATAGGAGAAAATGTTGTTTACAATGGAAAACTTAAGCATTATTGATACCCAATGAAGATATTCACAACCTTTATGACTTCAGGAGAAGATTGTATGCAGAGAGGATGGTTGGAGAGAAACAAGATTAAAGATAAAATTACAATAATATTGGTCCCTAAATATTCTTCTTATGTCCCAGATCAGGTGGCTTTTCTGATATGAGACAGAATCTCTCACATTTTCTTTACCAATATGCTTGGGTTTAGAGAGGGAGAAAGCCACTTACTCCAACTACAAATCCAGCTTTATTTAATCCAGCTTTATTTATAGTCAAACCAGGACCACATTTTTTTGAAGAGGTATAGATGTAAGATGTAAAGCAGTGAGAATTGAGAAATTACCCAGTAGTGCATATTTGTATCAGTTGTTCTCATAGTCCTTTGTTTATATTCCTTCATCATCAATCTCCCTTCCATTGTAGGTGACTAACCACTCAATATCCAGTCAATGTCTTAAAGACAGTTGTATCCATTATTATGTAAAGACAGAATTGAGACCCTGGTCTTGTTAAATGTGTTTTCCTTACGATGTATCCAATTGTCATATCGGGGGTGAACAATTACTTCTCCTCCTCAGGAAGGGACTCCTTTTCAAAGTGGATCTTTATTAATTTTATCGGTTCCCATATCTTTTGTTCTCCTGTGGAAACAAAAGCAAAACCCCTACCCCATCAAAGCATATATTCTGGCTTCCATTCTGAAGTCAACACATCCTTGAAGTAGATGAGTTGGCTTATCTCAGAAGATTTTTCTATTACCCAATGTCTCTCAACAGCAGGTGTTCCCTTTTCATCAGCATTAAGAAAATTCAAGGTCAATAAGGCACTGTGCAACCTCTCCCTGGGTTTTCTCATTTCTCTTTTCTGTTTATAAAGCATCTCTTTCAAAGTGCGGTGAGATCTCTCTACAACTGCCTGTCCTGTAGGACTGTGTGGTATCCCTGTAATATGCTTTATATTATAATATTCAAAAATCAGCTTCATTTTTGGGGAAACATAAGCTGGAGCATTGTCAGTCTTAATCTGAGCAGGAATTCCCCTTATGGCCATGGCTTCCAAAAGGTGAGTAAGTACAGCATCAGCTTTTTCAGAACTCAGGGCAATCACTCCTTGCATTCTTGAGTAAGTATCGATGGTATGATGTACATATTTCATCTTTCCAAATTCTGTAAAGTGAAATACATCCATTTGGCAGATCTAATTCCTCTGTGTACCCTTAGGATTATTTCCAAGAGGTAAAGATGGTTGGTTATAGAAGGAACAAATGTTACAATACCAAAGAATTTCTTTTACCTGATGCCAAGTGATGGGAAAACTCTTCTTTAGTCCTTTACTAGTAACATGATATTTCTCATGAAATTCTGTGGCCTCCAACACATTTCCTATTAACAACTAATCAATTTCATCATTACCTTGCACTAGAGGGCCCAGGAGACCTGTGTGTGCCCTGATATGTGTTATGAACATGGGATGTATTCAATTTCTGACAATATCCTGTAGTTGTATGATCAGTAAGGATAGGTCTGTATCATCAGGAATGAAATCAGCAGTTTCAATATGCAAAACAACTCTTTCTGTATAGTGAGAGTCAGTTATTATGTTAAGAGGCTCTGTAAATTCATCAACACCATAATAATTGCATATAGTTCTGACTTCTGAACAGAGTTATAAGGGCTTTGAGCCACCTTAATTAAATTTTCTGATTTGTAACCAGCCTTTCCTAATTTGTTTGCATCAGTATAAAATGTAGGAGCTCCAGAAATGGGTTTATCCTACCACATGAGGAAAGATTCAATTAGTTTCCTTTTTAAATTGAATTCTCTTACTTCGAGGATATTTGTTATTAATCTCTCCTAAAACATTACTACAGACCTTTTGCCAAAGTTCACTGTCTGCCCATAATTGATCAATTTCTTCATTAGTTGAAGGTACAACAATTTCTGCAGGGTCCTTTCCAGTCAATTGGTGAAGTCTGAATTTACCTTTAAAAATCAGATCAGAAATTTTTTTGATATATGTTTTCAGATTCTTGCTTGGCCTATGTGGCAGAAATATCCATTCTAATATAATATTTTCTCTTTGCATTAAGACTTCTGTCAGAGCTTGTCTAGAGGGTAAAATAGCCAGTTTGCAATCTAGGTCTGGATCCACATGACCCACATGTGCTTCTTGTAGTTTCTTTTCCGCCAACACTAATTCTTTCTCGGCTTCATCAGAGAATTCTAAAGTCTTGAATAAATAACTAGCTTGCAGTTTTTGTGCCAATAATGGGCCATAAATGAGCAATATTCCCTAGTAGTTATTGAAAATCATTAGGAGTCCTCAATTTATCTATCTCTATTCAATTTCACCTTTTGGGGCCTTTTCTGTCAACTTATTTTATATCCCAAATAATTGATAGAATCTCCTCTCTGTATTTTCTCTGGGGCAATTTGTAGTCTCCAATCAGGCAATATTTTCTTTAGTTCTTCAAACAATGTTTCTAATGTATCTATGTTTGAGTCTGCCAACAAGATATCATCCATATTATGGTAAATGATAGAAGTGTTAGTGGCTGTTGTACAAAATATTGGCATAAGATGGGACTATTTAACATTCCTTTTGGAAGGACCCTCCATTGGTACCTCTTAACTGGACATGAATTATTAAGAGTAGGCACTGTGAAAGCAAATTTTTCTTTGTCCTGTTCTTGTAGAGATGGAGTACCAGAGTGGGCCAAACACCCACATAAAGCCTGAGATAGTTTAAAAATGGTTCTAGAGCACAGAAACTGAGCCAAAGCAACTTCCAAATTGTGTATCTGAAGTGGGTCATTGGACAGAAATAGTGTGGCATTCGGGCCAAATTCAAAATGGCGATGGTGGAAGGCGGCAGGCAGTATAAGCTGCAACCAGGCTGGTTCCCGAAGTCTCACAGAGGACTCTGTAGCATGTGATTGATTTAAGTGTTATGTTTATATTGGAAAAAAAGAAACAGAGTCAAAGACAGTTTCTTAGTAACAGCATTTCTTGGGTCTGCTGTTTGCTGGCAGTGAACAGAGACACAGCCCCTTTAAGAGAACTTACTGATTCAGCTTTATCTGCAATAACTGTGTAGCTCTCTAAGAGATTGTGAGTATTTTTAAAAAGCTCCTTTGGTTGAAAAATGATTAAGGATTCACAATAAAACAGATTCAGATGGAAAAAAAACCCAAGAAATGTTGCTGCTAAAAAACCATCTTTGACTCTGTTTCCTTTTTGTTCAAAGTAAACATAAACCTTAAATCAATCACATGCTATGGAGTCTTCTGTGAGACTTCAGGAACCGGCCTGGTTGCAGCTTACACTGCCTGCCCCCATCTGCTGGAGCCATTTTGAATGTGGCCTAGACGCTACACTTTCTCTGTACAATGACCCACTTCAGATACACAATTTGGAAGCTGCTTTGGCTCAGTTTCTGTGATCTGGAGCCCTTTCTAATCTTTCTCTGGCTGTATGGGGGTGTTCAGCCCACCCAGGGATGCCATCTGTTACAATAAGGTTTCTTGGCTCAGGGCAGCCAGAGGTCCAGACCCACAGACCTGCAGCTCCAGACCCCTTAGCAGTCCATCACTGCTAAGGCCCCCAAAATGATTCAGACACTTATATTAGGTTCCTGCTGTTTGCTCTATGGCTTAGGTACATTGCTAGCTAGTTCTTTAATTTTAATTCAACCCATTTCCATTAATCTGTCCTGCCATGTGGCCCCTGGTTCACCTGTGTTCCTTACATGTTTCTTCTTTGGTGGCTGGGTCAGTTTGATCTGACTCTGCCCTTCCTTTCCTACCTATTCTGATTCCCTACCTACTTTTTTTATGGTGCCTGTCATGGGCCAAAACAGCTCCTTTATTTAAAGATTGATATTCACAGCAAACAGAAACGCATTCCCACATCAGATGAGAACCTGTGTATTGCTTTCAGGCAAATATGGTTTCATTTACCAAAACCACCTGAAAATTCTCTAATGGGAATAGATGTCACGAAAGTTTCAGGCTGCAGACTAAGATGATCTAGTCACAAGAATCTGTAAGATTGCCAACGTTCCTTAATCAGCAGGAAGTAGTAATGGAAAACTATGCCCAAATTCCCAAAATTGTGTTTATAAATGTTTGTTTTCATTATAAACAGTTAATGGTCATAGTTAATCTCTTTCTAAGAAGAAAAGGGGGATATGATATATGAGTGATTTTTAAAAATTAGATTATTGAATTTAATCCAAAAATCAGCTGTTAAATCTCAAAATGTTTTACAATGGTATGGATTTTGGTTTATTGATAACAAATTTAAGGTCAATTTTGTTATGCTATATGTATTTTTCTACTCTTGTTTAAGGTATGAGGTTCATGTAACTGATCTAAAATTGTAATGTACAATTAAGAAATGCAGATTGATAGTCACCTATGATAACCAAACTTATAGTTATTTTAGGATTTTTTAGGTATACAAAGATACATTTTAATTAGTTAAGTAATCTTCAAACACTTCTAAGACATACAGAATATGGCATTTAAAATATTTTAAGAACTTAGACTTTTCTGGACAGTGAGACAGATCTGCTCCTGGCAGCACCAATCTATTTCAAGAGAAAAATGGGCATCGAAGAAACTCCATATAGAGTCTACTTTCTTTGTGGCAATAGTTAGCCACTGGACAAGAACCTGTTTTTTATTGACTGCCTGATATTGTTTAAACTGGACATGCAGGTTCCATAGGAAGATGACCTCTGAACTTTGGCATAACAAGCCAAGATGGTCATTCAGGTTCCTGTTTTGCAGAGAAAACTGTCAGACATTCTTCAGACTCAAGGAGAAGCAACTAATGAACTATCCCAGGATGGGCAGAGCAGATTTCCTGCTTCGCTGAAATGAAAAGAGACTCTGGGCCTGTAGGCTAAAGATGGATGCCCCAACTTTATAAAGGAACTTTGGGTGACTGTCCAGGCAGATAGGTGTCGTCTCTGTCATTTCTAGATTTTAGAAGTTGCTTGTACTTTCAGTTTACTTGGGTTAATATTATATCCTTCTGTGTTCTTTGATGTAGTTGAAGATTGGATAGTTATAGGTATAGTTTTTCTTAGTTATTTGAAAGGTATATTGGATATGAAACTTTAGATTCACATGGATAAGGTAAATGATAGAGTATTTTCTTTAATTTTGTTAAAAAAACAAATATGCTAGATATTATAACTGTAATTCTTGCTTGGTAGCTATTTTGCTATATGTAATTTTGCTGTGTTAAAATTGAAACCTTCCTTTTTGATTAGACAGAAAGGAGGAAGTGATGTGGGAATGTCTTTCTGTATGCTGTGAATCTCAATCTTTAAATAAAGGAGCTGTTTTGGCCCATGACAGGTTCCCTAGAAAAAGTAGGAGGGGAAATCACAGCATATGTAGGAGAAGCAGGGCAGGGTCAGATCAGATCAAGCCAGATGCCCAAAGAAGAAACATATAAGAAACACAGGCCACATGGCAAACAGATTAATGAGAATGGGTTGAGTTAAGATGAAGGAGCCAGCTAGCAATCTGCCTGAGTTATAGGCCAAACAGCATGAGGCTAATATAAGTGTATGAGTCATTTTGGGGGGCCTAAGCAGTGGTGGGAAGCTAAAGGGTCTGGGACTGAAGGTCTGTGGGTCTGGACCTCTGGCAGGACGGGCCCAAAAATCATATTGTAACAAGCAATAGCATCATGTCATAAAATTCTGAGCATTACTCACGATAGCTAAGTGATAGAACCAATCTATTTGTCCAGCAGCAGAGGCAGGATGAAGAAAATATGGTAGATGTGTACAATGGAATTTTTAGACCATAAAGCAAACAAAACTATGACATTTTCAGGAAAAAATGTATGTAGATGAAGATAATTGTATTAAGTGGAATAAATCAACCTCACTATGAAATATAACATATTTTTCATTAGCAGTTCCTAGATTTTAGAAAGATGCATAAACTTGGGTTTCACACATGGCATGGAAAAAAAAAAGAAGTAAAATTTGTTAGAGGAAAAGAAGGATTAACGAGGTCACAGGTGAGAGAAAGGGCAAAGCCAAGGAGTATGTGGGAAATGAGCTCTGTGTATATTCTGTAGGCATATGAAAATGCCCAATGTGATTGTGCCAAGCGCAATACATAACCCAATGAAATGTTTTTAAAATAATGAACTAAACTAAAGCTTTTTAAAAAGCATTTTGAAGAGTAATCAAGAATGAGAGCAAGCCAGGAATTGGGGGTTGTCATATGCCTTTAACCCCAGCAATTGGGAGGCAGAATCAGGCCTACCTCTGTGAGTTCCCAGCCAGCCTAGTCTACGGAGTGAGTTCCAAGACAGGCTCCAAAGCTAAACAGAGAAACACTGTCTTGAAAGCAACAAAAACAAAATAAAAGAATGATAGAATATCCTATAATGTTTGGGAGTCTATGAGTCCTACAATTCCAAAAGAAGTGATACATCCTGGCACTGGGCTTTTATTTATTAGCCTTGTTCTACTAGGGACATTGTCGCCCTATTACAGAGCAACTCCATTTTAACTATTTTGTCTCTGTGTGTGCTTGTGTGCAGAGGTATATTTTAGAAATCCTATATGGTAATACGTTTCCATTTGACTTTTTCAAAAGGTCTTTAGTATTATTTATCCATCCTGTCTTCCTATATTTACCCTGCTATCCTCTCCCGGAACCCAGTATAACCCTTCCTGTTCCAATATTTCCTTTTGTTCTTTTATGACACTACTATTGCTCCTCCTTTGAAAGCCCTTCCTCCCGGTCCCTTAGAAATTTCCTGACTTCTACGGGTGTAACAGATAAAACACGTATCTGAAGATTCGAAACTAACCTGAAAAGCTGAGAAAATAATGTGCAACATTTGTCTTTCTGGGTCTGGAGAACCTTGTTCGGAACGATTGTTTCAAAATCAGTTTATTCACTTGCAATTTTATAATTTCATCTTTCTTAACCGATAAATAATATTCCGTTGTGTAAATACACACTTTGATTATTCACTCATCCATTGATGGACAGCTTTTCGATCCCCTGGCTATTGTGAGCAGAGCATCAATGAATATGAATGAACAGGTTTCTCTAGGTTAGGAAGTGGAGAACTTTGCATAAATACCCAAGAGGGGTATAGGTGTTATTTTTAGCTTTCTGGGGAACTTCCCCACTGATGTTTACAGTCATAACTGCATTTTGTAATCCTACTGGCAATGAATATCCCTTTTCCCACATCCAAACCAATATTTCTTGCTGCCTTATTTCATTGCTGCTATTTTACGGGGGTTTTTTGCATTAATCCTGACTGGGGAGAGATAAAATTTTCAAAAGCTTTTTAAATTGCCTAGTTAGAATTTTTTTAGTTGTCTTCTTTCTTTTTTATTGAGCTGTTCATTTCCTTTCCTTTGGGGGGGGGGATCACTTTCCTTTTTCTAAAACTCTTTGTATATTCTAGATATTAACTCTGACACATGTATGGCTGGTAGAGAATTATTTTTTCCCATATTGGACTGAATTGCTACACAAAAGCCCTCTGTTTCCATGAGGTCCCACTTATTAATTGTTGGTCTCAATGCCTATATGATTGGAGTTCTATTGAAAAGTCTTTTCCTGAGCCATTCAAATCAAGCATGTCCCTTACTTTACGCCCTATCTGATTCAGGGTCTGAAGTCTTATGTTGAAGTCCTTGATTCATTTTAACTTGATTATTGTGCAGAATTAGTAATAAAGATCTAGTTCTGTTAATTCTGCATGTGGCTATTCAGTTTGATCAGCACCGTGCGTTAAAGATGCTGCCTTTTCTCAACCTGTGTTATTGGCCCCTTTGTCAAAACCAAGATGGCTTTCTAGTCTATTTTTATGCTGATAGTATGTTGTTGTCTTTATTACTATGGCACTGTGGTATGACTTGAACTCTTCAACAGTGATGTCTCCTGCAGGGTTTTGTTCTACTTGGTTTTGTCATTTTTGTTCAAGATTATTTTGGCTATTTGGGGCCTTTTGTATTTCCAGATGAAAGTTGAGATTATTTACTCAATTCCTGTGAAAACTGTGTGCTAAAATTTTTAGGATTATATATTAACTCAGTACATTGCTCTTGATAGGCTGTCCATTTTCAAAACATTAACCCTTAACTAATCCATAAGCAGAGGAGATCTTTCTGTCTTCTGGTTTCTTCCTCTACTTCTTTCTTCGGTATCTTAATGTTTTGAAATAGACATTAAGTACCAATTTTTTAATGGCCAGAACATTTCGGCCATGAGTGGCTTGAGTGCGTGGGTGACTTAGTCATAAATGGAAAGAAGGGAAGTGGTTATAGCATGTTTACCATGTGTTTCCAGTTCCTTCCTCAGGGAGGAAGAGAAGCACAGTAATGGACTGGATTGTCTGGTTGTGCAGAGAGGGATAACAATCCCCTCGTCTGCACCAGCAAAGCAGCTTAAAGGTTCCTTTGCATTCCTCATCTGTATGAGTGCCTCCTGTGCTGTCTGCCTTGGTTTACTGGCTACCGTAGACTCCACTCTCTGCTTTCTGGTCCACTGGCTACTGTGGCCTCCACTGTCAGTTTCCTTCCATTCTTCTAGCCTGGGCTTCTAGATTATGCTGGCACATCTTTTGATAAAGAAAGATGAGATGGTAGAACAAAGTCCAACAGAAGAATTGCCCAAATAGAATATAATATCAACAGGACAAAGTGTGAGGAAAAAAGAAAAGCTCAGAGAATGGGCAGAATCATGAGTAGGTCCAAGTCAGGTGTGCAGAAGAACAGAAAAAATTTTAGCCTTTCCAGGGAGCTAGATGTAAAACCAAGACCTCAATGCACAATCCCTCTGCAGGACCTTGAAACTAGCTTTGGTATGGCAAGATGATCATTCCAGGTTCTAATGTAAGCTTTGAACTGTTGGATAAAATTTTTCATAAATATTTTAAAAACAAAAACTACAAATAATACTTTTTAAAGATTTACTTCCTTAAAATAAACAGTATGAGCTGATTTTGTAACTCTCCCCAAACCCAACTCATTTCTACTTTTTCTGTAAATATTAAAACCCTTTGTTAAAGAAAGGAACAATCAGTCTGGTCTCAAATAACCTCATTAATCACTATTATTTGCACTAAGGTTAAATTATACTTTTACAGCCTAGACATAAAGAACAACAATAAACTTGAAGCTTGTGAAAATGGATTTAGCTGGAGTACTGGAACCCTCAGCTGCCTTGGGGAGCAGAAGTAACTCCCCTCTGGAAGACATTAACAGACCATCAAAGTCTTCATGCATACTTCATAGTTAACGGAATGCAACCACAAATATATAGAGAGAGAGAAATTCAAAAAAATAGTAAGTGCATGGAGCTAAAACTACATTGAGTTGGGGTTTTTTTTAGGATGTACAATTTGAAATAGCTCTGTTGAATGTCCCATAAAATAAAATCAATATTGAAAAGTTCTATGAAGAACTGGAAATTTTCTAAAAAGCAAGTAATGAACATTAAGGTTGAAGAATTGCAATGTCTGCTAATTAAGTACTCAATGGAAGGGCAATGCAACCTACAGTCATAATGAGATCCTTGGGACCCATCTGCTAAATGTGGGGAGGTCAAAGCCTGCAGTCTTTGCAGACTCTGGGTTCTGAGCTGCGTTTTCCTGTGAGCACAGAAGCACCATATGGAAGGCACTATCTCCAGACTCACTGATTAGACCTAAAACAGTCAGAGGTAAATGGAGGAAGAGGCTGTGTCTTCCTACACAGGAAAACCTGTTAGGATTCTTGCACAGAATTCTCAGTCTGCTGGGGCCACCAGTCCAGCAAGCCCTGACCTGGGTACAGTGGGGCACCAGGCTAAGGGGCAATGTACATAGTCCCTGAGGCAGCAACTGGTGTAGTGAGGGAAGAAATATACACAGGAGCCTGGCCTGGACAGAGGAAGCACTTCAAGCTTTCAGAAGCTGCTGCTCTCTCAGCTCAGCATCTCCCTGAAGGTACCACAGCAGCAGTTCTCAAACTTGGAGGGGTTTCAGCACTTTAACACTGTTCTTCATGTTGTGCTGATCCCCCAGCCATAAAACTATTTTTGTTCCTAATTCATAACTGTAATTTTGCTACTCTAATACAATGTAGATATCTGTCTTTTCCGATGATCATAGGTGACCCCTTTGAAAGGGTCATTTGACCCTTCCAAAGATCACTACACACAGGCTGACAATCCATATGCTACACAGATCAGAGGATCTGAGTTCTGCTAGGGGGTGACCCTCAACCTGGTTCATCATTCTCCCAACTCCCCCACCCTGCATTGCTCAGTGTCATCTAGGACAAGCTATGCCTTGCTGGCAGTCTCATACTATATTTTCACCCAGTGGCCTTCCTGAGGTAGTTGGGGAGCTAGCTGTAAATGGAACCCCAGGGGTTGGTGAAGGTACTGGGTCTTCCCTCCTACACACTGTATGGACCTTAGATACAAAGGAACCAGCCAGTGCCCAGCAATTTCCCATCTCCCTGTGGATGCTTCTCATCTACTCTCTGCTCTGAGCCATTTTTGTTGTGGAATGTCATTTCAGGCATCAAGTCAAGTTTAGTCTATACATGAGAAAGAAAACCAAGTTTCAGTATCTGACCCCAAAACTCACAGGGATGCTGGGAAATACTGGCTATTATGCAAAATGTGCAAATAAGAGGCAGATGGAGGTCACTAGATTGCAGAGGCCTCCCCCAATGCACAGAAATTAAACTTTTCCAACACCAGTACATAAGTAATAACAGTAAAATTTAGCAATATTTTTTTCTTTTTGCATTTTTTTTTACTTGAAAGTGTGGTTGCTGTTATTCAACATACCCAGTACTGCTCCCCCTTCCTCTTTCCAGTCATCACCAGTCATTTCTTCCATCCCATCCCCCGTCCATTCCTCAGAGAGGGTAAGGACTTCAGGGTGAGTCAACGCAGTCTGGTGTATCTAATTAAGGGAGACCAAGTCCCTCCTCCCAGTATCAAGGCTGAGCAAGGTGTTCCTCCATAAGGAATGGGCTCCAAAAATTCAGACTGTGCCCTAAGAATAATTTCTTGTTCCACTGCCAGAATCCCGATAAACTCCTCACCATTTAGCTGCCATCCACATTCAGAGGGTCCATGGAGGTTGCCCAGCTGTCAGTTCAGAGTCAGTGGGCTCCCAATAGCTTGGGTCAGCGTCTTTATGAGTTTCTTCATCGCGATCTTGACTCCTTTGCACATATGTCTTTCCTCTCTCTCTTCACCTGAACTGAGAACATGACCCAGTACTTAGTTGTGGACATTTGCATATGCTTTTTATCAGTTGTTGGGTGAAAGTTCTAAAATGAAAATTAGGGTAGCCATCAATTTGATTATAAGGAAAGGTCAGTTTAGGCACCCATCTACTATTGCTTGGAGTCTTAGTGGGGGTTCTTGGGTATCTTCCTAGCACCAGGTTTCTCTCTGCATCTCTGTTTCACTCAGCTGGTTTCCTGTATCAAGGTACTTCATTGTTCTCTTTTTCTGTCAACTCAACCATCTCATTCCCACATGTTCTCTTCCCACTTTTCCTTACCCTAACCCCACTATGGTCCCAATTTACCCAGGAGATCTTCTCTATTTTCCCTTTCCATGGGGATCCATGGATGTCTCTCTTAAGTTCCTCCTTGTTACCTAGCTGTTTAGGAGTTGTGGGTTGTAGCCTAGTTTTCCTTTACTTAACATTTAAAATCCACTTAATAGTGAGTACATAGCTTGTTTGTCTATCTGAGACTGTGTTACATCACTGAGGATGACGTCTGCTAGTTCCATCCATATGCCTGCATATTTTAGGATGTCATTTTCTTTCTGCTGAGTAGTGCTCCATTATGTAAATGTTTCACAATTTTTTTATTCCATTCTTCAGTTGAGGGGCATCTAGGTTGTTTTTAGGTTTTGGCTATTACAAATAGTGCTGCTATGATCATAATTGAGCAAATGTCCGGGGGGGGGGGGGGGGGGAGAATGTGCATCTTTTGGGGATATACCCAAGAGTAGTATTGCTGGATCATTGGGTGAGCTGATTCACAGTTTTCTGGGAAACTGGCAAACTGATTTCCAAGGTGGC
This sequence comes from Phyllotis vaccarum, assembly GCA_033318265.1. Classification (NCBI taxonomy): domain Eukaryota; kingdom Metazoa; phylum Chordata; class Mammalia; order Rodentia; family Cricetidae; genus Phyllotis; species Phyllotis vaccarum. The sequence goes on from JARWLC010000011.1 coordinate 91,032,237, forward strand.
TGTAAAAGTTTTCATTCCCACCAGCAAAAGAGGAGTATTTCCTTTACTCCATATTCCCTCCGGCATAGGCTGTCATCATTGTTTTTGATCTTAGCCATCCCAACAGGTGTAGAGTGGTATCTCACAGTGTAAAGTGGTATCTCACAAATCTTCAATTTGCATTTCCCTGATATCTAAGGATGCTGAGCAGTTATTTAAGTATCTTTCAGCAATTTGAGATTCTTCTGTTGAGAATTCTCTATTTAGTTCTTTATTCTATTCTTTAATTGAGTTATTTGGCCTTTGATCTCTAGTTTCTTGAGTTTTTTAAATATTTTAGAGACAATCCTCTGTCAAATGAAGGTTTTGTGAATATCTTTTCCCATTCTTCAGGCTAATGAACTACCCAAAACCTTCAGCTTAAAATAAAAGTTCATCCATTGTTTCTTATGGGCCGTTCATTGATCTTGGCTCACATGGGTAGTCCTTAGTTTAATAACACTTACTAAACTAAGACTTTATTTAACTTTGTGATATATCTGCTTATTTAAAGATTATCTGAGGAAATTTAAAGAGATTTAAATATAAAATATAAAATAGCAGGAAGCATCCAGCACTGAGTACTAGGGCCATGATACAGTTCAGGTACACTGTACTGTGGAATCATGCTTAGTAAAGTGTGAATTTTCTGCCTCCTTCATCCAAACACTGCTGTAAAAACAATAATAGGGTAAGGTCACTTTTAAATAAAGTAAAAGTCCCCTCCCCCAGACGCCAGATGTCGATGGCCCACACCTTTAATCCCAGCACTTGGGAGAGAGACCTCTTAGAAGCCAGCCTGGTCTAGGATATCCAGAACTACACAGAGAAACTCTGTCTAGAAAACAAGAACAACCCAGAAATCCCTCCCCTCCCCCAGAATTATAGTGTAAATTCTTTTCTGGGAAGTGAACTTGTAAGTCTGTCAATGCATAAAACTGAAATCTGCATAAAAATAATGAGTTTGGGTACAGTCAGGGAATAAAAAGCTAGTGAACGGCTCAGTGGCAGGAACTGTGGGGGGTCACATTGTGATGGCCACATATAGATAAGATCCCACTTATGTAGGGAATCTTCACAAGAAAATCTCATGGGAAGAAAGTACAATAGCAATGTCAAGGAGCTGGGTTTTGGGACAAATAGGATGATGACTATAAACTAAAATTTTCAAGTCAAAGAGATGTTCTGGAGATCCAATGTGCAACAGTCAATAATATTACAGCATGATATGAATTTGTTTAGGAAGAATTTAAGCATTTTTACTACACAAATACAAATAAAGAGCCACTGACTTCAGTAATGGAAGTCCTAACTAACCTGTAATCGTTTTCTATCAGGAAGGAAAGGTAAGAGAAGCTTTGTGACTATGAGACCTGTGTGGTCTACATAGTAAGTTATATGACAGCCAGAGCTACATAGTGAAAGCCTGACTTCAGAGAGAAAGAGAAAGAGAGAGAGGGGGGCAGAGAGAGAGACATAGAGACATTACTAAGAACCTGGCTTACTGATACAACTCCAAGTGCCTATATTTAATCCTTAGGAGGATCAGATGAAGACCTCTCTCGATATCCCTTTAATTATGATTCCACTCTGATCATGTCATGTGTCACAGAATACATTTGACTCATAAAGACAGTTGCATTATTTCAAAATATGACATATAAAAACCATCATGAGTGACATTACTCCAGCCCTATCCTTTAATGTGTAGATGATAATTTAGCACAAAACAAAAATCCTTTCTTGCTGTTTTTTTTTTTAATGCCAGAGTCTGAAAGAGAAAAGAACGAGGGTAGTTCTCACAATAATATTTTGAAAAGGGGTAGAGGCAATAGGAGCTGAAAGCTGAGAGTGAACTTTATGGAAATCAAGGGCATGTGTGCCAAATTACCCCTCCCCCACTGCAGATGCAGTTTCTCCTCACTTGAGTCTCCTCTTGAAAGCCAAGCCAAAGTACCTTTTATATTACGTAGGATGCAGGCAAATATCTCAAAGTGCCCATGATCATAAGAATATACAGTAGATTACAACTAATACTCAACAGGCTGACCCTGTTGGAAAGTTCTCTGATGAGGTACGGCACTAGGAAAAAATTCCAGGGTTACTGGCTGTAGATCCTATTCGTTTCTCACAGGCTGTCAAAATTCCTCCTTTAAAAGATTAGCTGTGAAATTCTTTCCACAGCCCGCTGGTAGTGTGTTTTATACTTTTGGGTATATTAGTTCTGTTGATAATCAGGAAGGTGATTTATGATTAAGCTGTATAATTTTGATATATAGAATAATATTAGGATTTTTTTCATAGCTCAGGCTGACATAGGATTGTCATCATCAAAGACAGTTTTAAAAACATTGGATAATTTAAGACCTCAGAGAGAATTCAGATTAGACTACAAATAAGTGTATAGAATATACTTCCATAGAAAAATTCACAGGGACAAGTTCTCAGATGTCTAATATTTGAACCAAGGTCAGACGTTAAGCAACTTCAGTGGTGGTTCTTCACCTGGAGAAGTCTGTCTGATGACATTAGAGACATAACTGCTCTCAGCCATTGACTCTGCATGAACTCCTAATAAGTTTATGATATAAGACTCAAGGTTCAGCCAACTAACTGTTGATAAGTTAGGTCCTGAATTTCAGTGCCACTCTATGTCAGGAACAACTGGGCACATCATGTCTTTGCTTTACAGCCTGCTCACTTGGCTGATGGATAATCATGGCCTCTCACTTCCAGTTGCCAGGTGCCCAATCAGCACAATTTTTCTGAGCTAGGAAAGAAAGCATGTGATTTTTCATGTGTAATCACAATGGCTCTGCTGCTTATTGTTTGCTCAAGAAATATAATATGACCCTCAAAATTTAACTTATGTATTTCCTGATGTTTTCTATTGAAAAAAAGATTTTTCTGATGCAGTAATAAAGGAACTTGTTATCAGAATGCCTATGATCCATTCTACCCCCTCAGAGAAAAAAGTTATTTCTCGGTGACATATCTGATGCAAACCCTGAGTGCGGTCTTGAGCAGGCTCTCCAAAGACTGCAGTACCAAAGGCTCACCTCTATTTGATCATTCCTATATCCTTTTTAAGGCTTTCTTATCTGATGAAAATATCCACATCAGTACTATGGGCCAATAGTCTTATCCGTTTCTAAATAACATTTGTATTTACCCTTTGAGATTTAAATACAACATATTCTCCTAAGCTCCCCACATACCCAACTTCATTTTCTAAAAAAATAAATAAATAAATAAATAAAAATTTAAAAAAATGGAGTCCTTTGTGTGGGGGGCAGCTGCTTCTGAGCATGGGGACTGCCCTGGCACTTGGTTGATAAATCTAGAGACACTCCATTAGGGAAAATTGTTTTTCCTCTTCCAGAACTTTTGAACTGGGAAGAACGTCTTTGTTAGGGATGGGACTCTGTGACCATGTCCACTCCTCCATGCTGGGATTCTGTCTGTCTTGGGCCTCTGCAGACTTTGTGCATACTGACAGTCTCTGTGAGTTCAGGTGTGTGTCCGCCCTCCTTAAATGAAATGATTTAGAACTTGAAGAATCAAATAAATATACACATCTTCAGATTATTATACCAAGGGCAAGTAATTTAATTTCTGATGTTATCAGTTCTGATGTTCTTAAAGCTTGGAACTTCAGTACCCTGGCAATAAACTATCATATTACACAATTGTATAGGTGAAGAGGGATTTCCTGTTGGGATTGACAGCATGAAAATGAGAAACCACAACACGAAATCACTCAGGTCACATACAGAGATGCAACATCTTAAAACAAGAAGATACCAATTGTGGTGTTCAAACCTACTCAGCATGATGTACAAATACAATAACTGGGAACCAAAGGGGGAAGGAAAGAAACAGGAAGGAGGGGAGAAGAGGAACCATGTGGTTAGAGAGCTCAGTCCTAAGACACTGTGCAGGAAACGTAACTTCAGTCACCTCCATATGCAAACATGGTTTTTGGCAAACCAGACAGCATAAGCACTTAAGACATGAAGACATCCATTTTGAGTGAACAGGCGAGATCTGATGCCTCATTCTAGAGGACCATTGGCCCCTCGCCACTGTGTGGGCTCCCTCTTCTCACTCAGCTGCCTCAGCAGGGGAAAGCAAGGTTCACATCCTATTGCTACTAAGGCAGCTCCTGTGACTACTCTGCTTCCTGCTGTCTTCATAAACCACTGCATGGGCACTCTCCACTCACTGTGCTACTGCACAGATCCCAGAACAGCTCTGGTCAGTGGGAGGAGGCTGTCTCTCTCCTCATGCCTCTCTTCCCTTGATTCCTGCCCTGCTCAGTACAAGCTTTCCAGGTTCACAGCACTGTTGGGAACAGTTGGGAGAATCAATGGATCACGGCATACAAGAGGGGAAACTTAACTAGCTGCTAAGAGTGAGATCATTTGAGTCCCTCCCATAGATGTCTTCCAGTTCACACTCACATGCTCAGCCTTCAGCTCTTCCAAATGCTTCCCTTCTTCGAATCTCCTCTAGCCATTCCCATGTTCATACACATAACAATCTAATAGCACATGTTTTGCTGCCTTGAGGACCAACTTCCAGCAGGACAGAGCTTGAGAGGGAACCTATGGAGTCAGTGGGACTGAACTTTTTATTTCAGGGAGAATAAGATTATTCTCAGACAGATGACAAGGGCTAAAACTAACTCTCTTGGGCCAGATAAAGAGGGGAAACAGAGAGAAAGAGAGAGAGGCCTTAGAATCTTTCTATGATCCTCTTGCTCAGATCTTTATTTTCTTCTCTGTATCTAAAAATGTCCCCTCTGTCACTCTTGATGTCTTCCTTCTAACTAACTTTATTTTTTCCTTACAGCTTTTTTATTCCCTCCCACACCAGTAAAATCTTTTAAGAAATATAAAAAATACAATGTGGTTACTGTAGCCAGATATTAATCACAGGCAATTGAATGGTAGGTCAATATTTATTAAAAGAGGTCAATAGCAAATTAAAACAGAATTAAGGACGGGAATGCAGAATGATCTACTCATCCAAACAGAACTGGTCTTCCTTCCTGGCAGTGGAAAAGCAGAGAGTGCTGCGCATGAGAACCCCAATCTTTAAGCTGTTTCTGTCCACAAGGCTACAGCTTCAAAGGTTATAGGTGAATCCCGTACCTACACTAACCAAGATGCCATGCCCTTAGGTCAAGGAGATGCACTTGAATCTGATTATCGAATTATGAATTCCACTTAAATTCACTACTTTTCAGGTGAGTGCTTATAAAAAATACAGGTAAAAAAAAGTTTACCATTTCCCTTACAAATTAAACCAAGTCATCCCAAGAAATACAAACATTTACATCTAAGTAACTTATTATAAATTAACAGAATCTGAGCAATTGGACTATGTTTCTCAAGCAATTCTTTTACTGGCAGCATGCATTTTGTGGTTACAAAAGAACAAATCAATTATTTTATTATTTATCTCAAAAGTAATCTTTAGGGAATCCCAATCTAAATCTTAATATATAAAAAAGAACCAGTTAGCTCTATTTTAAACACTCAGGGTGCATACCCACTCATCAATACTTCTGCCAAACAGTAAGCCCTTGAGCAGCCAGTATGACTTTTTTTAAAAAATAATAATAATTTTTTATTTATCTTAATTCTTTTTACATGTCTTCCACTGTTTCTCCTCCCTTTCCTTCTTCCTCTGCCCTCTCCCTCCCTCTCACCAGCCCCACCTCTAGTCTACTCCTCAGAGAAGGTAAAATCTTGCTTGAGTAGTCAAATAGACTCACATACTGAGTTGAAGCAGAAACCGTGCCTGCCTTCCTCACTGTGTCAAGGTTGAACAAGGTATCCCATCATAGGTAGTGGGCTCTAAAAAGCCATTTCATGGGTCAGGGATAATTCCTTCTCCTATACCTGGGGGCCCACTAACAGCATTATCAGTGCAACTGCCTCTCTCATTCAGAGGACCTAGATGGGTCCCGTGCAGGCTCTCCAGTTGTCTGTCCAGAGTCCATGAGCTCCCGTTAGCTCAGGTCAGCTGTCCCTCCATTTTCTCCACTGTGCTTTTGGTTTCTCCTTGATCCTCTATTTGTTCCTCCTTCTCTTCAACTAAACAGGAGTTTAGCCAAGTGCTGGGCTGTGGGTGTCTTTATCTGTGTTAGTCTTTGGATGTAGGTTCTATGATGACAATTAAGGTGGCCACTCATCTGATGACAGGGGAAGACTGATCAGTCATATTAAATAGGAACAAAAAACTAACTAAAAACACCGATGGCGGCACAACCATCATCATTCTAGAGCTCTAGGAAAGTTTAATGCAGTTCCCGGTCATGTATCTCCAACCAGCTGGCAAGTGTTAGGCTTGGGTCTCACAAAGAAGCAGGTGGATCCAGCCAAGAGAGCTGTGTGGAGGATCCAGGTGTAGTTTAGCAGTTTAAAGGTTTGCACAAATGGTCAAAAACACTAAAAGAAATATGCAGTAAAAGAGATCCAGATGGAAAGGAGCCTTTAAATATATTCTAGTGTGTTTTTACAATGTGTGTAGTCATGATAAAGGAAAAAATGGGTATATTCACAGAAAAAAATGAAGTTTAAAAAATAAAGTCTATAAAGAGAGGGAAAAAATAATATAAAATAAAAGAGCTACTTAAGATGAGAAATACACCGGGTGTCTGGATCTTGTATGTTATTGTGTTGATTTTGAATTTTTGGAATGCTGACAAGCAAACAATAGCTGCTGGGAGACATGGGATTGTGAACTGGACTGCCAAACTGAACTAATATAGATACTTTAGGAATGCCTTAACTTTAAAAAAATAAGTCAAAAAATATTTTTGTCAAATGGAAATCAAAAATGCCTTTTGAGTTTTGTTCCCACAAGAGAAAGAGGTCATGGATTTCCTTCAGAAATGATATTTACCAGGTTTGATTAAGGGAAACTCCCTGAATCTTGATAGGTGATAACCAGCAACAAAGGTTATAGCTGATCTTCACAGGACTTGGACATCATCTCAGTTTTCTCAGGGACCCCAGATGATAATTTACCTACATAGAGCAAGAAGCAACAAGGAGAAAATGACACACACATTCCCAAGAATGGGGAGGTGTGAATGGTCTTTTGTTATTTGACATTATAGATGTTTGTTAGCATTTAGGGAAATATATCAATGATAAGATAAAAGGTAGATTATTGAATCTACTTTAATCTTAAAAAAACTATTAATCTCAAATATTTTGTATTTGTATGGACTTTTGTAAACTGATACAAATTTAAGGTTATTTTGTTATATGTTATTATATATATAATTCTACTCTTTTTAAAATATTATGTCTATGTAGTTCATTAAAAAATATAAGGTAAAGTCCTAGTTTTTAAAAGCTGTTATTATAAACTATTTAGCATAATCAGGAAACATAGGTTAGTAGTTACTCATCTATCACAATCAAATTTGTAAGTATGTTAAGCATATTTTCAAGATCATACAGAGATGTATTTTAGATAGATAAATGGCTTACAAACATTTTGGGGTAAGGTCCCACAAAAGAACAAAAGACCAAAAATAACCAACAACATTTTGGTATTCTAATATGGGGCTAGAGTAAAAGAAAAACCAATAATACTACCTATACCAATATTAATTTTCCACTAGACTAGCCCTCTACTATACTACCTTACTATATTTATTAAAAACCCTCAATCACCAAAATCTTATTGAAACCGACACTATTACACTATTATTGTATAAAATAATTGCTTCAGTTAAACAGGACACCTTAGAAGGAAATAATCTTCATAATAATCTACAGGTAAAATACCCAACAGAATGGGATATTTCCAAGAGATTATCACACTACATTAATGGTAGTGGGTATCTCCTGCACACTCATTAACACCATATCAGAGAAAAATGTAGCAATGAACACATTATTAGCAAGAGACATTCTGAGGCTGGGGCTCTTGAGGCTACATCTCTCAGAGATTTCCTCCTCGGGGTTTTTTTCTTGGTGGGCCAGCTTCCTAAACCTTAACTGCCACCTGCTGCTTCTTTGACATGGCCACTGGGCACATAAGCATCCAGAACACACACACACACACACACACACACACACACACACACACACACACACACACACACACACACTTAGTTCATGTTTCTGGATTTTCTCTTGCTTTTGTATTCTAACATACTGAAAACCAGATGTTCACATTATTTCTTCCATTTTATTGTAATGCAAACATAGCCTTCATTTTTTTCCAAATGAGAATTTCTAACCTGCTTCTGTGAGAGAAAAACCTGAGTTCATTATTTCTATTAAAAGTTCTCAAGTGATAATCTCTGGGATACTGCCCATCATCCTCCATTGAGATGCCCATCATTACAGGATGGGCTTCAGCCCTCAGGTTAAGAAAATGTCCCCTGCACTGGTGCCTTCCTCACTTTGGCTGGATGTTTCCTCTCAGGGCCAGACACCTTGCTGAAGTACTCATACCATGGCTGATGAAAGCCTCCTTCACCAGGCTTGTTGTCTGACTCCTGGTGCTAATCTGTGAGCAGTATCCACTTTCCCCCTGAAGCTTTGACACTCCACCAAGGCCACCTCCATGTGCATAAGCACTCATCAATGGTAGCAAGTGGCCACACAGAACTATACCACCATGTAGACAATACCCTTACCTTGCCAGTCTCTGAGACCTATTATCACCTCTGCCTTCTACACAGACACTCTCCTTATCCTACTTGATCTTTAACACCCAATGCCTGGACATCCACATCCAGGCAAGAATGCTCTCCTTAACTTAGTAGACACTAAGGTCCCACATTGACATCCACCATATAGACACTTTTAACTGTGTCTGATATACACTCTGCAAAGAAGCTCCTTTCAACATTCTGGGTCTTTGAACCCCAGCCCAGTATGGATCCAACACTACTCACTATGTATGGGTGCACTCCTCACACTTCCAAATGCCCAGTTCCTCTATCAGGACCACCTTTTCCACCTATATGGAGTCAGGACTCCCCACAAGAAGTGGGCTCACCATGCTCAAGTACAGACTCCCTAAATGACCATTTCACAGAATAACTTCCTTCCTCACCTCTCAGGCTCTGACATGCCACACCAGGCTGCTGCTTGTAGATTCACTCCTGAATCCTACACTTTCTCACAAGCATGCTGATATTACCCTTGCTACTTGGTGTCCATTTCTGCTGACAAGCCAGCCTTTAAAAACACCGACCAGGTGATTAAAGTTTTCATCCTGCGAAGCTCACCCCGAAAGGGAAGTGATGCTGAAGGCTGGTTCATTCTCTTACCAACCAAACATTCAAGTCTATATAATGAACACTGATAAAGCTCTGGACATCGTGGCGCAGATGAGTACCCCCGGTTGAAATATTCTGTATATTGTCACATATTATCATTCTGGGAAAAAGATTGCATACATGGGGCCAATGAGGGTTCTCTATTTGGGACCCTTCCTGACCACACTTAATATGTCTCTCCCTGGTGATGTGGGAATGTCTTTCTGTGTGCTGTGAATATCAATCTTTAAATAAAAAAGCTGTTTTGGCCCATGACAGGCACCATAAAAAAAATAGGTGGGGAATCAGAATAGGTAGGAAAGGAAGGGCGGAGTCAGAGTCGGACTGACCCAGCTGCCAAAGAAAAAACATATAAGAAACACAAGTGAGCCATGGGCCACGTGGCAGGACAGATTAATGAAAATAAATTAAGATGTAAGAGCTAGCTAGCAATGTGCCTAAGCCATAGGCCAAACAACATAAAGCTAATATAAGTGTTTAAGTCATTTCTAAAAAAGCCTAAGCAGCAGCGAGCAGCTTAAGAGTCTAGGGCTGCAGGTCTGTGGGTCTAGACCTCTGGCTGCCCAGGGCCAAAAAAACATATTGTAACAGATGATGTCCATGGGTGTTATGTAGCAAGATACAAAGGAGAACCCTTTGTAACACCCTTTAGTTCTCCTTTGTATCTTGCTACATAACAAAACTATAATCCTAAGAGCAGGCTCATTAGTTCAGTATATCATCCTAGTAACATAAATCTGCAGGTACTGTGGGATCCTGGTAGTCTGCAGACACTGGTTACAATTAGTGGCATCCTTGAGAAATCCTGAACTTGAAGCTAGAGTCTGAAATGAAGACAATCTTGTGGCGGCATGGCCTGAATTTGTAGTATAATTTTAATTAGTAAATTAAATGGGTTTATTGGCAATGGCTTACCAGAACAGCCATAAGAAACATTTTAGGGAGGGCTGAGGAAGAATATACATCATATGGGAAAAGAGTTGTTAAATTTCTATAGTGATAATGGTGTTGTTCTGTTGTGCAATAACTATTTCAGATAGTATACACTGAAATATTTCCTAAAGTGTTATGTATCAAACTAATTCTCAAATGTCCTATGAAATAACATGTGCATATATATGCATATTCACACATACATATCAAATTATCAAAATGACAATAATACTATATATGGAAGTTGTGTGAATATTTATGATACCGTCCAATCAACTTGTATTTCAAAATATTCATAGTAAGATGTTGAAAACACTTCCAAAGTGTTAAGCAGAATACAAGCTTCCATGGAGTATGTGGGTCTCCTCAGTGTCCATCCACATGGCACAGACAATCCCTAATGCATCAAGCACCAACTTGAGACAACAAAAATCACTGGGATGCCAGTAGAAGGCTGGCTATCATCTTCTTAAACTTGCTATTGATGAAGATCATCCAGCCCAGGATCAGTCACCCAAGAGAGGACCACATCAGCCTCAAAGCACCCATAGCACCTGACACATTAGCCATGGGGACCAAGTTCATGGATGGTTCCTGGTAGTGCAGGTATGGGAGACATGAGAAAATGTCAATGGAAAGGCACAAACTGCCAGAGAAAATATGAGTAAGCCCTGAGGATCAAAGTGACAATAATAACAATATCACCCTGTCTGTCTGACTTCGCTTAAGAAGATCTTAAATGTTCTAACACCACACACCCAAAATAGGCAACTGTGTTAGGTAAGAAAGGGTGTTGTTAACCTGATTGTGGTAGCCATTGCCAGTGCATTTCCATATCAAGTCAAGACACTGTAATATGATTGTGATACATGATTTATTTGTCAGTTATACATCAATAAATCCAAATACAGAGAAACAAAGGCAGATAAATCAGTAGAGGGACCACACCATAAAATTCTATCATCAAATAAGATATTAGGAATCTAAGAATAAACAGAGAAGCTGGTGTGCTTCCACATATGTACAAAAAGGGTCCTGTATAGTCTCTGGTATATGAGAAAATTATGTTGTATAAAAGAATTAATGAATTAAAATTCATTAAAATGAATAAATATGTATGTATGTGGTCCAGTATTATCATATGTATAACTGTTGGCTGCCTATCTAAAATTCTATGAACATCTCTTAAACAAGATCTTTTCAGGTATATTTGTGATGACAGATAAAATGCAATCCCATCTCCATGGAGAATGCTTGGTTCATAAGTATATTTTCTTCATCTGACAAATTGACTTCTGATTATCAATGCAAGGGATGTCATTCCAGCCCCAACCAGAAGTTAGATGAGTTACTAAAACACATTTTTCGTTGTCACCATTGGGCTCACCTGGGTGCCAGAACCTGAAAGGGAGAAAAGAAAATCAGGGTATTTCCTACAGTAATACTGGGAAAGAGAAAACAGGTGTGAACAAGCCTGAGGGTGAGGCTGGGATCTGTGGAAATCAGATTCAAGTGTGTACAAACCAACCACTCTCCACCACCCACATCTGACATTTCCCTGTAGGAGGGCTCACTGCATTCCATATTCTCCTAGCTTGTTAACTGTTCTCCCAGAACACATCCCAGAGGAAACTTCTTCCCGAGGTCTTGGTACCGGGAACTGTCTGTCAACTCATGTGCTTGTTTATGTGCTGGAAAGGTGCCTGTCTCCTTATACTCGTGTTTTAATAAAGTTTTTTTGTTCCATTTCAGAACACCCTTACTTTAGAGACTGGAGAACTACTTAAAATCTCTGGATAATCTACTTAGTTCCGTCATCTAGGACATTCAACACCCTGGATCCTGCTTTTCCTCTCTGGAGACAGAGAATGACAATGATATCACTGCCCATTCCTCACGACAGAAATCAGGAGAGAGTATGGGACATAGTAAGACATTGCAGTTCATAAATATTACATAAATATGACACAACAATATCAGATTGAGGGCTTTGGTTTATGAGAAATAATCAGTTATGATCTTAACATAAATTTTTGTTATAAAGATATAAATGGAACCTGGAGATATACCTCAGACATTAAGAGAACTTGCTGCTTTCCCAGAAATTGTGAGAGTTCTGTTCCCAGAACTGATATTAGCAGAGTCACACCAACTATACCTCCAGCTCCAGAGGCTCGAACACCCTCTTATGGGCTCGATGAGCACCCACATACACATGGCACACACTCCCAGAGAGATACATATATACACACAAATAAAAAATAGATGCTATTTGTAATGATATTGAAAACTAAAAGCATATTAAAACCCACATGATTATAAACGCCCCTTGATTGGGTGCCCTGGGTACCTATCAGTGTATATTCTTCAAACTCAATCTCCAACTCATCTCTCCTGGGAGTATCAGTAACATGTGTCTCACATGACTCCTGTTCTGAGTAAATGGGGATAAGTGTAACTCCATCCCCAGCAATCACACCAGGAGTAGCTGTTTGAGTCTCATAACCAACAGCTGGAACACCCTAACGTCTTCTCATGCTGCAGGACCCAGGACTCCTCTAGGTGTCTCTAGACTCACGTGGTATTTTCATTGTATGGCGTCTGATCAACCCATCGCCACTGTCTGTGACCTTGATCCGAAAGCCCAATAAAATAAGCAGCTTTAGGTTCCAGGAAACGGATGATGAAATCCTAAGAGGAAAGAGACAACGTTCAACCCCGGTGGAGTGCTTCTTTTTCTGTTAGAGAATTTTTATAAGATCTTTTAAAAATGTTTTAACTACTCTAAATTATAGGGTTCAAAACGGTGCACACATGCAAACACATAATAATCAAATCCTAGTTCATCTCTCTAGGCCCTCAAATAGTTTTCAAATTTTATATTAATACATAACAATTAGACATTTTAGAGATGCACTATGATATTTTAACTGAGCTTTTTCTGGTCACACAGGGATAAAAAGACAAAGAAAGGATCAAAGAACAGAAGAGCAGCCACCAGCCCCAGGAGTGATGGCCTCCTCTGGCTGACCAGGACACAAAGTCACAGTCACAGCCCTGATTTCCATGATCATAATGAATTCCCATCGCAGACTCACTCCCCTCTTTCCTCCCCAGCACCGTTCTTGAAAGTTGTGCATGAGAGAATGGAGCAGATTTAATCATTCTCCGTTCATAACTTCAGATATTTCCTTTCTGGGGTTGGCTGTGACTCCTGACTCTATCCCTTTCCCAGTTCAGCTCTGCGCCCTCCTCTGTTAGGAGTTGGTACTACAGGAGCACTAGAGGGCTGAAATCACAATCTGGTCTCTAAGCAGAAACACTCCATCTCTCCCTCCACCCTCGGACTTTGCATCTCTGTTGCCCTGGTTCCCTGTGGGTTGTTTAGGCCCAGTGAAGCAGGGGCAAGGTTTTGAATGCCAAGGCTGAAGCCCCCTTTCCGGCTGTCCGATGGAAAGCCGCCTGCCACAGCATCAACACCCATGTCAACAAAACTCCACTGTCCCCCAGGATGCACCTGCTCTTCCTTGCTGTGGACCACCATCAGATGAGCATTCCTGCTGGAGCACTTCTCCTCACTCTGAGTCCAAGATGCAGAGTCTGTGGTAAGGAAGTAGCAGTGGGAACCAAATGGCTTCCAATCCTTTGGGCAACAACTCCAGACTTTGTCTTTATTGGGAGGAAGGAGATCTAAGTTTTTTAAGTTTGTGTTTAAATATGACATAACACAAAAATACACCCAGGGCTCAGAAGAAAGTAACTCATTATACCAAGAACCAAAAAAATTTCAAAACAAAGCAAGAGGTAATACATAAACTCGGGAAAACACTAACAGAGAAGAAGCAGAAATAACGTAAGAGCCATAGGGTGGGAAGGAGTGCTGTCTTCTGGACGTGACATAGTTGCTGCACATCACAAACTCACAGTGGTAGTGAATCATATGAAGCTGAGCCAATCATCTATGCTTCCTAGAGAAGCTTAGCAGTTAAAGGTTGTGGGATGAGGAAGCCATGTTCTTCAGTGGCGTGACCATGAGTACATTGCTCTCACTCAAGTAATGAACCCCCAACTGTGGTGATATATTGTGTATCAAATAAAGATTGCCTGAAGGTCAGAGGACAGAGCCAGCCACAGGGGTTAGCCATAGAGGTCGGGCAGTGGTGATCTGTGAGTTCAAAGACAACCTGGAATATAGGAGATTAATCCAGTCCAAAAAAAGAAACAGAGCCAGGCAATGGAGGCACACACCCTTAATCCCAGCACTAGGAAGGTTGAGACAGAAAGTGATATGGCTGTGCAGAGAAAGGAATATGAAGCAGAAAGAGGGGGAGTTCTGCCCCTCGCTTTCCCCTTTCAGCCTGAGGACTGTGCAGTGGTGAGAAATTTTTTTAGTGGCTTGTTCCTCTGTCCCTCTGATCTGTCATCGTTTGCTCCAAGATCTGGCTCCAGGTTTTTATTAAGACCAATTAGGATTCTTACAATACCCAACCATGCAAGAAATCCTCCCTAAATGCAGTAAGCCACAGAAAAAGTGTGAAGACACTTTTTACAAGACATGAAAGTAAGAGGAAGTAAGAAGAGAACGTGGAACAAAGAAGAGTCTTAGTGGGAAAGAAGAAGGAATTAAAAGATCAAAACATTATATATGCATGAAAATGTGAAAGAATATTTTTTTAAAGAAGCAAGATAGCAAAAATGTTAGAATTTTCTGTGCAAGCTTTAACACCTATCATGATAAAAAGTGCATCCATGAGCAGGTGCCATAGTAGCATGCATACCTTGTAACCAACAGCTTTCTAATTAGACTTAAAGACCCACTCAACAACAGGGAAACGGTGCCTGTTACTGGAAATCTAATCAACTACCCAGGGCTGTCAGAATCGTGGGTCTTGGAGAACCTACAACTACCATTTTATTAAACCTGAAAAATCCCTAACTACATTCTAAATATTTGTCCTCACACCTGCAGATAAGTGTAATCCTCACCTCTCATCAAGGAGACTTCTCTTTGCAACATACAGTGACCAGTAGAAAACCACAACCAATCAAAATTCACAGTTGTGGATCCCATTCCCAAGGGATACATCTACAAAACAACTCCAGCACCTAAGGCACAGGGATCCTTTCAATAAGAGAGGGTGGAAAGAGGAACGGAGAAGAACAAGGAGTTTACTGTGAGATTGTATCTCCTAGGAAACTACACCCATAAATTCTCACCAACATGGCTGCCTAAACATGAGCTGGTCAAGGACAACAGCAATAGACGTGCTAACATGGATGGGGTGTGAGAGGCAGGGAGTCTACAAGGCCTCAGCCCTACATAAGAACTACAGGCAACTAAGGATTTCTGAGAGAGAGAAACAGTCTGCCTCAGGGAGAGCTCACCCACTGCTTATCCAGTATCATATGGTCAGCCCTGAAAACATTCATACAATTAGCATTCTACACAATGAGCAGATTGTACTCACTCACTTATTTTTTTCTTCAAGAAGAGCCTTTGGGAAAATAGATAGATAGATAGATAGATAGATAGATAGATAGATAGATAGATAGATGGATGGATGGATGGATGGATGGATGGATGGATGGATGGGTGGGTGGGTGGGTGGGTGGGTGGGTGGGTGGGTGGATGGATGGATGGATGGATGGATAGATAGATAGATGTATATATGTGTATACATATAATATACACATAAACATGTGTAGCAACAATTAATTTTTTTAAAAGAGGCCATGAATTTGAAAGAGCAAAGAGGAGTATATGGGAGGGTTTAGATGGAGGAAGTTTAAAATAGAAATTATGTAATTATATTATAATCTCAAAAAATAAAAGATAATTTTAAATGCTTCCACGAGAAGATACAGACGTCTTCTAAAAGCCGGCAAAGAAGCAGTTGTAATAAGAATCAAAATGGATTTTTTTTTACTTGAAAAACTGCAACAACCTTTTTTAATTTATAATAGATTGAACCAATAGCAGAATGGAAGGAACAGACAAATCAGTGAATTATCAAATAAAATTTAAAAATACCAACTTAACAAAAAATGAAATACATGGGAAAAAATACAGCCTCATGTCATGATCCCAAATGTACATATAGAAGATAACACAGAACCAAGATATGTGCAGTGTAAACTGACACATGAGAAAGGAGGAAGGAGCATCCAGAGATAGAGACAACCATTCCAAAACACAAGAAGAGTATAAAAGGGCGTTGCCCAGCTTGAAGGAGATAAATCGAAAGTCAGTAAATAAGATAAAACACAAAAAAAAAATTTAGAGCTGATTAATACATTTCTAAATAATATAGGTGTCAAAACATCAAGGTCTATTTTCAAAACACATTTAACTGGGCTGGGAATGAGGCTCAGTTAGAGTGCCCATCTAATGAGCAAGAAGCCCTGGGTTCCATTCACAGCACATCATAAAACCAAATGTGGTAGTGAACATTTATGATCCCAGGACTAGGGAGGTGGAGGCAGGAAGATCCAGAATTTAATGTTATCTTCAGCTACGTAATGAGTTTGAGGCCAGCCTGGGCTATTGCACGAATTCTATTTAGTATTATAATAAAAACCTGGAGCCAGATATTGAGGGGAAAGCTGGGATATCAGAGAGGGAACAAACCATAGCTAATTCTCACCCACTCAACTCCTCAGGCGGAACAGGCTAAGTCCTATCTTCCCAGGTTCTCAGCCTGACTGGTCGCCCAGGCAGAATGCTGAATTTCTGCCTTCTCCTGCCTTATATTTTTTCCCCACCCAGTTATTTTACTTCTTGGTTCAACTCTATATCATGATCTTAGAGCTAGGATTAAAGGTATGAGCTAGTACTGCTTGGCTGTTAGGCCTTGAACTCACAGAGTGATAAGATTAAAGGCATTGGTCACCACTCCCTGACTTGACTTCCCCGCTTGACTGTGGGTGATTCGGTCCTCTAATATTCCAGATAATTTTATTAAATATACAATATATCACCACACTCTGCTGCATGAGACTCTACCTCAAAATAAAATTGAAACAAAAAAAAATGAAAATACAAAGTGTCAAAACCTCTAAGACCCCATTCTTCAGTGAAAGGATCCAGGCAGGGCTACTCAGTGAAATGGCTGAGACAGAGATGGAGACAGAGACCATTTATCTGAGTTCAGGACAAAGCCCTTCTAAACCCCAGAAGTAAGGAAGCAAACAAATTGTTGAAAGTGATGTGTCAAAGGGCCAGAAGGGCCAATAGGAAGTGGCTCTAAAGCACAAATGTAGAAAACACATAAGTATCCAATTATAATACAAAATAAATGTTTGCAAGTAGATGCAGATTCAAATCATTAAGGACAGCAATAAATGGGAGGTAAATATAAATCTCATATGCATAAGAATTTCAAAATCTTATGTTGCTACGTCTAATGGCTAATAGTCCACATCTTAGCATGTCCTGGAAAGGCGCTTTTGTCAACTGGACTCAAGACATTAAGTTTTACCTTCCCTGGATGAGTGGTTTTTTATACAATCCAATTTTGTGTAATTCAGTTGTTTTGTAGTATTTTTTTCTTCAAGAAGATCAGAATACATTTGAAACAAAACTGGAAAAAAGAATAAAATAGTCATTTTCATGGTAGCATTATGATTTTGTTCTTTATTTATGTCTTCACTCACACACACACACACACACACACACACACACACACACACACACAACACACACACTCTTTTTGATTGGTTGGTTGGTTGGTTGGTTGGTTGGTTGGTTGGTTGGTTGGTTGTTTTTTGAGACAGTACTTCTCTGTTCTGGGACTTGCTCTGTAGACTGGGCTGGCCTCGAACTCACAGAGATCCACCTACCTCTGTCTCCCAAGTGCTGGGATTAAAGTGTGTGCACCACCACCCAAAGTGTGTTTCTTTGAGGCAGTGTCTAACTGTGTAGCCCCAACTCTCACACCCACAGACACTCCCCTCACCTCCAGAGAGCTAGGCCTGAGCCCTCATACCTGGCTTTTAGTGAATGAACCAAACTGGCATGGTAATCCCAATTTAAAACTAACTCCCAGGCATAAATCAGGAAAATAGGGAGCTGGGGGAGGGGGTGGATGAGAAAGAAATTAGGGGAGAGAATGTGAATGAATATGATCAGAATACATTGTATGAAATTCTCAAACAATTAATAGAAATATCTTTTTAAAATAAAAAAGAATGAAATACTTCTTGTCTGTGATTTGTAAAGAACATGATTTTTTCTTTAACTAAATGACCTATCCCTTTAGAATTGGGGCTTTTCTCCTTCCACATTATGCCATATTTGCTCCTTAACCCACCACATTCTTGCTGTTGCTTCTACAATTTCACTAAAACCATCCTTGAGCCAAACATGACAGTGCCTACCTATATAATCCCAAAACTGGGGAGGTGGAGACAGGCGGATTGCAAATTCCAGGCCTGTCTGGACTATGTATCAAGTTCAAATCCAGTCTGGGCTGCAAAGTGCAACAATATTTTTTTAATCATTGGAATAGATTATCAGTAATATCCCAGGATTCATTGTCCATCTTGCTATTTGCTGGACCCCAGTTTCTGCCTCCTCAGCTCTTGGCACACTTATCTGTCCCCCACCCCACCCCCGCACTTTCTGTCACTTATGTCTTTTATGGTCTCTTCTCCCTCCATCCGTCCTTTAAAAATGCAACACTCCCCACGGTCTGTCATTGTCTTCGTTCTCATACTTCCTTCCTCCCAAGGGATGGCATGGATCCCAAGGTCTCACCTGCTACCTACATGTGACGACTGGGAAACCTCAGACCTTCCCTCTTGACACTTGAACAAGTGGGTGCTCACTAAACACAGCACATGAAGATAAGTTCAACACACTCAAAACCCAAATCAACCTCTTCTATCCTAAACCTGCTCCCCATCCTGTATTATCTACCTTTGTGAACACTTTCATCACAGCTGAGTCTACAGGGTTTGGAGTAGCTTCATTTCCTGGGTCCCTTAGTCCCCAGTATCAAGCCTCTACCTCCTAGGCTCTCCTTACCATTCTCCAAGAACACTGGCTCTGGTCACCTGACTGCTGGGTGATGAATTCACTTTCTAACTTGTCTCTTTACCTCCCGTTTTCTCTGTTCCACTTTCTTGCAGTTCCAACAGCACACTGCTGCATGTCTAACTTGACGGTTTCAAATCCCTGCCTTAAATATTTAATGACTTCTCCTGACTGTGACACTAGAAAAATGCTAGCAATTTTCAATATTGCTCTGTCTATGCTTCATCTGGCCGGCCAATCGTTCAACAGCAACTCTGGCTACTTCCACGCTGAGGCCTTGAGGGGCATGGATAGCTCTCCCTCCCCACCTCTGTGCTCTAAGTTGATCCTGACAAGTGGGAGAACTGTGTCCATATTGCTCCTGTAGATCCAGTTAACAACCTCTTCCTCAGAAGCTATTATGCCGCATGTGCCTGGCCACGTGTGTGCAGGTGACTGAGTTCAGCCAAGAACCTCCTGGTTAATGTCAATACAATCTGCCAAGCCACAGAAGCATGAAACAAACAGCTTTCTTAACCTGTGAAACTTTAAAACTGTTTGTTAAGAAGTAAAAGATAATTTTTTTTAAATGTTTAATAGTCAGGTGGTGGTGTTGCACACTTTTAATCTCGGGAGGCAGAGGCAGACATATCTCTGAGTTCAAATTCAGCTTGGTCTAGAGAGTGAGTTCCAGGACATTCAGAGCTACACAGAAAAATCCTGTGTGTGTGTGTGTGTGTGTGTGTGTGTGTGTGTGTGTGTGTGTATGTGTGTGTGTGAGAGAGAGAGAGAGAGAGAGGGAGGGAGGGAGGGAGGGAGGGAGGGAGGGAGGGAGGGAGGGAGGGAGGGAGGGAAGGAAGGAAGGAAGGAAGGAAGGAAGGAAGGAAGGAAGGAAGGAAGGAAGGAAGGAAGGAAGGAAGGAAGGAAGGAAGGAAGGAAGGAAGGAAGGAAGGAAGGAAGGAAGGAAGGCTTAATGGAAAATTTCAAACACTTTTTTGATTTGGAGACAGGTAGGGTCTTACAGCATGGCCCAGATTGGCCTTGAACATACTATATAGTCCAGATTGGCGTTTGCAACCCTCCTGCCTCAGTTTCCCAAGTGCTAAAATTATAGGCATTCAACACCATGCCCAGCCAAGACTTTTTTATGCTACCCAGCCCTTTAACATTCTGAATCTCATGTATGTCTACCACATGTGGCCTCATTTCTTCTTCGTTCAGTGTTACATGTTCCAGACAAACTTGCTTATCTTCCTTATATTTTCCCAGGCTCTCATACTTTCAGAACACTCCTGTCCCACACAGACCAGATGTCACTTACCCCAAGCTTACTTCAGCCTTCTGCTTATATCTTACCTGCATAACACTTCCTATACAATTTTGTAAATGTTACTTCACTTAACCGCTCTCTAAACTTTTTAAGAACAGGGATTATTGTTCTTTCTGGACCCTAGAACACACTGTCTAGCACACAGTAAATGGACACTACTAATTATCAAGGGGAAAGTTAAAATCTACTAATTTTGTACTTTTATTTTTAGACAACGTCTCACTGTGCAGCCATGGCTGGCCTAGAACTCACAGAAATCTACCTACCTCTGCCTCCTGAGTGCTGAGATTCAATTAAATTAAAGGCATATGCCACCATGCTTGGTCTTGTTTTTAAATTTTTGAATAAATTCCAAAATCCAACCTTATACAGAAATCCTCTATTTGCTTAATTGGCTTTGATCTCACGTAGTCAGGAGCAGAAATTAAATAATTAGGAGTTACATTTGAGCACTATCCCTAGAATAACTCTACCCATCTCTTCTCATCCCTCTGCTCATCCCAAAAACCGAGAGCCTGTATGTCCACTGGGGGTGGCTTCAAAATGCTGATGAGGAAATACAGATTCATCCTCAGTACTGGAGTCTAACACAAACGCCCCAGGATTTCACTCTGTGACACCAATAAATATCCGCTTGCTTCTCTAGTGAGGATGAATGGCTTTTACAGAAGAGTTACTCCAAAACAGAGCGCTTCTGTCTCAGATTTCTTGAGAAAGCCACTGATTATTATCTGTTTCTAATGGATGTCTCTCTTCATGCAAGGCAGGCATTGCTTACTTATCCCATTGGTGTACTTACTGGTCAAAGCAACAGAGAATAAGATTGCTGTCAGCAGGAAAAATATCAATGAGGCAAGAAGCAGCGTGGGAAAGCCAGGATTGCTTTTGTGAATGGTAGTCTTCTTTGGGGAAACTAAAGGAAAAACCAAAGTAATTAAAACAGTAATGAATTATCTTCTTCTTTTCTACTATGAAATATTAATAGAGACTCTTGAAACAACATAAAAATTGAATATGGGGGAAACAATGATGTCCATTGGATAAAATGAAAGCACAAGTTTCTACCAGTGACAATAACTTGTTAATATCAGTTACCATTAATATTGAGAGACACATGTGAATGTAGATATATATATCCTTTCATGGAGTTTTAGAGTGTATATACATGTGTGCATATTTTTCTATTTGAATGACATAACGTAATCACTTATTTCTGCTATTATTTTCCTTCACGTTGTACCATGAACATTTTTGTGTCATTGCATTTTCTTCTTTAACATTCTTTAATTTGGTTACACAGTTACTTCATTGTATATTTAAATATTCGCCCAAACTGCTTCCAATATTACTTTAAAACATGCAAAACCAGAGAAGTCTGTATAAGCATACTTCACATGTTTAGGATATGGTCTAAGGTTATCTGTTTAGCTACTATTATTCAGGTAGAAACCATGTTCTGGGTTGAAGGGGACCAAGCGAGGGAGAGGTGTAAAAGAGAGAGAGAAAGAAAAGAGAGAGCACACAAAATGTCACAGCTGCGCTCACATCTGCTGAGTCTAAAGGTCACTGTGTGTAAATGCATATGTAACCGTGTGGCATGAAAGCTGGGAGGGGAAATGTCTCCGGAAGGGAAAGGGACGAACAAGCGGGGAGGGAGGTGGAGCAGAGCTAGGGATACACACAAGGGCTATGATGTGTTTGTATAAAATGTCATAATGAATCATAGCCAAAAACTAGTTCTAAAAAATAAAATTCTCTAATGAATAAAATTCTCTTGTAATTCTAGTAACAGCTGACATCCAGCATGTGGGAAGTCCTGCGTCCATTCCCAGTGTGAGTAGACAGCCAACTGTTCCTTAAGATAAAAATGTCCCAAAATACAAACTAATTTCTTAAAGTTATAATAGGCTGTCAAGTAAATAGAAAACTAATAATTTCAGTATCAAATAACATGAATTTATTTTCACAAAAAAGCAGAGTTTTACATAGGTCAAAAATACGCAGTGGAATTCAGGCTTTCTCTAAATGGCCAGAGTAAAGAGGGTATCGTGAACTCTCTCTCTCCCAGAGAACAAGGCAACAACCCCTTCAAGCATCTCCACAGACAACTCACCCAGCCGAGACTCCTGTCTCCCATACACAGCCCTCAGACAGACAACAGCAAACATCCCCCAGGCCTTGATCATGAACATTTTTTTCCTCATTTGCTTATACCACCAGAAAATGAGGTTGCATTGTTCTGGAGCCGAGGGATTCAGTTTACCTGAAGATGAGTCTGAGACAGTGCCTGAGGAAACAGGTTGACTTTTGAAGTTCACGTCAGTATAAATATTTGGTGAAGCCATATTGAGAAGAGACCTGCTTTTTCAGAAAAGCCATGTCATTCTTAATTCTTTACTTATAAACAAGAAATAAGAATGATAATAATTATCCCACCATCAACTAGAAGGTGCAGAGGCACTAAATGGGCGAGAGCCTCTGAGTACAGCAATAAGAATTTAAAATCATGGGGTGGAGCTATCTGGGTCACAGACAGAGAGGTCTGATCCCCACAATCAGGAAAAAAAAAAAAAAAAAGACTCACAAACTTTAAACCTGTTTGGTGTGGATACGCAAATACTGTGAAATGTGGAATGAAACCAGAAGAAACAGGAAGGAAAGAAAAAGAGGAACCAGGCAATAGAGAAGTGTTCCCTGAGCCCTGAGCCTCCGGCACGCTGCAGCAGAATCCATGGGCTTCCACAAGCAGACATGGTTTCTGAAGAAGCAGCCAAATGAACTAACACAGCTAATACTGTACTGCAGCATCCTCTTTAGCTGGATAGCTGAGTTCTGGGCATCACATTCTAAGCAGCTCCTTCCTTGACCTCGGCTCCTTTCCAGCTCTGTAGAATGTACTTGTGCTTGACTGTAAGATTGGGGCAGATTTTCTAAGTCTCTCTGGCTTATTAATGAATGATCAATAAGGGGTCTAAAAAATTCAAGATAATGCGGTTGTGGGGCTGCAGCATTCCAAATCTCCACAGTCATCGTGAGTTCAACCAATCAGCCCTGGAGAATCTCCAACAGAGGTGATGCTTTCTTCCTGAGAACTTCAGCTCACACAGTGAAAAGGGCATCTGTGTGGTAGAATCCGGCCAAGTTCAGGAAGACCAACTTCAAACAGGGTGAGAAAGGCATCCATACTACACACAGTGGGAATGTGAAGAGAAAGCATTGAGTCAGGACTGCACAGTCATCATCTAGGAGGAGGAAAAACATGTAGGAGCCAAAGGCTGAGAGCAAAGGGACTTTCTGACAAGCCTCCAAGCTGCTGGCAGGTTGGAAAGAATCTCACAGCGGTAGAGTGAACATGTAAACCCCAAAGGAATGCACAGAGAAATGGCCAGGATCAGAAACTACACCTGGGAAGCATATGCACCATAACAGATTCATTAAGAAGACCTTGGAGGGGGGAACAGAAGAAGGGGATGGGGAGACAGAACCATCTACTGCAGGAGAACTCCCAGGAGAGATATAGGTTCCTGACAGCCAGGACAAGAGGCTTGCCAGAAAGTCCTCATGTTCTGTGTTCACGGCAGCTCTTTCCTGCCATGCCTCTTCTTCCCTTATTTGACTTTAATGAATTAAGAGACCAAGTCTTCCATGGGCTTTGTATGCCAGTAGCTCACTGGTTTCCACCCCACTGCTCTCTTTTAAAGTCATTTCCTCTGACTGGAAATCTGGTGTTCAGGTTTCCTGGCCATGCTTCACATATTCACCCTCTTGTACTGACTCTGTTCCTGTCTCCCTCTATGTACTTTTTACCAGCCCAGTTCTATCCTGGTGACACTCCTGCATGTAGCTCATTGGTAGAGACAACTAACACTGGTCTGCATAGTGCCACAGCAGCAGCAGTAGGGTCTCAAGTTCACTAATGATGCTGCTCCTTGAAGGCAACTCAATGGCATCAATATCTGAGGCTCACAGTGTGGCAGCAGCACCCATGACCCCAGAGACTGTATTAGTGGAAGCAATGGTGGTGGCCTCTCAAGCCCATTCCTAGGCAACTGTTTTGAGCTCAGAAAATGCAGATTCTGTAATCACACATTTTCTGGAAGTTATGACCATCATGGGAATACCTGTACAAATTAAGACTGACAATGCTCCGGCATATGTCTCTAGTAAAATGAAACAATTTTTGCTTATTATAGTATAAAATATATTATAGGTATACCTCACAAGTCTACAGGACAAGCAGTCATAGAGAGATCAAATCAAACTCAAAATAATAAATAAACAGAAAGGAATAACAAAGACCCCCCAGAGATAGACTACATAATGCTTTATTAACTTTGAATTTTCTCAATGCTAATGAGAAAGGAACAACAGCTGTTGGAAGGCATTGGACTATAGAAAAAACAGGTGAACTAAATCAGCTTGTTTACTTCAAAGATGTACTAACCTCTGAATGGAAGCCAGGATTTGTGCTACATTGGAGAAGGGGTTTTGCTTTTGTTTCCACAGGTGAAGAAAAGCTATGGATACCATCAAAATTGATAAAGATTCTATTTGAACCAGAGAAACTTCTTGATAAAGAGAAATGATGGCTCATATACCCATGTGACAATTCTTTAAGCTGTAAGAATAAATCATCAAACAAGGGTTGGGGCAGGTTTTTGTTTTTGTCTTTATAGAAAACTAGAAATAGCCATCCTCAAGAAGACAAAAGATCTTGGGCATCTTGATGTCTGAAGCAGAAATGGAGGCTATCCACAAAAAAAAAAAAAAAAAAAAAAAAAAAAAAAATACAACAAAGGAATATTGGACCTATTGGTACCAATATACTCTGCAGGGTACAATCTCATTGCTTAACATCTAATATATTATCTCTTTATTTGTTTAAAAAAAAAAAAAGGTGAAGCCCTAGTATCTTATCAGTTGTCTGTAGTAAACCAATGCAATGTCTAATTTTGACCTTTGAAGAATCCAAAAGGAAGATGTTATGTGAAAATGTCTTTCTATATGCTGTAAATATCAATCTTTAAATAAAAGAGCTGGTTTGGCTCTTGGTGAGCACCACAGAAGAAATAGGTAGAAAATCAAAATAAATAAGAAAAGAAGGGCCAAGTGAGAGACAGATGGAGCCAGATGCCCAAGAAGAAACATGTAAGGAACACAGGTGAGCCACGGGCCACATGGCATACAGATTAATGAAAATAAGTTAAAATAAAAAAGCTAGTTAGCAATGTGCCTAAGCCATAGGCCAACCAGCATAAACTTAATATAAGTGTTTAAGTCATTTTGGAGGGTCTAAGCAGCTAAACGGTCTGAGACTGTAGATCTGTGAGTCTAGACCTCTGGCCGCCCGGAGCCAGAAAACCTCACTGTAACAATGATTTCACACAGACTATGACAAAACCACTAGGCTGACAAACACCAACCAAAGAACAATTTCAAGGTAGCTAGCTGAGATGAACCAGCTTCACAGACTACTCTAGCCAGGACTTGAGACAAGCCCTGCACTTTCCCATTGGGTAGAAACTGGACAACAAATGATACAGATACTTATGTAAGGACTTGACAATTCAAAACATTCTTTTCAAATTCCCTATAGATACTATCACCATCATACAGCAGAAAGAAAATTTAAGAACCTGACACACATTCCTAAGAAGTGGGATGGGTGGTTTTTGGCCTTTCAATGGTTATGGATGAATGTCATTGTTTAGGGTAATTGCTTACAAATTGTTATTGGTTGTGGTTAGGAAGAAAAGCTGAACAAGGGAGATTAGATTCAGAATTCTTGTTTAAAAAAAAAAGAAAGAAAAAGGGGATACAGATACGATAGTATATAAAGGCAGATTATTGAATCTACTTTTAAAAAGCAATTACTAGTTTTAAATATTTTACATTGGATTGGATTATATGTATATTGCATATAAATCATGATTTATTTATTTATTTGAGATTAATTTGTTATTGTACATATATTTCTATACTTGTTCAAAGTATTGTACCTATACAGTTCATCTCACAATGTAATACAAATCATTAATCCTTGAAAGTTACCATTACCAATTAATTAGATCATAAAGAAATGCAAGTGAGTAGATTACAATCTCAGTCATATTAGATATGTTTTCAAGGTCAAATAGAGATATATGTTAGATGGACAGGTCTTCTTCAAACACTTCAGAGATCTACGGAATATGGCATTTAAGATATTTTAATAACATAGGTTACTATTTTTATGATAATGGGACATCTGCTCCTAGCAAGCACCAATCTACTTCAGAGAAGATTGTGGGCATCAAAGAAACTCCATATGGAGTTGACCTTCTTTGTGGCAAAAGTTAGCCACTGGGCAAGAAAATGCCCCTGCCTCCACTGCTGACAATATGATGTCCAAAATGGACAATCAGGACACACAAAAAAGGAACTGCTAAACCTTGCCAGGACAACGTAGAAAGGTCTTTAAGAATATCCTGCTTCACAGAGAAATTTGTCAGACATGCTAGGCCTGCAGGCTGAAGATGGATGCTTCAATGATGCATATAATTATTGTACCTATTGTATATGGTTTTGCTTATATTAGTTATAACCCTTTTATATTTGTCACAAAAGGGGATATGTGTATACTTAATAAAATCAGCCTGGAATAACAGAGAACAGAATCACCCACAGTCAAGTCATAGAAGGCCAGAGAGTGGTGACTCACACTATTAATCCCAGCACAGGGATGACTGAGTGGTGACCTATGCCTTTAATGCCATCACTCCAGAGACAGATCTTTCTGTATTTCTGTGCATTCAAGGCCTAACTGCCAAACAGCACTAGCTCACACCTTTAATCCTAACTCTAGGATTGTGAACCTGGAAGTGAAACAACTGGGCAGGGAAGATATTTAAGGCAGGAGAAGGCAAAGATTCAGGCATTTTGTAGAAGCAACAAGCCAGGCAGAGGACCCTTGAAGATAGCATTTACCCTGTTCAGCCCGAAAAGTTGGCTGGGTAAAAACTGACTGTGGTCTGTTTCCTCTCTCTGATATTCTAGCTTTTCTCCAATATCTGGTTCTGGGTTTTCATTAAATACTAACTAGAATTCATGTAATATATACTAAAAATCTATCAAATTTAAAATGGGGGCTGAAAATACAGTTCAGTTGGTAAAGAATTACCTTAACATGTACAAAGCCATGACTGAACTCAATCCCTAATGCTACATAAATTGGGTAAGCTAGTACCTATACTAGCTGTAATCCTATTACCCAGAAGGTGGAGGCAAAATGTCATGAGTTCAATGTTGACTATCTAGTTCTGGGTTATCCTGGTATACATGAGACCCTGCCTCAAAAAAATCTAAATATTAAAATATAACCCTTTTTTTAAAAAAAGATTTATCTTTTATTTTATGTATATAAATGTTGAAAATGAGGCTAGGGACATAGCTCAATAGTGTTTATCTAGCCTATGTGAGACTCAAGGGTCAATCCTCACCACTACAAAGAAAGTTGGTGGACAACAGGGCCAGCAGAGTAGTGGTTAAATAAATGGCAGCATATCCACCTACTGCAAAACTGACTAGATGCTGGAAAGAGTAAGAACATAAGCAGGCCTGCAGAGATTGCCCAGAAGATGAAGAATTTGCTACACAAGCATGAGAACCTAAGTTTGGATCCCCAGCACACAAAAAAGGCCAGGTGGAATGGTATGTGCTTGGAATTCCAGTGCTGGACAGGCAAAGACAGGGGGATTTCTGGGACCTGCCTGGCAGCTAGTCTCCCCCAGCCAGTCAGATCCAGATACAAGGAAAGACCCTATCTCAAAACTAAGGTGGAAGGTGACTGAGGGAGACTCTCAATATAAGCCTCTGGTCTCCACATGCACACACACGTACCCACATACACACAGAAGCATGTGTATACATAAACAGCAAAATAAATGTGTGTGTGTGTGTGTGTGTGTGTGTGTGCATAGAAAATAGTTCAAAACATTATAAATTCTAAAGTAAAATTTAAGTATAAATTCTATCTAAGAATATTTACGTACACAGTTACACATAAGCACACAAAAATTGTTTTATAGAATGTATCTATATTTTGCAGCAGTCAGCAGTAACTGCAGACTCATAGCTGGTCTAGGTGCTGAGAATGATGGCTGGTGAGTGCTCAGCCATATATAGGGCATCTGTGTCACAAGATGATAGATCATTTCAGGAAGGGAGGGTGCATCTAATAGCCAGAGGTCGAGGTGTATGGCAGAAGGGGTAGCACTGACTTCTCCACTCTTGAATTCAGAGTAATTGGGATTACTGTAAAAGACAGGACCTATAGGCCTTGGCTAGAGAGAGACTCCTAGGCTCTGCTCCTCCCTAAAAGTTATATGCAGCTAATGGTTCGTGGGAGAGAGACATGCTCTTTAGTGGTGTAGCCCCTAATAATGTGCCCATGCTGCAATACACAACCCTCACCCATGCTCCTGTAAGCATCCCTAATGAAATTCCCTGAGTCATTAAAAAAAAAGACACAAAATTAGGAGGGGTATCAGCAGAAGTGGGTGAGTGATAAGACAAGGAGGTGAATATGCTCAAGATTCATTCTGCACAAGTGTGGAAATATCATAAAGAAACCGATTATATTAATGAATATATGCTAACAAAAAATAAAAAGCATAAAGAATACATCCCAAATTATAGCTATCAATTGACTTTGCAACTAACTTATATCCCCATTAGTGGATCTAGCCACCGATCAGAACATAGTCCTTGTACTGGGTGGTTTTTGTGTGTCAGCTTGACACAAGCTATAGAGTCATCAGAGGAAAGAGCCTCAGCTGAGGACAAGCCTCCTTGAGATCCAGCTGTGAGGCATCTTCTCAGTTAGTGGTCAATGGAGACAGGCTCAGCCCCTAGGTGGTGTCATCCCTGAGCACCTTGGTTCTATATGAATGCAGGCTGAGCAAGCTATGGGAAGCAAGCTAACAAGCAGCTTCCCTCCACGACCTCAGCATCAACTCCTGTCTCCAGCATCCTGCCCTGTCTGATTTCCTGTTCTGGCTTCTGTAGGTGATGAACAGTGATGCTGAAGTGTAAGCCTAGTAAACCCTTTCCTCCCCAACTTGCTTTTGGTCATAGTGTTTCATCACAGCAATAAAAACACTAAGACAACCCTCTTGACCTAATTACTTCTCAATCAATGTCTGGATCGCACTGGCACAGTTCACATTCAAGCCCTAATTCCAGCATAGTTATTTAGGGTGAAAAGACCAGACAATACAGGAACTGTAGGGAGATTATGTAGTTCCGTTGTAAATAATTGTCCCTCCTATGTGTTTAATAAAATATGCTGATTGGTCAAAGGCAGACAGGAAGTATCAATGGGGCTACCAGACTAAGAAGACTCTAGGAACAGGAAGAACAGAGCAGAATGCCAGAGAGAAGCCAGAAGAAGCAGAGGACAACCATGCTGCTCTGAGAAAAGGTACCGAGCCACATGGCTGAACAGGATAAGAGTCATGGGTTAGTTTAAGGGTAAAGAGTTAGCAAGTTATAGGCCTGGGCCTTAGGCCAATCAGTCTAAAATTAATATATGCATCTGCATGTCTCTGCGGGTCTGTGGGTCTGTGGGTCTGCGGGTCTAAACCTTGAGGCTAGGCCCGAAAGTCCAGGCCAGAAACTTCTTACTACAAGGGACAATGAGGAACGAAACAGAACTGAATGTAACTGAATCAGTATGGCTGAAATATAAACATGAGTCGGGTGTTTCTTTTTTAATTCAAATACATATAATGGCCAGTCCGTTGTTACATAGCATACCATCCCTTTAGGTACATGGGGGTAGAGTTGCATGGAACTTGTCTGTGCTTGAGATACCACACCTTAGAGACTGTGGAGACTGAGAAAGGTCACAAAACAGTTAGTGCCTAACAAGGAATCAATGATTTAAAAATGTAGACAGAGAGGCTGGTTTGGGGTTTCTGACTTTCTGAAATGCCTTGTCGTATAAAAGCTATAGAGAATCTGTGTGAGACTTCAGAATGAAGAGCATTCAGACTCCCCAAGCTTGTCGTGTGTAGTTTGCCCTCCATCACCTCTTATTCTCCATGTGTCCCTTACTCAGTGACTCCTCTACTCCATATCTCATCGGGTACCCACTCGAGTGTGGAACAATACCACGCCTAACACCAGCCCGTCTCCTACTGTGGTACAGAAGGAGACCAGCCATCTGGGTGCATGTGCAGGGGGTGGCATGGGGCTGCTCAGTTAGTAGTGGTGACAGATACTTAGAGCTTAACTTGTACCAAGTCTTCTTCCATATACCTCAGTTATTTCAATGATGCAGCCTACAGAAGCTAACCATAAGCTCTTTGATTCTTCATCTTATTGTCATAATAACTCTAGGATGTACTGTTATCCTCATTTTGCTTACAAGGAAGCTGAAACAAACCGGAATAATTTGTCTAGACAACAACGACAGAGAAAAAAATCTGGGCAAAGGCAATAGCTCGTGCCAAATCCACATTCCTGGCCACTAGCCTTTACTGGCCATGAGTCATGTATTATGCATGAGCTATGGTAGAAAAGGTCATTATAAGCATATCTCCCACCAAATGTTCACTTAAGGAATACAGTCTGAAAGCTGTCATTCTGAACCTTACTTTCAGCCTGACTACACATCTGTTATTTTGACAGTGTCTTACTCTGGCTTGGGTAAAGACTCCTACTCTTTACATAAAGTGGCCCCAATCAGCCAACTTTGGGGTTATGTACCTGTAATCCCAGAACTCAGGAGGTAGAGGCAGGAAGATCAGAAGTTCAAAGTCATCTTTGGCTGCCAGGTAGTGGTGGCACACACTTTAATCCTAGCACTTGGAAGACAGACACAGGCAGATCTCTGAGTTCAAGGCCAGCCTAGGATGCATAGTGAGTTCCAGGACAGTCAGGAATACTCAGAGAAACCCTGTCTTGGGGGGGGGGGAGGTCATCTTCACCATGCATCCAGTTTAAAGCTATCCTAAGCTACAAGAGATCCTATCTCAACTACAAAATAAGCCTTGTGTAGTGGCAAATGCCTTTAATCCCAGCACTTGGGGACAAAAGCAGGCAAATCTCTGTGAATCCAAGGCCAGCCTACTCTACATACTGAGTTTCAGGATAGCCAGTGCTTTGTAGGGGGTAATAACCAAAGAAAAAAGAACTCAGATGATCTTCATGTCTTTCTACGGAGTCCCTTTCATCAGCAAGTCAGAGACACATGACCTACAATTGTTCCAGTTCCTAAAGGGAGCATGCCCTCTAGTGGTCCCACAGTGACACACAGCCAGGAGAACACCTATAGGGATATGTTTCACATTTGATAAAAATCAGTCTGAGATATCAGAGGGATCTACCCACAGTCAGTCTAGGAGGATCAGAGAGTGGTAACTCACACCTTTAATCCAGTCACGGAAGGGTGGCCTGCGCCCTTAATCCCAGCAAATCTGAGTTTGAGGCCAGCTTAGTTTACTGAGGGAGTTCCAGGCTCCCAGGCAGGCAGAGGTGGTGTCATGCCTTTAATCTTAACCTGGATGTGAAACAACTGGGTAAAGAGGGTATTTAAGGCAGGCATAGAAAGACAGAGGAGGCTTTAGAAGCCACAGGAGCGAGGCTGAGGAAGCTGGAAGACAGCTGGGTGAGATTTGACTGTGGTGTTTACTCTCTGATATCTCAGCCTTTCCCTTCGAACTGGCTCTGAGTTTCCTTTATTCATGCAACAAATACCCACATGAAGTGTTACCATGACATTTTTTTCCTGACATAGCAGTATTGTATTTGGCTTACACTCCCATATCACTGCTTCCCATCAAAGGAAGTCAGGACGGGAGCTCAACTAGGACAGGAACCTGGAAGCAGGAGCTGATACAGAGGCCATGGAGGCAGCTGCTTACTGGCTTGCTTGCCCTGACTTGTTCAGTCTGCTTTCTTAGAGAACTCAGGACCAGCAGCCCAGGGCTGGTGCTACCCACAGTAGGCTGGGCCCTCCCGAACTGACCACTAACTGAAAAAAATGCCTTACAGCTGGATCTCATGGGGCATTTCCTCAACTGAGGTTCCTTTCTCTCTGATGGCTCCAGCTTGTGACGTTGACAAAAAAAAAAAAAAAAAGCCCATGGCACATGTGGTCAGACGACAGCTTAAAGACATGGATTCTCTCCTAAGCTGCTAGTCCTAACGACCAATGTCATATCATTAGGCTTAATAGCAAGCATTACTGTTATAATGAGGTTTCTGGCCCCGTCCAGCCAGAGGTCCAGACCCACAGACCTACCGTCCCAGACCGCCTAGCCACTGGCCTCTGCTTAGGCCCCCAAAATGACTCAGACGCTTATATTAACTTCATGCTGTTTGGCCTATGGCTCAGGCACATTGCTAGCTCTTACATCTTAAATCAACCCATTTCTATTAATCTGTCTGCCTCGTGGCCCGTGGCTCACCTGTGTTCCTTACATGTTTCTTCTTTGGGTGTCTGGCTCAATCTCTCTACTCCTCCCTTCTTTTCCTACCTATTCTGATTCCCCACCTATTTCTATGGTGCTCACCAAGGGCCAAAACAGCTCCTTTATTTAAAGATTGATATTCACAGCATACAGAAAGACATTCCCACATCACATTACCAGCTGAGTCATTACACTGGCCATCTTTTTGACTTTTTGATACTGGTCATGCTGTATTTCCATACAATAAAAACATTTTTTTTTCTCCTTTTCACAGTGCCTTAAGTGTGGAAGACACTTTGACAGAGGAGGTATATTGGACAGTTAAATGTGAGCCAATATTGTATTCCATTCTTAAAGTCACTCAGTCGATGGAAGCAGGGTTCTGTGCATATAAAGTTGGGTTGAAGTTTGAGGAACTGTTGTTTTTAAAACCTCAAGTGTTTACCAATAGGAGCCAGATGCTGGAGTCAAAGCCTGCTAGCTCAGAGGCAGAGAAAGGACTCTGCTGCCCTTCCTCTTCTGCTGACATCCCAGAAGTTTCCTTCTCCTGCGCCATCTCAAACAAGACTCCTGAAACTCAATGTCCCTCCTTTCTACTTTCTATCCATCCTATGACTCCCTATTGCTCTACAGTCTTTTCCTTAACGACCTGGTGTTCACTTCCTGTTGCTTGCTCCATCTCTTGACCTCTGGTTGGCTTTATTTAACCCTGTTTACAATATTTAAACAGAAAGCTCTTGGATTAAAGGTGTGTGTACTAGGGCTGAGCCACACCACCAGAAATATTTTCCCAGTAAATATCACATCAGGTTTCACAGTGTGATCAAATATCCTGCAAAAAGGAACAGCTTCCTAGGGGGAGTGTCCCGCTGACAACACAGGAAACAGCACAGGTGATGACACTATCAACCCTTGAGAAGACTTCACCGGATCTTTAGAAGCTGCTACATAAGCTCCAGTCGCCAGGAAAAGCTCCGGTGTCTTGAAGTTCAGTTGCTGAGGGGAGTGACTCCCTCAATGTGCCACTCTCATGAGGGGTCACATTCCATACCAACACGTATCACTTGGGTACAAGTAGGTACCTGGAGCCATTTCAAAACCACAGGTCCTTGGCCCATTTTCAAGGCGTTTTATTGTTTTGTTCGAATGGTAAGAATTTCAGACTTTTGGGATTTTATCCCCTTACTAGCAGTTCGCAATTTTTCCATTCTGTTGCCCTTTCTTTGTTGAGTATTTCTAACACTATACAGAAACTTTCCATATTTGTTTCTTAGACTCAGTATGTAGCTAAGAGATGATGAATTCCTGGTCCTTCTGCTTCCATTTCCACGAGTACTAGGATCACAGGCAAGAACCACCATGTGCAGGGCAGCGTTACGTGGCGCTGAGGCCTAGGCTATGGGCATGCTCAGAAGCATCATCAACTAAGCTACTTCTGCCTCTCTGCTTTTGATGCCATAACTAAAGTATCATTGCTACAATGATCATTAAAGACCTGTTCTGTATTCCTCCAGTTTAGTGGTCCTAGACAGTAAGTACTGATGGGGGGGGGGTGAATGATAAATGTCTGGATAGCCCTGTTACTTAAAAGAGTGACAAGTATGTGTCCTCTTATTACTTGCTGGCCCTTTGTCCTGAGTTAGTAAAATCAAAAAGACAAGCGAGTCTGGGAATGCATCTAAGCAGTAAAGCGCTTGCCTTGCGTGCACAAAGCCCTGAGTTTAAGTCCTACCACTGGTAGAGAGAAATAGAACATAAACCAAAAGATAAGAACATCTTTTTTCCATATCTTTAATTACCATTATTGCACCAATACAGCATATGCTTTATATACATATATCTTCAACTTCATTTTCAATTTTCAACAATTCAAATACATAATATATTATCATCTTAAGAATACAAAGAACACAAAATGGAGGAAGATTGAGAAAATAGGTTTCCCAACAGTTAGTCACTATATTTTCTACATTCTCCTCTTAGTGTTTTTATTGGAACCTTGAATGTTCTGCCATGGCTCTGAAAGAAGACAGCTGCCTGGAAAGGGGAGGCAATCAGAAGAATGGACCCAAAGTTTGAAAAAGCTAAGAAAAATATAATGTATTTGAAATTAACTATAAGGACCCTCTTCAGCCAGAATGTACATATCCAAACAGGTGCTCACAGAAGGATGTGAATCCTCTCCTTCGTCTTCAAATTGCCAACAAGCAAAATGGACAGTACCTACTGGCCCAAACAGGAGACTCTTCACAGCGCTGCAAGGAATGGGGGCAGAGGGGGGGGGAAAGTGATGGCTGGTAACCTGCTTTAAGACATCCTAGCCAGGTATCAAAGCCTGGGGCAACAGCTGTCACAGGCAACCCTCCTTCACACTAACAGTGGTATAATAGCAGCTTTCCATGAACAGCTAAATGAACTAAAGGAACTGTTCACGACAAGGGATCCAAACCAGGCAGCAAGGCATGTGGGTACTGCATGAGAGCGGGCTGCGTGCCCTTCTCTGCTCACACATCAAGTTAAAATTCTTACCTTTACATCAAACGCAGGGTAAGGAAAAATTAATGCTATGCTTCAAATGCAGCCAGAAGAGCTGGGAAAGCACAACCCTTGATCCTCCTTCATCTCAGAAATATCAAAGATGCTGCACTACTCCACAAGTAGAAAACAGTGGGTGTGACAACACAACCCTTGTGAAAGGAAAAGACATGTAAACACACAAGGTAGTGGTGCTGTGGCCAGCACTGGATGCTCACTGAATGGGAAAGCCTGAAGGAGGCCTTACAGAAGGGACCTGGATATAGCTCTTTCTGCAAACCTACCCCCATGAAAATCCTAACTTTGTAAGTACTGAGGCCAACCTGCCCATTTTCAGTCTTGGGCTAGTGGGAAAAACAGTTCCAAGGCATCTGTCTCTCCTGAAATTGCTAACTAGGACATCACCAAGAGATATGCAGGAATCATAAGATGATTCTGAAATACGTTCAAGAATTTACAGAAGTCAGAGGTCACTCTCACTCTCAAAGCCAGCCTTCTGAACTTTGCACAGTAGGCCAGTGTGTTAATTTCCCCATACTCCCCTGCCTTGATTGTGAGCAGGAAACAGCAGATGGTCTCCTGGCTGTACAGCAAGGAACACAGAAGTGACAAAAAAAAAAAAAAAAAAAAAAAATCCAGCCTGAAAGCAACAGAGAAGCTACGGAAAAGATTGTCCACTGATTTGGGTTCTGGGAAATGAAGCGGTCCCTCAGCATCCTCAAGACTGATGCCCTCAAGGTCATTTTTATTCTTCAAGTGTGTCCTTAACCTCTTGCCAACCATACTCAAAACTGAACCCAGTTGGATGGCTGTGGAGCCTGGTTTGGAGCGGAGCTGCAAGAGAGACAGAAAGCAAAGGCAGCACATCAGGGTGAGATTCAGTCTTGATTTCCAAGTATCTACGAAACTGCTGTCAGAATGTGGGAAAGAACTCACACAAACCACTTCCCAGGGCCTAAAGTGCTTGTCAGCCTCTCCCGGAGCTTTCTGCCCCACTAGCCCAGCACCTCTTCATTGCTTTCTCTGGAATTCATGCTGAAACTGGACGCCAGTTTCCTTGACAATAGACACCCACTACAATAGTCATTCTCGAACTGTGGGTCACAACCCTATGAAGGTTGAACAACCCTTTCACAAGGGTCACATATGAGATATTTACATATGTTTCATAACAGTAGCAAACTTACAGTTATGAAAAATGACTTTATGGTTGAGGGTCACCACACCAGGAGGGTGGCAGCTCTAGTGAGGCTGAGAACCACTACCTTCACCCTAAGGGAGAGGCTGTTGGCTTCACTGAGCCTGTTACCTAGATGCAGTGCTGAAGTCTCCCCACAAGTCACTGTTTGTAGAAACCGGAGCTGGTGCTGAAGTCGTGACAGGAGCAGGGGAATCCAAATCTAAAAGGATATCTGAGCAAGGGGAAGGGGTTAATCATATGACCACAGGGAAAACTATACCTGGAGGTCACAGCAGCTTTATTTACAACTCAGAACTGAAAACACTAAGATGCTCTTGGGTGACGGTTAAAAAACACTGCAGCAAATACATATACTCATTAAAAAGCAAAAACCTCGACATACTAGGACAACTTGGAGTGTATCTCTAGAGACTCAAACTAAGTAAAAACAGCCAATCCCCAAAAGTTTACATACTGTAATGACTCCACTCACCTAACACTCCTAATGCAATATAAACACAAGCAGATGAGAGATTGCCAGGAATCTCCCATCTCCCAGGGATGGAAAAAGGTGGCTCGGAGGAGTGTGGTTATAAAGGGTATTACCAAACACTCTTACAGTGAGGCCCGAGAAATGGCTTACTGCTTAAGAACTCTCCCTCACTTAAGCACTGCTCTTCCAGAGGACCCAAGTTCTGTTCTCAGTCCCTAAGTCTGGTGGTTCACAACAGTCTCTAACTCCAGCTCCAGGGGCTCGATGCCTTTGCCCTCTGAGGCACCTGAACTCACATTAAAAATAACTCTTAGCCATATGGTGGTGATCCACACCTTTAATCCCAGCACTTGGGAGGCAGAGGCAGGAAGATCTCTGTGAGCTCAAGGCCAGTCTGCTCTACAAAGTCCCAGGACAGCCAGGGCTGTAGAGAGAAACCCTGTCTCAAAAAAAAAGAAAAGAAAACTACCAAGTTCTAATATCTAGTTTTCTAATATTAAATGTGTGTATGTATATTCTATATATGAATACACGGGGGGAGGGGCTTTGATTCCTAATAGTCTCAATTTTCAAATGAGGAAATACAACTACATCTGCTGTTTTAGCCTCTGGTCAGTAAGGGCAGACACAAATGTTGGTTGGCTGGTTTCTGTCTGAGTGGCGTTCACTGTGTGGCCAAGCAGGCTCGAGTTCCTCCGGCTTCAGCCCCAAGTGCTGCACTGCATGTGTGGGTTACTGCCTGATGGGAAGATCACAAAGGCACAGACCTTGGTGTCCTCTTTTTCACAGAATGACTACTATGCTCCAGGAACTGTGCTAGGCTCTGTACAGCATTAATCCCACCAACTGGGAGGAACTATTCACCTCCATTTTGCAAGCAAGCACTGTGAGATTCTAAGATCTTAAGTAAGCCATGTGGGTAGGCACACTCGTAATCCCAGCACTTGGGAAATAAAGACAGGTGGGTCATCTTCAGCTATATTGCATATTCAAGGTCAGCCTGGGCTACATTAAGACCCTGTCTCAAAAAAATAAAATTAATTGAAAGTAATAAATAACTTTTTAGAGAGAGCTTAAGTAATGTTTATCAAGTGCGTTTAGACATGAGTAATAAAGACATAGTCAAAACCATTTTATACTTCTGACTTACAAGCCTTCTAGCATCTAACCAACCAACAATGAAGGACAGAGTCCTTTTTCCATTATTTTTTATTTTTAATTATGTGTATGATGTGAGATGTCTTTCTGTAAGCTGTGAATATACTTTGTTACCACTTGTTAATAAAGAGGCTATTTTGGCCTGTAGCAAGGTAGCTTGGAGGCAGGTGGGATATCCAAGCAGAAATAAAGGAAAAGGAGGGTGGAGTCAAGTTAACACGATCCAGCCACCCAAGAAGCAATATGTAAAAATACAGGTAAAGCCACGGAGCCCCATGGCAATACATAGATTAATAGAAATGGTTGAGTTAAGTTTGTAAGAGCTAGTTGGTAATGAGCCTGAGCCATAGGCCGAACAGTTTGTAATTAATATAAACTGTTGTGTGATTATTTGGGACTAAGCAGCTGCAGGCAGGTCCAGACCTTAGGGTTAGGCCAGACCAACAACTTATGACTACATGTGTATGTGAGTATGTACACATGAGTACCTGTATCCTCAGAGGTCAGAGGCCTCAGATGCCCTGGAGCAGCCTGACCCACGTGGGTACTAGGAAGCACATTCATGCCCTCTGTAGAAGCAGTATTTACACCTTAACCATCTCTCCAGCCCAGAAACAGTCTTATAAATAACCACATAGTTTCTATCAAAGTATCTCTAGACACCATTTCACCAGACAACCTGGTCCCTTGCCAAAATCACCATGTCAGTACCAAAGCAACTTCCTAGCAAAAACTCCTTGGCAAATGGGTATTATCCATTTAAACCATAATTTAAGGTTATTTTCAAAGTTTTTTAGATTTACCTGCATCACTACCTCCATGGTTAGATTTTGAAATAGGTGGTGGGGTGACGTGGTTGCTGATGGCAACTGAGGAAGATGGTGGGGGAATAGTGACTTTGCCTCCAGGTGGAGGTGGGAGTAAACTTGGGCCCCCAGCCCCTGTGGTCCGGGGCTTAGAAGCACCTCCTTTCTTGGTTGTAATGTTCTGGAAGAGACAGAGAGAGAGAGGTGTTGCTGACCTAAAGAAAATAAATTTTAAAATAACAAAACTGTTACTTAAGTCAGCATACCCTTAATCCAATCCTAGCCGTCTGGAAGCAGAAGCACGCAGATCTCTGGATTCAAGGCTAACCTGATCTACATAGCAAGTTCCAGGCCAACCAGGGCTATACAGTACGTGGTACCTTGTCTCCCAAAGGAAAATGGGGGCTGGAGAGATGGCTCAGCAGTAAATAGCACTGGCTGTTATTTCCGAAGACACAGGTTTGGATCCCAGCACCACCACAACCCCCAAAGCAGCTAATCGTCATCTCTAAATCCAATCCAGAGAATTCAGCACCTACTAGCCTCCAGACACTGCATGCCTGTGGTGCCTAAACATATGCAGAATACCCACACACATAAAATAAAAGATAAAAAAATCATACTTACCCCAATACTCAATTTGATGGTCTGTCCTTCCTTGAAGCCTAAATCCAACTTGGGACGATTATCCATTTCCTGAGATTCTTTGGAAATCTCGGTTTCCTGTTTAACCCACCTTTGGAGAAATAATTTATCTCAGTTTGGAATTCCCTGAAGCTGAGTCTGACACAAATCTGGCTATATCTCACTCCGATGAACTGCAATTCCAGAAAGCAGAGTGGTGACCCATAAAACATGAGAGAAAGGGGGGAAAAATATCCACGAGAGGCCGAGTGGGTTTAGACCGAGGATCAATATGGAAGGCACGGTAGCTCAGCCCTGCTAGCTACCATGTTCTTACAGGTTCCATCTCTGGGCATTAAATTTCAGAGTCCTGAGCAATAGAGAGAGGCTTACACTGTCCTACAGACAAGAAGTGATGTGGCTCTAGGTGCTGCTCACTACAGCTGTGCCAAACTCAGGCAGGCTGAAGGAATTTTGGCACAAAAGTGACAGAGCTGGCACATGCCTGTCCACGTAGAGGCCCACTGCGGCTGTGTGCCGCATCCACCACCTTTCTAAAAGCAAGTTCC
Source organism: Phyllotis vaccarum (assembly GCA_033318265.1). NCBI lineage: Eukaryota > Metazoa > Chordata > Mammalia > Rodentia > Cricetidae > Phyllotis > Phyllotis vaccarum. The sequence continues at coordinate 91,072,670 of JARWLC010000011.1, forward strand.
CTCGGGTATAACAGGCATCAACACAAACCATCACACAGGGATCTAAAATACATTACAGGCTTACAGAAGACAAGAATAGGTACAAAGATAAGGGGAAAGTAAAGAGCAGACTACTGAGTAAACCATGGGTCAGGAGAAACACCCACACAGAAGCAGCACCCCCGGAACTTTTTACCCTGAAATCTAAGGACAAGCTTCACTCACTTGAAGTGATCTTGCAAGGAAACATTAAAGTCGAAAGCGTCCCCTCGATCTGTGAAGCCAATGCCAATAAACGCACTACGCCCTGTGAAGAGGAGAATCTCAGAAAACAGGTTCCTTATGACAACTTCTGCCTATCAGAGAAATACGCATCACACAGGCTGCATAAAATCTGCTCACTCTTTTCTCACAGAGCAGCAGTCAGCAGATAACATGCAGCCCAAAGGCCAACTCTTCGCACAGCACGAGTCTGTGAATGAAGTTCTACTGAAATACAGCCACTCACTGGGACAGATGTGTCTGTGGCTGTTTGACCCTGCACCCCCCAAACTGGGAACAACAGCTACAACTTGGCCCACAAAGCCAAAAATATTTATCATCTTTGATTACCAACCTATCAAAAAGTATGAAGAGACGGGGTGTGGTGGTGCATGTCTTTAAGCCCAGCAAAGGCGGGCCAATCTGTGAATCCAAGGCCAGCTAAGACTACATAGTGGGGTTCTGCTATTTAAAAGAAAAGAAATGGCTGAGAACTACTGCCTAAAAATGGATGATACAAAACCACCATAGCAATTATAACGTGTTCTCTTCTGTTATATAAGCATTCTGATTAATTTAACTTGAGCTTAAGTTCACATCTATAAAATGTTACTCCCTTCTCTTTGATAATCACAGTAACTTTGAGAAAGAGGAAAGAAAAGTTATCAAGAGGAAGAGAACTGTAATCAGGACAGTTTTATTAGCATGCACTCACTATCCCTGACTATCCCACTGAACACCCACTGAACACCCCAGCCCCTTACCGGTCCCATCCTGGATCCTGATCACAAAGTAGCGGCTGGAGTCTGTCACTGTCTCCACAGCAATACCAGGGTACTGTTCTACTGGCGCCTGAGCAAAGAGCTCCCCTAACAGCAAGAAAGAGAGCCCTCTTGAGTAACAGACCTTACTGGAGACTTTATTTCCCAGCACCCTCATGTCTGAGGCCTCTGCACTTACCTGAGACTTTATCTTCCAGTTTGATGTAGGCAATCTTCCCTTTTGAAGTGATTCGGAGGCGACCAGTCCAATCAGGCTGGTCTAACTTCCAATCAGATGCCCTATGAAAAGAAAACGGTAAACCTGAAGCCTAGGGTATTTGCGGGGTGGGGGGGAGGGTGTCCAGACAAGAGTTTCCTGTGTAGCCCTAGCTGTCCTAGAACTTGCTGTGTAGACCAGGCTGGCCTCAAACTCAAGAGATCCCCCTGCCTCTGCCACCTCAATACTAAGATTCACTGATCATATTTGTTTTCTTATGCTAGAGGACCTATTCTTTCTGCCTATTAAATAATCACGAGAAATAACTCAAGCTCCCCTTAAGCTGGGGTCTCATGTTCTCAGACAAGTCAATCTCTGTAATTAACTCAGCTGTCAGAGGAAATTCCAAAACAGCCTAGTATAAACTCTGTTGTGTGGTTACTAGTTTCATGCTTATAAAGATTTATAATGAAAAGGAACAAGCCGACCAGGGCAAATAACACCAGGCAATAGACTGGAGCTAAATCCTGTGTTCCAGAAGATAAATGGACTAAGAAATGGAATATAGAATGGTGACCTCAGGTAAGATCCTACCCAGCTAGATTTCCAGATTGTGAAGGGAACTAAAGAAAAATTCAGATGTGGTGGGGCACATCTTTAATCCCAGCACTGGAAAGGCAGAAGCAGGTGGATGTCTTAGTTTGAGGCTAGCCTGGTCTACAGAGCGAGTGTCAAGACAGTCTATCTTAGACAGTGAAGGACAGAAAGCCGGTTGAACGAGGGGGCCATGTTCAACCCTAGGAAGCAGCAGAACTTGGCAGCTTCAGCCACATGGTTCTGGAGTTAAGGACACAAGAACAGGGCTTTGGAATTTGCCTACTTGACTAAGTTAAACTGCTTAGGCCAGGAATGTGTGAGGGGTATCAGTGAATGGAGGCCTAGATTACCTTGGAGAACCCAAGACATTAAAGATGCCAGAGTTGTGGGATACCTGCCAAGGAGAGTAGCTAATGGAGCAGAACCAGCCCAAGAGAGAGAAGTGTGCTGCAGTCAATAAAGCTGAACTGAACTGGGGATCTGGAGAGCATTTCCACATCAGACACGGAATGCAGAGTCTGGAGTTTGTCCACTGGTTTCCAGTTTTGCTTTGGTTCAATATTTCCTCACTTATGGGGACCTTAATTCAATCTCCAACACCAGAAAAAAGTAGGTAGGTAGTTGAGTGGGTGGGTAGACAGACGGACTGACAGACGGACGACAGATTAAAAAATAAGCTGGGTTTCATGGTGTGCAACTTTAATCCCAGCACTCAAGAAGCAGAGGCAGGTCGGCCTCTGTGGTTCAGGGCCACCCTATTCTATATAATAAGCCCATCCCCCAAAAGTAAAAATCTAAAAATACAATTTCTCCTATGATGCTACTCTCCTACCTAGAGATGATTTTCTACCCAATGGTGCTTCTTTACTCAGGGAACAACAAAGTCCGTCCCACCAAATGAATGGCCAGGGTAACAAGCTTCCAAAATCACTAACCATATTTTAGCTTTCACTGATTTCAACCAATGTTTACAGGGTAACTATTAAGTGGAAGGCACTACTAGGGGTGCTTGGGACATAACAGTAAACAAAACGTTCTTCCCCTCAGAAAGTTTACATTCCAACAGAGGGCAAACAGCAAAAAGGAAATAAATAACAGTCTCAGTATCTTAGGCTATTAGTTTAAGGTGAGAAGGAAATGTAGAGGCAGATAAGCCTAGGAGGACAATGGGGGACAGGTTACAGGACTTATGAGTGGAGTGTGACAGGAAGCTGAGAACAAAGCTTGGTGGTCAAATTTGTTTAACAGCACCACACCCTGGGTTTAATCCCCAATACTAAAGAGAGGCAGTTGGGGTGGCCTCAGAGAGAAGGTGAAACACACGGTGGCACAAAGGCTGTAGAGATACCACTTGCTCTTAGCTTGGATCTAAGGCCTGCCCCACAGGAAGGAGTTAGGGCCTGCCCCACAAGGAGAAGTTCAGGCCTCCAGTCGGAGGACACTTAAAAAAGGTAGAGCATGTAAAGGTTCCCTCTGGGGGAAAAAGAGCAAAGGCCCTGAGGTGAAAGCAGGCTTGCTGAGAGAAGAGAAAGGCAGAACACGCAGGACCTGTGAGCCAAAGGTACTGCAGCCCTTAGGCTGAGCAAAAAATGCCCTAGTGCAGATTTTAGACAGATATGTGATCCAGACCTCTTGGATTCTAGAGGGATTACTTTGTCTGCTGTGTGGTAAAGAGATGTAGGGATGTGATGGCTGAAGCAGGGCAATGAGTCATGAGAGGGCTTGGGAGACAGGAGCTGAAACCACGAGCTAGATTCTAGATGCAGTGCAGGCAGTGGGATTTTCTGACTGATGTCAGGTGTGGGGGCAGGGGAAGAGAAGCCAAGACCAACTCCAAACTGTTCGGCCTGAACAAATGAGCCACAGTGACTAAAATAAGGATAAGGAGGCTATTTGTGGACCCTGTCGGGGCAAATGGGGGCTGAATTTTCTATATGCTTAATCTGAGATGTCTAGAAGCAGAGAGCCGAGGGTAAGAAAGCATAAGTTCAGGAAAAACATCTGAAATGTAAACTGTTTACAAACCATCTGAAAACCCAAACACTTATTATCTGTGTTTATATGAACCTGAATAAAATCTAATATAATATTTATGACCAAGACTACAAAACAATGAATTTAGATTTTGTTTTGTTATGGGTGTAGAAAAAGGGAAATAAGTTAATAATTTACCACTTATGAATCCGAAGACTGCAAAGTGTGGTGGGCATGCCTAAAATCCTTTAGGAATTAAAAGCAGAAATTCTGTGACTTCAAGGAAAGCCTTAGCAACATAGGGAGTGGGAGGCTTGCCTGGGCTACAAAGTATAGGCAAGAAAAGTAACAAGATGTAACTGAGCAAGAAAAGGTTTAGCAGGACAGTGAGTTAACAGGAAAAGTTAACGGAAATGTTTGGGCTCAAACCAGAACCTGGAGTATGTTAGGCGAGCACTCTACCACACAGACCCCAGTCCCAGCAGTTTTCCAACAGGACTGTAAAATAATCCTTGTTCCTTTCCCTCTGGGTGTTCTACTTTCAAGGACTCTTAAGTACCTGAATCTGATCCAGATTAGAACATTCTAAAAGTCCTCGTGGATTAACTTTTTTTAACTTTCATTTGCTTGCTTGCTTGTTTACTTTGGGGGTGGAGGTGCCCTCATGCCAGGAAATTCGGGAGGTAGTCAGAGGACAACTCACAGGAGCCGGTTCTCCTACCATGTGGGTCCCAGGGATCAAGCTCAGGCAAATCAGGCTTGGTAGCAACCACCTCTACTCACTGAGCTATCTTGCTTGCCCTATTAATTTTTTCAACAAATCATTATTTATTGCATTCATACCACTGACAGTGAGATACAGTATAAATAAGAAATATTAGAAACAAGCCTATTAGATGGACGCTACCTTGTCATTTTATCTTGTGTGTCTAGTACTGTTAAATATTTAACAAATTCTCAATAAATAAGTAGTTACATGCCAGCAATTTCCTTCTCTGATCCTTAATTTCTCTCCCTCTCCAAAACCAAGCCTAAGGAATTCTGGTTTTGCTGGTCTCCTAATAATACTATAAACAAACCTCATGGGCCAGGTGTAGTGACAAAAGCCTTAAGTGCCACCAGCTGGGAGGCAGAGGAGGGCAGATCTCTGGGAGTTTGGAGCCAAGGGGCTATACTGTGAGACCCTGTGTAAAACATAAACAAAACTAATCTCATAGTTTTTCATTTGCCTTAGCAATCAAAATGTATTTATAAAGGAGAGAGTGAAGAAAGGTAACGGCACATTAAGCACTTACTATATGCCATTACACTTACTACATACATAGCACACATTCTTATGACAACCAGGTGAGTAAATATCAGTCTGTTCATTTTTGAAGTTCAAGATGTGACTTTGCCACAAAATAAAGTTAAGCTTATTTTTTCTCTTGTGTTTCTTTTTTTTGGGGGGAGGGGGGTGGGTCTTTACATGTGCATGAGTACAGGTGACTGTGAAGGCCAGAAGGATCAGATCCCCTGGAACTGGAATGAACTTAGACCCTTGGCAATGGGCAGACTCTTAAACACTGAGCCTTCTCTCTAGCTCTGCTTTTGTTTTTGTTTCAGATTTTAAGGCAGAGGCTCCTAAAGCCAAGGATGGCCTTAAACTCCTGATCCACATGTCTCATCTCTCAAATGCTGGGATTACAGATGTGTGCTACGATTCCCAGCTTCCAACTTTCTTTTTTCTCTTTTCCATCATCTTCTGTAAGAGTAAAGACAGAATACTTAGATGATAAGAAACAATAAAGGGGGAAAGCAAAATTAAGAAATTGCTTTGTTGGGACATGCATGGGCCTGATGAGAGGAAAGAGACTTTGAACAAATTAGGAAGTGAAGGGGTCTGTAGGTGGGGGCGGGGAATGTACAAAGACTTCAAGTAAAAGGAAATCAGAAGACTTCAATGTGTATGATATTTTGGAAGTCTTAACCCCTAAAGGAAGTCATGAGATAGTTCACTTAGCAGTTCAGCCATTGTTAGCTTATGTGATTGGATTGGTTATATATATAATCCAATTTTTTTTTTAAGTGTGTGTTTGGTGTATGTGTGAGGGCACAGGCATGCCACAACATATATGCAGCAATCAGAAGACAATCTGTGAGGTTACTTCTCCTTCTTCCTTTACCCGGATTGGGGACCTCTAACTCGGGTCTTTCAGTTGGCATGGTAAGTGCTTCACCTGCTGAGATGGCCCCCAATTTCTTCTTTCAGTAAGCATTTCCTGAGTGCCTACTATGTGCCAGACACTATGCTGGTCCTGCTGGTCCATGCAGCTACAACATTTAACAGACTTCAGGCTGTTCATTCTACCCTGGAGAACAGGAGACTAACCAACCCGTTAAAGCAGAGATAGAGATGAGCAGAGAGTGTTGTGGAAATCCACACAGAGCTGGCCTAAACCAAAATGGGTCAGGTAGAGCTTCTCACAGAGGCAATGGGTCAGTCATAACAGTACCTGTGACTACCATCAAGAAGCACTGAGTCTCATTCACAGTCAATGTCAGATCTCAATGAAGGCTCCTTTAAGGCATAACTACCTCTGCCAAAAGATACAACCCAGGGGGCCAATGAACAGGTCTACGAACATGAACTGCTGATTCATGATGAATGAACCTCTGGTTAGGAAGCAAATGGAGTATTGGAGGAGATAACTTTCCAGCAAAGGTAATGGCAAAGGCAAGAGAAGAACCATGATGGGGTAGACTAGGATTTTATTTGTATAATGTTTTAGTTATCCTACACTCTTTCACATCCATTATATTATTTCATTTGACTCTCAAAGGGGGGGGCTGTGAGGGGGCTCAAGAAATGGCTCAGTGGTTAAGAGAACTTGTTGCCACTGGGTTCAGTTGCCAGCACCCATGCGGTGGCTCATGAACATCTATCTGTGCCTCTAATTCCAGGACATCTGATGTCATCTTCTGACCTCTGTAAGCACAAGGTCTACACATACATACCACACCAGCAAAACACCCATACACATAATATAAAATTAATAAATACATCATTAAAGAAACAAAACCCTGTTGCTGGGCAGTAACACATGACTTTAATCGCAGCACTTGGGAGGCAGAGGCAGGCAGAACTCTGAGTTTGAGGCCAGTCTGGTCTACAGAATGAGTTCCAGGACAGCCTGGGTTACTCAGAAAAAGAAACCCTGTCTCAACACCCCTCCCCCAAAAAAGTGAAAGAAAAAAAAGGAAGGAAAAGAAACAAAACCCTGTGATGTACATAAGAAGAGCACAATAGACTTACATTACTTTTCCTGGAGAAATTAAGAGATTGGCTCATTAATCATAAAGCTATTTAGTGTCCAGATGGCACTACTCTGGGCGTTGCTCAGACCCAACAGTTTTCAACAAAAATCCCAGTGAATTCTCTTTGGACTCCATTAACATACTACATCCTCAAACCCTCAGCAACCGGATTACAGCCTTACGGTGCAAAAACGCTGCAATGACTCTGGAAAATCTATCGGAGAAGGGACCAGAAGGTAAGAAGGCTGAAAGCCCTTCATAAGCAAAAGCTACAATGTGGGACACAGAGAGAGAGAGAGACACACACATACACACAAAATGAAAAGAAACGCAATAGCTGATCATTGGAAAACAACATCTTAACGTTTGTCCTCTGACACACACACACACACACACACACACAAAACCTAAAGGAAAACTCGAACGGTGGATGAGGATGATGACACTCGGGGAGAATGACAGCAGCGTAAATCAAATTAGATCATTATATCATGCAAACAGTGGACAGCAACACTATGTGTGCAGCGGAGGGAGAGTGCGTGCTGTGTGCGTGTGCAGACGCGCGCGCGTGGAGGATTACAAGCCAAAGGTCGCAGGAAGAGTAACAGATGGAGCAGGCATGAATGGATGCGGATGACGAGGAGCAGATGACGCTCTTTGGGGAATGGGAGGACAAGTGGAGCGATGCATGAAGGCAGTAGGAAAATAAAACAAAATAAAGAGTTCCAGCAAAACAGTAAAGTGGGGAGAGAGACACTGGCAGCCTGGATGGCAAGCTAACCAGGAGACGGCTCGGAGGCAACGGCACGGGCCGGAGCGTGCTGCCCAAGGGCACACCCGATACCCCGGCGGGCGCGAGCCACGAATCCCGCTCAGTACCTGTAGCCGCGGTTCGAGGCCCGCGGCGGAATCCGGTAGACGCTGACGTCAGGCTTCACACACAGCACAGACTCGTATTCCAGCTCGGTCGCCATCTTGGCTCAGCTAGCGCCGCGGGGGCGGGGCAGGGCGGGGGCGGGCTGAGCTGCCAGACGGCTTCCTCTGCGTCACTTCCGCTCGTGTTCGGCTTTGAGTTTAGCCTCTAGGGGGCACTGGTTAACCTAGTGCTGCTGAAACCTGGAAACACTGATGCGTTTGGATTGTCATCTTGGTAGAGCGCTCGCCTGCCAAGGCCTTGGGCTTGCGAAACTCTAGCGAAAAATTAAAAATAAAATCTAATTCTCTGTTAGCCAAAAAAGAAAAGTCACTGAACATAGAACAGAGGTTGAACAAAATGAATCTTTGCTTTCTCATTCTGCTCTCATACTATAAGCAACTGTCCCATTCACAGTCTATTAAGTGTCAATATTTTTTTTACAGTTTTGTAGGAAAATCTACAAAGTTGGTGACTTTACTATTACAGTGCTAAAAAGCCATTCCTCAGCATAAGAAGACCTTATGTGCCACACATCATGATTAGTCTAAGCAGTTCTGCGTGTGCCCCAAATGTAAACTTCTAACACTACAACTTACAAACGTTTTAGCTGACACAGACGGCTGGTGACAAACCAAGTCCAATCTCATTTTGTCTCAGAGATCACCAGTAACAGCCTTCATCATTTCGTTATATTCACTGGTTGACCTATCCTTCTGAAATGTCTACTTTGCCTAGGAAATTCAATTCTTAAAATCAAGAAATAGATGCAGCTAGTAAGGATATGGAGAATTGCTACTCTCAAATATTGATTCCAGGAATATAAATTGGTCCAGCATGGCTTTGAAATTTAGCAGAACTGATCCAAATATTAAGTGTGCATAACCTACAATTAACAATTGCACTTTTTTGTTTGTTATTACTTGTTTATTTGGAGACAGGGTCTCAATATCATCCAGGATGACCTTGATCTCATTATATAGTAGAGAATGACTTAAACAACTTCTAATCAACCTGCCACCAGAGTACTGGAATTACAGATGCATGCCCCCATACTCAATTTTGTTGAGTGTTTGGAATCAAAACCAAGGTTTCATGAGAACTAGGCAAGCATTCTATCAATTTAGCTACACTCTGCCCAATCCAAACTACTATTTTCTATCTCATATATTTCTCCATGTTTTAAGATTTTTTAAAAAAATACATGCACCATTGATGAAGAAGTAAAAAAGAGAAAAGACAGAAAATGATCTATTACTTGTTTCCTATTTCTAAACCTATGATTTCAATTGAAGCCTAGGTCATGTGACTATACCACATTGTACTCTTTCATTTCCTCTTTCTATATTAGCTATGCTGACAATCACTTACTGAGGAGCCTGGCGCCAGTTCACCTTTTCTCTCTAACTCTAGCCATCCTAGAGATTTTCAGTTTCATATGGTTAATTCTTCAATCTTGTAGTCCTCTTGCAATATGTAGGGTATGATATACTATAACAAACAGTGTCTTGCTCCGTGGCTTTATAGGTGGTTTATTATTTTAAAATCAACAAGCATGACACACCATATTAACAAAATAAAGAAGAACTACACATGGATCTCTTCTATATGAGCACAAAGATCACACCATTTTCCAGTCTTAAACACTGTGTCCTCCTAGTTAAGATGACCCCATTACCTAGTTTTTCAGTGATAGCTTTGGTTATCGGTGGTGATTTCTTTGTGGCTGCATCTTATTCTCTAGACCAGGCTGCCCTTGAACTTATGGTACTCCTCCTGTTTCAGCTTCCTGAGTGCTATTACAGGTGCGAGCAACCACACTCACCACCAGAATTATTTCTGCTCCTGAACATGTGTGTCCACAGCATAGATCTTGCTTATCTTATTCCTTAGTAAGATGCTCTGAGATCTAATCTAAATAACACTTTCTCTGAAATGTGTTCCTCAACTTTTTTAATGTTATGCCCAAATCCAGGGGTTCCCCCAAATAACACCAAAGAGTCTGGATCCATAAAGGCAAAGAGCCTCTATTCAAACAAGATCAGGCTTGGTCTTTCCATGTGTCCAACACAGCAGTACGATTGGAGAGCCCCATGCCCAGATGACATGGGGTTTTATAACGGTAGAGACTGGGAGTGAGGGGATTTTCAGGGTTCAGGACCCTGATTGGCTGACATTTGTTTAAGGGTGTCTTTAATAAAAAGAACACAGATGTGTGATTGGCTAAAACCCACCTGGTGGTATCTATAATGGTTGAAACATTAGGTTTTTCCTCTGGAACACTACGGATTTTTCTCCTTGAATGCTGATTGGCCCATTCCTGGGTAGTGCCCATTTTATGGCGTTTCCTGGGGACTGGGTGGTTTACCCACCAGTAAACTGAGGCTCAGGCCTACCTTTTAGCTGGTTCCTATCAAGCCTGTCGTGGCAGCAGTGGAGCCAAGCTTCCCTGAGTCCCACCAACGTTTAATATTTTTTTTCCTTTTTAATATATGAGTGCTTGCCTACAGATATCCACAGAGATCAGAGGAAGGCACTGGATTCCCTGGAACTGAAGCAACAGGTGGTTCTATTCTACTGTGTGGATGCTGAGAACCAAACCTAGGCTCTCTACAAGAGCAACAAGTACTCTTGAATATTGCTTTATCCCCTTCTCACTGGGACTAATAATCGCCTCCTCTCTGAAATTACACATTTTTATATCTATTCTAGTTCTTATCGCATTGTAGTCAACTATTGATTGGTACTCTGCTCCCCATAGTTTCCTAATGTTAGAGGAAAAAAATAAAATCAAAATAAAAAAAACTTGATCAAGAGAATGGAATCTCTGGCCTGCACTCTGGGCTGGTTCACTCACTTTGACTAAGGGACCATCCCTAGGAAGGAGGACTCACCTTAAGCCATGCTAAAGAAATGGGCAGAATAATTAGTCCTTTAATGAGATTCTGCACTTTTCCTTCCCAGAATCCCTGTGCCTAGTGCAGTACCTTATGAACTTTACCCAGGGGGGGATCATAAATCTGCTCACTTTTCTAAATTACTCAGAAAAATAAACCTTTTCCTCTTCTTTTTTCTAAGTGTTTCCTTAACAATCTGGGTGTCCCCACCAACCCAACATTTTGGGTTTCCTCACTCTTTCCCTAGAGCTTTCACCCTACCCACGTGGCCGCTCCTCTGCCATGTGTTTGACCTGCAGCCAGCTTACAGGGCATGGCTTTTCCCTCCTCCCGGCCATCCTCTTCCTCTGAGCAGCTCCTCTTACGGCTTGCCTGCCCTGACACTTTTCCTTTGCACTAATAAAATCGTCTTTGTGCTTCCATTTGAGTCCGTTCTTAAATACTTTTATTACTGAGATACCCGGAAGGGGACTCCAAATTCCCCTGTACTGACAGCATTCAGCACAATTTCTAGTACGTGGTACGATTTTTGACATATTTGTATTATGTTATCATTACAGTCCGACTGGCATTTGTTCTTTCCCAATCAAGATAATTTTTTTAAAATGCCTTGGCGGGAGGCAGAGGCTGACAGATCTCCACGAATTTAAGGGTAGCCTGGGCTATGTAGGGAACACCTGTCTTGGCAGGGGGTAGGGTGTTCTAATGGGAACTCACTTCTGTCCATGTATAGGGTAGTGGTCACACAACTCACAGGTTCAGATTAGCTGCTAAAAATCGAAATAATTTTCTCTTGTGTGACTGCCCAGGTATATGTAATTTAGCCACATTGTATAAAAGCACTTTTATTAGAAATGACGTCACCTCTACCATTTCAAATTGTGATTTCTTAGATAAATGTAAACATGAAAAGGAGTCATAGTTTTATTGACTTTTGCCAATCTTTTTCACCAATACACAAAGAGTTATTTTTCACAAGTTTATAAATTCTAACTTAATTTGTCCAGAACGTTAGTAATGGTATTTATTAGGGTATAAAATCCCTTAACTCTCAGGGCTGGAGAGATGGCTCAGTGGTTAAGCACACTGGCTGCTCTTCCAGAGGACCAGAGTTCATTCCCAACCATCTGTAGTCTATCTCAAAGGGATCTGACACCCTCATGCAGACATGAATACAAGCACAATACCAATGCACATAAAATAAATTAAGTAAATCAATTTTTTAGAAAAGGGTAGAAAAGAGGATGTCAGATACCTAGTGATCTAAGGAGCCAGACACAAACTCAGTTTCCCTGTTTAGGCATTCTAATCTCCAAATGGAGGCATGGGTTCAAATCCCACTTATGACACAAGGCTACTGCAGGGCAGTGGTGGCACACGCCTTTATTTCCAGTGCTCAGGAGGCAGAGGCAGGCAGGTCTTTATGAGTTTGAGGCCAGCCTGGTCTACAGAGTGAGATCCAGGGCAGCCAATAATACAAATGAAATCTTGTCTCAAACAAACAATATATTTTATGAAATAGAAAAAAGAAAAGAAAATCCCTCACTCCTGATGCTGTTACACAGTGATAATATAATCTCATATAATATGATCTCATTATATATTTCTTAGCTCAAATGAGTGACATTAAGTATAAATCTTGCATTTTACATGTAAGAGATTTATATCCTGGTCATTATAATTCATTTGTCTAAACACGTAGTTGATGAAACAGCCAGGGTGGAAATCTCATATCTCATAATTTTTGAAGTGACACTTTTTACCACATCACACTTACACAATTTGAGAAGCACCCAAGATGCTAGTTACAAGATAACATACACAAGTTTTTAATTTAATATTAGCCAAACATTATTTCTCAAGTAAAACAATAAAATAAAATAAAAATAAAGTATAGGATTTGTCTCCTTGGTGATTCCAGAATCTTCTCAAGTTGACGGTCATGTTAACACAACCACTTAACTACACACAGAGAACTTAGTAAAGGACACAGCCAGCATTTTATAACCTAGGGAAGTATGCTTGAAAGGAGGAAGTGAAAAAAAAAATTGAACTTCTCTTTAAACGTGTCTGAATTTGATCTTTACAGTCGACATGTACTAGATTTTTGTTTTGTTGTTTTCTTTCCAAGACAGGCTTTCTCTAACAGCCCTGGTTGTCCTAGAACTCACTCTGAATAAACTCAGGCTGACTTTGAACTCACAGAGATCCTCCTGCCTCTGCCTCCTGAGTGCTGGGATTAAATAAAGGTGTGCACCCACCACTGCCCCACAGATGAAGGACACTTTTAACTAAGGACAGGACCTGAAAGATGGATGAGTAGATAGAAGCAAGGTCCAAGAACCTCAATTCAACCTCTGGAGCCGTAGACAGCTGCACACAGTGATAAGTCAAAGTCAACTAGCCCTGTACTGATAGCATAACAGATGCAGACCCTGCCTCGGGAAGAAGGAAGGAGAACCCACTCTTGAAAGTATCCTTTGAGCTCTGCATACAAGTTATCACACACAAGCGCACACAAACACACACACACACACACACACACACACACACACACAGTCCTCATATATGCACATTAAAATTAAACAAAAACCAAATAAATAAGTACATAAATGTAGAAAATATGGTATCAGTCATACCATAATTCTACGGTATCTTTTGTTTTGTTTCGGGGGTTTTTAATTTGTTTGGTTTTTGAAACATGGCTTCTCAGTGGAACTGTCCTAGAACTTACTCTGTAGATGAGGCTGGTCTTGAACTCAGAGATCTACCTGCCTCTGCCTCCTGAGTCTGGAAGTTAAAGGTGAGTGCTACCACACTGCACAGGTGATGCCATCCTACTCCTTGGGCTTGCTCGAATACTGTACTACAGTTACTGAGTCGGGTTAAACTGGCTCAGCCTTCAACTCTCAGTTAATCATCTTTAAATCTGAGGGGTAATAAATTTGGACTGATGCGTTTACCATCTCAACATCCAGAGCAGCACCTGGGACTTGACGAATACTTAGCCAGTGACTCATAATGACCTTGTGACCTAGCACTTCGAAATTTAGGAACAAAGCCATTTCAGCCTTTGGGGAAAGCATTACCAAGTCCCACTGCTCTGAAGAGCAGAGGCTATGTCTCAGTTGATGATGCTGGCTGAGAGTCCCAAATGAGAAGCCTTAAGTTAGGATTCTGTTTCCTCGTGATTTCAGAAAAATGTCCTCTTGCTCTGTCTGCAGCAGAAACAGCAAGAGCCGATGATGATGACTCAGACCCAGGAGGTTCGCAGCAGTGATTCACCCTTTAAGAATCCTCATAACAAGGACTCGAGGCAGGTCACAAGTACTGGCTGCAATCAGAAGAATAAAGCACTAAAACTAGCTTTTGCTCTTCACACGAGCTGCAAACTACAACCATTCCTTATACGCCATAAAACTGGTGGAGTCAGCATAGAGGCTTCAGGGTGTTTCATTAGGAAAGTATTTCTTTCCCGTGTGATGCTTACTCAGTAAACAATCTTACAGGATGCAGCACAAAGCCTTGATTGTCAGGAAAAACCTTTCTAAATTTTTTATTACATTTATTTATTTGCATATGTACACGAGTGAATGTGCGTGCTGGGGCTTGAGTGTGGAGGTCACTGGATAAATTACTAGAGTACTTTTCTCCTTCCATGTGGCTTCTGGGAATCAAACTCAAGTTGTCAGACTTGGCAGCAAGTGCCTTTAGCCACTGAGCAATCAGACAGCCCTCCAATTTTTCTAAAGTTATGATCAGGGGCTCGAAAGATGGCTAAGAGATTAAGAGCACTGACTGCTCTGTCAGAGGATCTGGGTTGCATTTCAATTCATAGTACCTACATGGTGGCTCATGTGCTCTGTTGTGGACTCTGGGCACCAGCTACACAATGGCATATAAACAAACATCCAGAGCTTTGAGTTGGCCTGCCCCAACATCTACCCCATCTGTGACCTGTTAGGGTGTGTGAAGGGACTGGCTCTGTGGACTCGGAGCTGAAGGACCTCCATGACTCTGGCAACAGCAGGATGTCTGAGGGTGAAGGTACAGTACTGATGATGCACCAGAAGCCAGAGGCCTTGAACCAGACCAACAACTCATTACAATGAACACTTGCAAGTAAAGTTGTTTGGACAAAGGGGTCTAGGGCATGATACACCAAAGCTCCCAGTGTCAGGAAAACAAATGAAGAGTTGATGGAGAGCTGGGAAAGTAGGGGGAGGGGGCAAAGTGTGGGGGTTTCGTTTGTTTTTTTGGGAGGAAATGCTGCAAAGTAAAGAGCAGATACGGAGGGACTGGGAAATGAGTGGGATTATGGTGCATGAATTGATTTAAAAAAAAGCTATGTTAAAAAATTAAAAATTTAAAGCCAGTTATGGTGAGCTTTTGTTTTTGTTTTTTAAGACAGGATCTCTCTCTACACAGTGTTGACAGTCCTGGAGCTCACGATGTAGACCAGGCTAGCCCCAAACTCACAGAGATCCTCCTGCCTCTGTCTGCCTGACTCTGTCTCCCGGGTGCTGGAATTAACTGAGTACATCATGCTCATCATGCTGGCATTTTTAAAAAGATTCTATTCTTATTTATTTTCAATTATGTAAGTGTGTGTGTGTGTGTGTGTCTGTGTGTGTGTGTGTGTGTGTGTGTGTGTGTGTGTGTGTGCGCGCGCACACACACAAATGATTGTAAGTGCTCCCAGAGAACAGAAGAAAGGGTCAGATCATCTGGAGCTGAAGTTATAGGTGTTTGTGAGTGCTAGAATAAAACTCTTATCCTTGGGAAGAGCAGCACCTTTGAGCTGTCTCTCCAGTGGGTGTACACCTTTAATCCTAGCACTCAGGACGCAAAAGCAGGCAGATCTCTGTGAGTTCAAAGCCAGCCTGGTTTGCAGAGTGAGTTCTGGGACAGCCAAACCTACACAGAAAAACCTTCTCCAAAAAATAAAATTTAAAAAAAAAGTTATGCTGAGATTCACAGTCCAATGACTTATCTCTCTAAGATCTAGGTATATGGAAGGAAACTGTAAATACCAAAGCAGCATATATGTATAACGGCGGTTTACATGTCTGCATACGTTATTGAGGTAAGTTAGAGAATACTTTTGCAGTCCTGGACTCCCATTGGCTTGGGCAGTGCACACAGCCTTCTTCTAACAAAGCACCTGGTAAATCTTAGTAACCTACCTCAAGCTGTGTGCACATCCCTCTCCAAACAATGGCATAAGTTTCTCATCCCCCTCCCCCACTTCCCTGCTCACAAAAATTCACCTGAAGGAGAGTTTCTATTCAAATGTATTTGATAACATACCTCCTGTGGAAGACAGATGACCAGTCTGGCCAAGGCTGGTTCGGATGCCTTTACCATAAGGCAAATTATGTCCTCTAGGTGAAATTTTAAGGAGAACTCCTTGGTTACTATCTTAAACCTATTTGTAATTGGGTATGCATATGATTAAAATTAGATGCATTACGGGAAGAAAGATGCACAGTGAACAAAGGCTTACCTAATCCAAGCCTGTCCATAAAAAGAGGGAGAAAAAAAAATCAAAACACCTGTTCTGTACCTCTTAACAACCAAGCTCCTCCTCCTGAGTCTCAAAAGAGGGACTAGAAAGAGAATTATAGGGGACCCAGGTTTAGCTTCCAGCACCCACAAGGTGGCTCACAATCCCTGCACAGCTCTAGTTACAGGATTATTATTCTGACCTCTGCAGGCACCAGGCATTCATGTGGTCCACAGAGACACATACAAGCAAAGCATCAGTACAGTAAAGCAGAATAAATAAACTCACAGAAAACACCAAACTTGAGGTACTTGAGAATTCATTCATCCATGTGGTCAAACCCACTATCAACCTTTATAGATTATTCCTTGGCTGTCTATACTACAGCTTTACTTTGAACACAGTTGCCTTGGTACTCTGGCTAATCTGTGTGCGCCTTTTCTTCATTTACTTCATAAGATGCTACTTCAGCTAACTTTCTATTGCTGTGATAAACACCAGGGAAAAAAACAACTTGAAGAGAAAAGGGTTTGTTTTACTCACACTTCCACACCACAGTCCTTCGAAGGAAGTCAAGGTTTTGTTGGTAACTTCACCCATATTCAAAATGACACCAATTACAATGCTACCTAGCATTCCTTTGCATAAGAAAGAAGGCTTGACTGTGCCTCACAGAAAGAATGTGTGTCTTAGAGAGACTTCATTCATGCATGAGCTATGGTGCTGTCAGTAAGAAAGCCAAGTGTTGGGACTGAAGAGATGGCTGTCTTAGGATATTTGTTTACACTGCATGAAGATATGTCTATGTTTTGCCTCACATGCCTAAGGCACTTAATTGGTTTAATAAAAAGCTAAATGACCAAAAGCTAATCAGGAGAGAATAGGTGGAACTTCCAGGCACTGTGCCAAAGTTAGTCACTAGGGAAAAACTGCCCTTGCTTTGATTGATGACAGTTGCTGTCCAAAAGACAAGCAGGACACAAAAGAAAGTAACTGCTGAACTTTGCCAAGGCAGGGTAGGACAGTCCTTCAAAATTTCTGCTTCACAGAAATTTCTGTCAGATATCTTAGGCCTATAAGCCAAAGACAGATGCTTGCAGAAGAACATTAGGTAACTGTCTAGGCAGCCATATGTTTCTGTCATCTATATAATTTTGGAAGTTGCTTGCTCTGCATTTCCTATTTACTCAGGTAATATTATATTCTTCTTGGGTCTTTAATGGGGTTGAAGAAGAAATATGTATAGTTACAGTTTTCCTTGTTATCAAATTAAGAAAACAAACTTACACAAGAAATGTAAGGTTTATAAGGTTAAGAAACATAAAAGCTTGAGTTGTTCATCTAAAAAGATGTTTTAAAGATGATAATACAAGTTATAATAGAAAGTGGTTTAGATATAAAACTTCGGAATCATCATGATAGGATAAATAATGAAGCAACTTCTCCAAATTTGCCAAATGCAAATGAATTGGACATTGTGAATACACTTCTTACCTGATAATTTTTCTTATTGTATATAGTTTTACTGTGTCAGAGTTAAAACCTTTCCTTTTTATTTAGACAAAAGGGGGAAATGTTACTGGATATTTGTTTACACTGTGTGAAGATGTGTTTATGTTTTGCCTCAAAGGCCTAAGGTATCTTATTGATTTAACAAAGAGTTGAATGGACAATAGCTAGACAAGAGAGAATAGGTAGAACTTCTCAGAAGAAAGAGGAACTCAAGGGTTAGGATCTGGCATGGGGACTGGTGACATGGCTCAGAGATTAAGAGCACTGGATGCTCTTCCAGAGGTCCTGAATTCAATTCCCAGCAAGCACAGGGTGGTTCACAACCATCTATAAGCAGATCTGGTGTCCTCTTCTGGCATGCAAACACACAGACAGACAAAACACTTTATACATAACAAATAAATAAATCCTGAGAATAATAATTTTGCACAGCAAGAGATAACATTGAGACACAGAAGGAGTTGGACATATAGAATGGAGAAAATGTAAAAAGCTACAAGGCAGAACATAGATTAAGAGAAACAGGTTAATTTAAGTTATAAGAGCTAGTTGGGAACAAGCCTAAGTAAAAGGCCAAGCTTTCATAATTAAATACTAAGTCTCTGTGTCATTGTTTGGGGTCTGGAGGTCCAAGAATGTCTGATAAAAAAGAATCACTACAGATGGCTCCGTAATTAAAATAATTGGCTCTCTTGCTGAGCACCCAGGTTTAATTCCCAGCTCCCACATCAGGCATCTCACAACTGCCAGTAATTCCAGGTCCAGGGAAACCAATGCCCTCTTCCATTCTTCTCTGGTACCAAGCACACACATACATACATACATACACACACGCACGCACATACTCATCCAATAAAATATTTAACGTATCCTTTTGGGGGCTTCTCAAAACAGGGTCTCTCTGTGTAGCCTTGGCTGTCCTGGAACTCACTATGTAAGCCAGACTGGCTTCAAACCCAGAGATCCACCTGCCTCTGTCTTCTGAGTGCTGGGATTAAAGGTTTGCACCATCACCACCCAGTTGAAGTGTTTATTTTATTAAAAAAAAAAAAAAGATTTATTTATTATGTAGACATGCCTGCCTGCAAGCCAGAAAAGAGCACCAGATCTTATCATAGATGGTTGTGAGCCACCATATGGTTGCTGGGAACTGAACTTAAGACCTCTTAAGAGTAGCCAGTGCTCTTAACCTCTGAGCCATCTGCAGCCCTGAAGTGTTTCTTTAAAAGGAAGTGTAATATCAATGAAATCAAGAACGTAAACTAAGGCATTTTTGTAATCCATGAGAATGATCTCAAATTTTATTCTTAATAGCTCAGGGGTAGCACACTTGCCTAAAATATACAAGGTCTGTGTTCAGTGTTCACGAACTGAAGACTTGTCCTTCTTTCCACTGTGATGGTTAAGAATCATGTGTGGAAGGGCCTCTGAGTGTGCCTGTCCCGGGATTGATTGTGTTCATTGCCATGAGAGGAACCACCTTATGTGGGGAAGGGCTGTTCCCTGGCTTGGATCCTGAACAGTAGAAGCAGAGAAAGGGGAAAGGCAATATACTTTCCTTCCTTGACGGTTGTTGCATGACCATAGATAAGCGTGAGCAACTGTTCCCAGCACCTAACTGTGAGACTCCCATCATAATGGACTGTGACCTGGAACTGTGAGCTAAAAGTACAGGTTTTCCCTTTATCTTGATGTTTTGTCAGAGATGATTTCATCACAGCGACAGGAAAGCAAACAGAGAAACTAGAACAAGTATGTTGCTGTGACAAAAGTATGCTGCTCTTAGTTCACTGGAACTGTTTTGTGGCTAGAATGTAGAAGAGTATCTTTGGTCTAGAAAAGCCTGGAAGGCAGGAAGTGGAGCATACTAGGTCACTCTGGGGGGAGTTCAAATGCAGTACTATTAGGAGAAACATGAACGGTTATCTGAGTTCTCTGGAACTTGCTATTTTCATCATGAGTCCAAGATGTAAGGTATAGGGCTACCAGATTTGGTGTTTGCCCTGCTGAATTTTGGTCTTGTCTAGTTTTGATCATTCTTTGAGGTAGCTTGATTCTTTAATTTTATAATGTGAATGTTTGTCCTATGCTATTAAGTATTGGAAATATGTCGTTTTTTTTTAATTTTATAGAACACCACAGTTAAGAAAGTTCCTTGAATCACAGACAGAATATGAACTTTTCACTGGAGTGAATGCTTTGAAGATTGAATTATACATTTTTTATTATTAATGGAACTTGAAATTTTAGGGGAAATGGTAGACAATATCCTCATTTGTTTTTTGTTGCTGTTAAAAATAAAAATACTGATCAAATATAAAAACAAAAGAGAGAAACATGGGCCAAGGAGGCCTGGCTTTTGAGATTTAAGAGGACAAGGACTTTATCCATAATCAGAATAGGAGCCACTCATGACATGCATGGCTGAGTTTCATTCTGCCCATGCAGAGAACCTGGGTGAATGTGAACTTAAAGACATTGGACTAATTTGTTTCATAGAGGTTTCAGGTTGGTGTTGAGAACTGAAATTGTTGAGATCAGTACCACTGAAGAGAAACCTCCTGTACTGCATGCAGACAATAAGAAAAATGTGCTGGGGACCCACCCCCCAGGCTGTGTCTTATGAAGATCCAGCCTCATATAGAGGAATAAAGCCTAGGCTGACCAGCCCCCTGCTCCTCAAAAGAAACTGTGGTGGGGGTGGTGTTCTCTATAATCTGCCCAAAAGCCGGTGCAGCTGTCATTCAAGGGGAGCATCCTCCATCTCCAGCTGGAGGCCAAACTTAGCGAACCATCCATACAGGACTGGTTTGGGAGTATGAAAAAATGCATGATTTGAGAACTAATGGAGTCATGATTCACAGTTCCAGAGAACAGCTGAAGCCAGACAATGTGTAGGAGAGTCAGAGTCTATACAAGCTTGACCAAGGAGGAACCTTTTTTTAAAATGCAAAATCTCAGCTGGACATTGTGGCTCATGTCTTAATCCCAGCACTTAGACAGAAGAAGATGGATCTCTGTGAGTTTGAGGCCAGCATGGTCTACATAGCTAGTTCCAGGACAGCCAGGCAGTCACCGCTACACAGAGAAACCATGTCTCACTTCCCTGGCCTTGTTTTTGGAGACCAGCAAACTGGCCCGGGAGCTGCTTTGCTCAATATGCCCACTGTTATACTTTTTCAATTTGGCTTGATCTAGCTTACTGTTCTGTCAGAGAAACTTATGGAGGGGGTACAGAAAACCTATTACATAATAAGTATTCTCTGAATCTATCATTGTCCATCCTGGATGTCTGATTCCACCTCACTACTTCAGAGTGTTGTTTCATATGAGGGCTTGGTTATAAAGGCATGTAAGGTCTAAAAGAATAAGAAAGAGATGGTGTTTTCAGAGCATCCAAAGCTGCTTATTTAGACTTGGAAGAGGGAAATGCAGGGAACTAAACCCAGATGGGTAAGCATAGACTTGTGTTGAAGGCCTGGGATGGGATAGGGGGGTGCTGCCACTGAGCAGGGATCTGGGAGCTCATGGGCCAGCTACTTGAGAAAGCAGTGATTCTGCTGGAGCCCACGGAGGTGTCAGCTGAAGTGGAAGTTAAACAATTCTCCTATCTCAAGAATTTTGCTTTTGTTGTAATATTTTTCACTCGAACATTCTATTTTATAGTCTTGGTGTCTTTATTCATTTGTTATGTATTTCTTTTTTAAATTTTTAAAATTACTTTATTTCACATCTGTTTTGTCGGTGCACCAGTACATGCCCGGCACCCATGGAGGCCAGAAGAAAGTGTCTGATTCCCATGGGACTAGAGACACAGAAGGTTTTGAGCCGTCATGTGGGTGCTGGGAATTGAACTTGTATCTTCTGAAAGAGTAGCCAGGGCTCTTAACTACTGAACCATCTCTCCAGCCTTTTACTCTTAAGACATATTTGCAAGCTGGACATAATGGCATGAGCTTAGAGAGGCACGGTGATCTAAGGTCAAGGACATCCCTGACTACCTAACTCAAGCCTTCCTTGGGATATACCCAAAGCTTGTCTCAGGGAAAAAAAAAAAAAAAAAGATAGATTTAAAATCTCTTTGCACAAACTAATTTAGAGAAATAAATGAAGGAGCCAGATGGTAGTGGTAGCACACACCTTTAATCTCAGCACTTGGGAAGCAGAGGCAAGTGGATCTCTTGAGTTCAAGGCCAGACTGGTCTACAGAGTGAGTTCCAGGACAGCCAGGGCAACACAGAGAGACTCTGTCTTGGAAAACAAACAAAAAAATAACAGTAAAAGAAAAGAAAAAAAAAGAAAAGAAGGAATTTCTCGGTTCCTTTACTTTCCAAACACATTCTATTAGGAACACACTAAAAAGCAGGAGAGAGATCCCAGCATTCAGGCAGAATCAAGGAGCATACAAGTTCACGGCCATATTTGAATCTCTGTCTTAATAGATCAAGCAAGATGAGACTCCCTACTATGGTTTTCACAGACAAGGAAGGGCATATGGGCTTGCTACAGACAGCTGTCCTGTTTTGCAGCTGAGGAAATGAAAGAGAATTAACTGCACAGCACCTGATGTTGCGCGGTAAAGATGCATTTCCAGCCCAGCTTCTCCCCCTGCCTACAATGAGTCCTTAGAAGGTTCTATCTGCTTCAGCCGGATCACTTTCCCTGAACCACCCTGATGTCCAGCTCATCCAACTATTTGTGTCTACACTTGAAATATCCCCTCTTTATTATTTTCTCTGGTCAAATAGCAGTGTTTTAGATATATATATCAATTGGCACTATCATCTAGTCTAGCTGTTTATTTTTATGTCTAAATGATAACAAGAAGAAAAAAAGTCCAACCAAATATCTAGTTCAAGGACAAGTAGCTGTTACCATAATCGAAAGTCAAATCCCATCTCCAAATTCCTAGTCTCCTGCTCTTCCCTCTGCCAAGAGTCTTTCCTTCCTCAAAACATTTCCACAGTTTTGTTCACTTTTTATCTTGCACCTTGTTAATCAAACACAGCATGTGTGTGTTGTCCACAGTTTTTGCACTGTTATATTTAATTTTGAAGATAGATTACTCTATATGAACTAATACCTCTAATCACTTCTCAAGCTAAAATTTATCATATACATGTTTTTAATTCTCAGAGAAAATGGGCTACAGAGTCTATAATCTATTTTTTATATTAAGTGAATAAACTTTATTTAATACAGCTGTCTAACATTGACAGTGTAAGATTATTGGTAAATCACAAAAGGATCTTTAATGTGGTCTGTATGTATATTCAAATTTTCATTTCTTCATAAAACATCTGGTCTCTGCTCTGGAATTTATATTTAGATATTCACAAGAAAAGAAAACAGAAGTCAAAAACATAAATTCCCCGGGACTATTACACTTGACCACTAAACTAACACATAAGAGAAAAGTCATCAAAACCAGGAGCACTTCACAAGACATTCACAGTAATCTGCTTACTGGAGCTGGGGTGTGACTCAGTAGTGAAAGACTTGACTCATATGCAAAAGACTGTGTGTTCCAGCCCTCAAGCTTCCCCAACACCTATACAAGAAAAACAAAAATAGTAATTTTTCCCACTTAGGAAGTAGAGGCAAGAGGATCTGAAATTCACAGTTATCCTGGGCTACATAGTAAGTTTGAAGCCAGTCTGGAATACATGAGATCTTTTATCAAAACAAAATGAAACTAAGTATGTGCTTAAGATTCCAGTTACTTACTGGGTGCTCATGGCCAGCCTGCAAAACATAGTGAGATCCATACTGATAATGACTAACAATAATAATAATTTAAAAAATTAATAATTTCCTTAATGACTAAAAATGAATCTGCTGAAAGCTCTCAAATTGTTTTAAATTTCTGCATATCTTTTTAAGAGTTTATCTTTGTCTTACATGTATGAATGTTTTGCCTGAATGTATGTATGTGCACCATGAGTGTGCAGTGCCACTGAAGGCCAGAAGGGGGCAATAGATGCCTGGAATGGTAGTTACAGAAGATTAGGAGCTGCCATTTGGGTGCTAGAAACTGAACCTGGGTCTTCTGCAAAAGCAACTAAGCCATCTCTCTAATCCTTTTGCATATTCTTTAGAAACACATAAATCAATAAAGCTGTCCCACTCCAGAAACAATTTTAAAGAGTCGTATTTATTAACTCTTTGTATTATATTCAGAAGTCATTTTCAGGCAAACATTCATACAGAACTTCTGTATCTCCCACAATGAAGATGCAGGTACTAAAAGCAGAGCCAGAGAACATGGTTATGATATTGATACAATATCTTCCTCTTGCTTGTTGGTGGGTTTAGTTATGTGCCCGATACTGAAGTCCATTTCACAATCGTCCTGCATTAGCCTCCCAAGCACTGGGATTGCCAGTGTGCCCACTCTCTCTGGCTAGACCTCATTATTTATAAGTAGAAAGGATACTCTCATTACTGTTAGTGGGAGTGAGAACGGATGACCTCTCTAACATTATGGGGCTAGGAAGATGGCTTAGCATTTAACAACACTTGCTGATCTTGCAAGGGATCTGGATTTTGTTTCTAGCACCCACGTGTAACTTCAAGTCCAGAGGAGCAAACATCCTTTTCTGGCCTCTGAGAGCAGCAGGCACAAATGTAGTGTGCATATACACATGTAAGCAAAACAGCTGTACACTTAACTAAAACATAAATAAATAAACATTTAAGCGTATGCATGCATACTTTCAGGTTTAGCTCTTTCAGTTCTAGAAATCTGTGGGTTGTTGGGTTTTGGGGTTTTTTTTTTTTTTCAAAATATTGGTAAAGTCATGTGTACATGCCTATAATCCCAGCACTTAGGAGGCTGACTCAGGAGGATCAGGAGTACAAGATCATCCTCAGTTACATGCAAGAGACTAGCTTGGGCCACGCAAGATCTTGTTTCAGAGGAAGAGGACAGAGAGAGAAAGAGAAATTTGAAAATACTTGTTTATAACAGTTTTTAAATTCGATAAAATACAGAATATTATGCCAGACAAGGCACATGCCTTTAAAACCAGTACAGCAGGGACAGAGGCAGGAAGATCTCTGTGAATCTGGGATCAATCTGGTCTGCACATCAAGTTCCAGGCCAGCCAAGGATGGTGAGGCCCTGTGTCAAAAAAACAAACCAAGAAGAAAGTGGTAGGCTACCTCCATAACATCTGCGCCACAATTGCACTGATGGGCATATCCTGACACAGTGGTCATCACTGCAACTCACAGGGCTCATGGCTGGGTTAAAGGGCTGATGAGCTTCTCCCCACTCAACAACCTCTGAAGCACCTTCTAGTACTATGAAAACTATTAGGCAAAAGGGAACTTGTTGTCCAGTACCAACTGGATTTCTCCTTGTTCTGTAACCAGTGTGATGTCATCTTGGTCAGGTTCTGGTAAGCAATGGCAATAACTTATACATGCCTGGTGCTGCAAATATGCCTAAGAAGCCATAGTTGGGAAGCACATCGCCTCTGGGATTGGACCTATTGTTTTGTGAAATGGACATAGTATCAAACTGCCTTCTAAATTCTTATCTACCTATCGATTAGTACAACTCTCAATCCTCATCAGAGACGTTTCTTTGTGCAATATATGGAGATTAATGCAAAGACTCTATGGTCAAAGGGCAGAGAATAAGCAAGTGTGGCGAGCTCAGTCACAAGTGGGACATTTATATCACATCCCCTCCCATGCTCAGGGACTGTCTCAGAAGACAGGGTGGAAAGACTGTTACAAGGACAACCAAAACAGTGTCTTCTGGACAGACAAGTCGACGGCACTCAAGAACTCACAGCTGCTGTGGCTGCCTGCACTCAACCTGAACAAGCCCAAGGCAATCAAGTTCACAGGTCCCCACCCCTAACCAAGAAATTACCACAGCTTCTGGGAGGTGGAGGGTGTAAGAATTCCTGGCATGTAGCAGCTACATGGTAAACATGCTAGCCCAATACCTAACATGGCTGCAGAACACTCCCATGCAGAGGGCACGCCCTAGGCATGGCTATGTAAATCTGTGCCCACTCATTCTCTTATAAGGAGATGCCAGGAGGAGAGTCCTTCCCTTTTTTGTTTCTCTTCCCTTGCATCCACCCAGCAACTTCCCCAAATAACCTCTAATGTGGTAGCTGGTAGTGTGTCTGTTCTCACGTGCAAAACCAACAGAGGGAAGTCAGTTTTCTTTCAGGATGTTGCCCCTGGTAAGTCAACTATATCTCAGTGGATGGCTCCAAGCCCAGAAACAAGAGTCAACGGGTTATTAAATAAAAAAAATAAAACATGAAGTTAGAAGGAAGACAGGGAGGTGGGAAAGGATCTGGGAGAGTTAAGGGGAAGGACGGAGGTGAATGTCATCAAAATACATCCTATGAAATTCTCAAAGACTTCATAGAACAGTAAAATAAACCAAAAACAGAATATTCATCAATAGAATAATCATATAAAATAATAGAGAGGCTAAAAGATTTTTAAAGATTTTTACTTGTATTTTATGTATATGTGTTTTTCCTGCATATATATCTATACACCAGCTGCACGAGGAGCTGGAAAAAGTGGGAAAAGGACGTCAGCTTCCCTGGAAGAGTTCAGACAACTGTTGAGATGCCATGTGGGCACTAGGAATTTCCCTTAACCACTGAGCCATCTCTCCAGGTTCTGGAACAATTTTTAAAGTATGCTTTATCGTGGTATGAAAAGCAAATGGGAGAAATTGAATTTAGAAACAAGTGTGTTAGTTACTTTTCTATTGCTGTGATAAAAGCACCATAACCAAGGCAATTTACAAGGGGAACGGTTTATTTGGGGCTCATGGTTCTGGAGGGTTAGAGTCCATGACAGGATGGAGGCTGCAGGTGGCAGGTGGCTGAAGCAGCTCACTTCTTTAACCACTAACAGGAAGTGGAGAAAGTAAAGCAATTACTTGTATTGTTCTATTATTAAATAAAACTCAGGAGTAATATCAGGGTAAAAACCTGATCGATGAGAGAAGCAGCAGAGACACAACCACAGACCTCCTCCCTCCTTCCTCAATCCCAGAGGGCCCACAAATCTCCCTAAGCCCTTCCCAACTACTTCCTGTGTCTCTCTATATCCTGGGTCCTCCAAAACCTCTATGACTAATTCTGATCAGCTAGTAGCTAGTTCCACCCTCTGACTCAAGGTAAACTTTATTGCCAATCTTGGGAGTATCAAACCACAATCAAAATATCCCACATTTCCCTTTTTTGTGTAAATAAAGAGGGAAGGTTTTAACTCTAACACAGTAGAACTATATACAATAAGAACAATTATCTGATAAGAATTCACAATGTCCAGTCCACTTATAATTGGCAAATTCAGAAAAAAAAATACTCCAATATCTATCCTATTGTGATGAGTCCAAAGCTTTGTACCTAGTTCACTTTCTATCCCAACTTGTATTACCACCCCAAAAATATCTTTTTAGACCCCAAAGCATTTTCTCAGATGAACAATATAAGCTTTTATATTTCCTCTTTCCTGAGTTTCCTTTCTGAATTTAGCAACAAGGAAAACTGCTAATTATAACTATCTTATCTTCAACTCTATCAGAGACCCAAGAAGGATATAATATTCCCTGACTAAACAGGAAGTGCAGAGCAAACAACTTTCAGAACAATAGAATTGACAGATACGTTGCTGCCTGGACAGTCACCCAAGGTTCCTCTACAATGTTGAGGCATCCATCTTCAGTTTACAGGCCTAAAATATTTGACAGATTTTTTTTCTGTGAAGCAGGAAATTCTGAAGGACTGTCCTACTTTGTCTTGGCAAAGTTCGCTAGTTGCCTTTTTTGTGTCCTGCTGGTCCAGTTTGGATGATACCATCAGCTGTTCGGGCAAGGGCAGTTTCTTGCCCAATGGCTAGCTTTGCCACAAATGAAAACAAACTCCATATGAAAGATTTTTGATACCCATTATCCTTTTTTGAAGTAAACTGGTGTTGCCAGAAGCAGATGTGTGTCACTGCCATGATTAAAACATCTTAAATACCATATTCTGTAGGCCTCTGAAGTGTTTAAAGACCATATATTTACCTAAAACATATCACTATTTAACCCTGAAAACATATGTAACATGACTATAAGATTGATATAGATGCCTAACTACTAACCTGCATTTAATTATCCTAAATAGTTTGTAATAATAAGAACGAGAGTTTACATTACATTATCAAATGAACTACACAACTACAATGCCTTAAACAAGAGTAAAAAGATATATCAGTGTGTTCTAACAAAAAAATAACCTTAAATTTGTATCAACATCCGAAATCTATTCCAGTTTAAAATATTTGAGACTAGTAGCTGCTTTTTTTTTTTTTTTTTTTTTTTTAGTTTAAAAGTAGGTTCAATAACCTACGCTTTTTCCTCCCATTCCTATATCCCATTTTTTCCTTTCAGAAGGAGATTCCTAAATCTAATCTCCTTTGCTTGGTTCTCCCTGACCATGACATATAACAACTCAGAACCAACCTCCCTAAACAATGACAAATATCTATAACTCATCAAACTACCAAAAGCCCACTTACCTCACCATTTGGTGCAAGAGGCCATGGGAATATACAGCAGGTAACAACTAGTGTTTGACAAGTCAACCCTGATGGGGGGGGTTCCTACCTGGCAAGGCAGTGAGGTCATTGACTGTTAATGGCTGGTCATTTCCTATCTATAACTATCTCTGGTGCCACTGCTATGTCTCCCTAATAAAAACAGCTGTGGGGTTTCTTTCACAGCTCACTGGTAGTGTGTTTTACATCTGTAGGCATACTTATAGTTGTGGATAATCGAAGATGATTTCTGTGTAACCTATATAATTTTGATACGTAGAAATAATAGGATATTTTTTATTACACAAACTGACATAAGATTCTCACTCCCAAAGACAGCCTTTTGCACAGACAGCTAAGTTTGGACTTCAGAGCACATTCAAATCAGGCTGATTGCCCCTGGAGATGTATACATGAAGTCATTTTTCCAGTTGTCATTTTGCTGATTCAAGGTCAGGAGAGGAGCTACTTTATTAGCCATAACTTTCTCAGTAATTGACTTTTTGCACATAGTCCCAGCCTCAGGCTCAAAGTTCAGCCAACTGTTTACTGTCTGAGAACCCTCACCAACTTAGAGCTACGTGCTACAGTCTGAAGAACCAAAAATTCCTCCATCTTAGAGTCAGCAGCCATGTTAGCAAACAGGTCAAGGAAAATTCAGCCTAAATCCCCCTTCAGTTTGGAGACACTTGCAAGACATGTTATCCAAAAGAATATTTGGGCCCTAGCCTAACTGCAGAATATTCCAACCTAGAGCCTGTCAACAGAGACCCAGACTACCCTGACCATAGGCCAACCAAAACCCACGTCCTCATTTTTACCCCAGTTCATGGTTTTTGCCTATAAAAGATACATATATTCTCAACCCCAGAACTCTTCCTGGCCTCGCTGTGCTGAGTGCGTGGACGAGTCCCTGCCTGGCTTGTAAGGCACACTCAGTAAACCTTGTGTTTGCATTTCAGATTCCTCAGACTCTGTGATCTCTCTGGGGGTTGTTCTCTGGGCACAGTCAATGTGACATTCCTAGCCTAAGAGAAGCTGTGTGGCTTCTCTTGTGAGAAGATGTGTTCACCTTGAAAATGTAACATATAATTGGATATAACTGTCCAGAGCTTGGCAAAGAGAGCAGTGAGAGAGAGGAAGAGAAATACAGAGAGATACAGAGAGACAGAGAGAGAGCTGGAAGGATATAAAGGGAGAAGAGTAGAAGAGGGGTGTGTGTGTGTGTGTGTGTGTGTGTGTGTGTGTGTGTGTGTGTGTGTAGGAGGAGGTTAGAGAGGTGTGTGTGTGTAGGAGGAAAAAGGTAAGAGAGGGGTGGGTGTGTGTGTGTGTGTGTGTGTAGAAGGAGGTCAGAGGTGTGTATATGTGTGTGTGTGCAGTAGTAGTAGTAGGAAGTTAGAGGGGTGTGTGTGTGTGTGTGTGTGTGTGTGTGTGTGTGTGTGTGTGTGCAGGAAAGAGCTGCTGTGCCAGGAGTCTGTAGTAAATGTGTAAAATGAAGTTATATGTAAAAACATGCAAAAGAGATGTAACTGTGTGGAGACAGATAATTTCAGAGAGAGGTTTTTTTAAGAGTAAGTAAAAGAAAAAGTTACAATCAGAAAGTGTGTGTTTCTTTATTTATCTCTCTGATAGAAACTTATTTTTCCCCTCAGATATAAAAAGTCCAGCCCTTGCCACATTGGTGAATTTCTTGAATTACCCTGGAGGTGGCCTTGGAGCAGGCTCTCCAAAGGCCCCCATTATTTGGGAATTTGAGTATCATGTTCTTAAATTTACTTCCTGTAATCTGGGGACAATAGCATCTTTAGGAGACACTGGGAAAATTGAGGTCATGGTAAGTCCCAGGAGAGTTAGCTGTTGTCCAGTCTTGGTGTGATGGGAAAGTGCACAACTTATCTGAAGTCCTGGCTAAAGTAGTCTATGAGGCTGGGCCAGCTTAGCTAACCACCTTGAAATTGTCCTGAGTAGCATGTAGTCCAAAGCTGATCTTGGGTGGTGTTTGTCAGCCTAGTGTCATTACCATAACCCAGGTGGAATTGTCTTGTGGGACCACATCATCCTTTTGGAGACTTCAAAGGTCACTTTTAGAAATGGTCACAATTCACTGAAGAAAACAAACATTTTAAATAGCATGTGCAGCAAATCTTGGAGGCTTTAAAGGGCCACAGTCTATTAAATACATTTGGGATACACAAGCTTAGTTTCTGGTTGCCTGCTTCAGATTCAAGTCCAAAATCACATAGAGGAAGCTGGATGAAGCCTATTTATAGAATTGATTAGTGCTCTATATGAGCATAATATCACAACATAAAGTTTAAATATATATATCTTATTAATCTTGAGATATTTATAAATTTAAGAAAAGCTTTAAAGATTCTAAATAAAACCAAAGAATAGTTCCTTAGTTTTGGGTTTTTCTTCTGTCCTACACCAGATGGCTTGTCTGAAGTGAAACAGAAATTTTGAATTTTTCTTGAACAAGCATGCTTATGTTTTAAAAAGGAGAGAGCCATATTCTAACTCCAAAGCCAATTTTAGCTTTTAATTGAATTGGGACTAAAAAAGAGCATTTGCCTTATATATCTGTAGAGAAAGTTGTAAATAAATTACTTAGCTCTTGAATTGTTGATCTAATTGTGAGCTATAGCCAGTTAATATCCCCAACAATTTTTGAAAATTATTAAGAGTTCATAACTGATCTGACTTGTACTTTCTGTGGTTGAATTTTTTGATAAATCTCTTATATCCTAGTAATTAATAGAATCTCCTTTTTGTATTTTTTCAGGAGATATTTACAATCTTCAACAAGGCAAATTTCTCTTTATTTCATCAAATATTTTCTCTAGTATATCTGTGTCTGAATCAGCTAGTAAGATATCGTTCATATAATGGTAAATTATAGATTGAGGAGACTTTTTAAAATCTCCTTTATTTCCAATGGCTGTTGTACAAAATATTGATACAAGGTGGGGCTGTCTTTCATGTGGGAGGATTTTCCACTGGTACCTTTTAACAGGCTAAGAATTATTATAAGGAGGTAATGTGAAGGCATATTTTTCCCTATCCTCTTCTTATAAAAAAGGTAAAAAAGGTGTCTTTTAAATCAATCGCTATAATAGACCATCCTTTAGGTATAAAAAAAGCAAGAGAATTCCAGACTGTAAAGTGCCCATTGGCTGAATCACCTTATTAATAGTGTTTAGATCTGTTAACAATCTCCATTTTCCAGACTTCTTTTTAATGACAAATATATGAGAATTCCAAAGACTGGTCAATTCTTCAAGATGTTGAGCATTTAGCTGCGCCTGTTGTGAGGCCTGTAATTTTTCTGATGTCAAAAGCCATTGTTCCACCCAGACAGGTTTGTCAGTTAACCATTTTAAAATTGGGATGTTGGTGCTATTGAAACAGCTGTTATGCCTGTTTATGAATGATCTGTGACTGTTCTTAATAATACCTTTTAATATTTCTCTCACAAGCAATCTTTATTTTATGGTTTATTTTTGAGACTGAAGCAATGTTAATCTGGGTTTTCCACTGTAACAAATCATGACTCCATAAATTCATTGCTATGTTAGCCACATATGGCTTCACTTTCCCTATCTGACCTTTAGATCCTATATATTAGACCAACCTTGATACTTTGTTTTACCTGAAATAAAGTTCTAATCCCTAGAAGCTAAATATTTACCTTCTGAAGAGGCAAATCTGGATATCAAAACTTCAGTAAAATTATTGTTACATCTGTGTCTCATAACCACTAAATTATAATACCATTTATTTGTATTTTTAGATTTGTTCTTTGATCATTTATAAAAGTTTACCAAAATACGTGTTCTCTTGTTTCTCATGAAAATTTTATTGTATCTACTGAAGCTTTCTGTTATCCAGAGCAGCAGAGTTTTTAACAACAGGCATTTAGTCTTTTAATTGCTCTGTGGAGGATTTTCCCCAGTGCTGACAAAAAAAATGACTGAACCAAATTCGATAGTGGGGCCCGTGAAAGGCTCCCTGAGGCATTTTCCTGTGGCACAGGGTTACCTTGCCTCTCCCTTGTTGATGCTTCTAGACACCTTGCCTATAACCCCTTTTCAGATGACCCGTTTACCACAAATTAAAAACCTGATGTCTTTACTTTTCTTTAAAATTCTATAAATCATTTATCCAAGTATCATTCTAAGTGTAAGATTCAATATTAGCTATATTTACAATATATTCGTCTACGGGTGCTTAATCTTGACTTTAGAGGCCTAATCACCGTTTTTCATTCTGACTTATCATTTTCAAAAGCCAAAGATTCAATTAATACTTGTCTAGTTTGGGAGTCTGATATCATTCTATTTATAGCTGAAGTCAATCTTTGCCAAAAAAAAAAAAAAAAAAAAAGGATCAGCAAAGGTTTTTTTTGGGGGGGGGGGTCTTTGTATAATTTTAATAACTCGGCCCTCTTTTGTGATTTTTAAACCCTGTCTCAAGAATTCAGATCTGCTATATGGCATAGGGCCAAGGTATAATTATCAAATCTAGGCTGTCTTTGCAAATCAGCATAGTGGTCTTGGGAAATTTCCAAAGCTCTAGCCCTACTTCATTGTTCTATGACCCTAGCTTCCTGTCTACCGTTGTAACTGAGGACCAGCTTCTAATATGGCTGTATCTTAATCTTTCCAGTCTTGTTGAATTGTTGCATAATTCTGTTCCAAGTTGCCCAGGAATTTAATATCTGCTTCCCAAAGGGTGAATGCATACCATATGAAATAACTGCTTCCTTAAATCTTTTCAAATCTAACATTTCTACAAGATCAAAGTTAATTTCTGTATATCCTTGAGGGTGCCTACCGTCTGGCATGGTAATTGATAAACTGAGGTTGATAAGTTCCTTCATTTAATTTTTCCATTTTCAATCCATTGCGGAAGCATACAGCAACCTAACTCCCTGATCCATAATATTGTTCCCCATACTGTTTTTTGTTGTTGTTTTTTTTTTTATCCAGTCTCTTCTCCTGGTCTGGGTTTTGTTTCTTTGTTATTGTTTTGTTTTTGTTTTTATTATATATATAGCATTCTGCTGCATATGTCCCTGCAGACCACAAGAGGGCACCAGATCTTATTATAGATGGTTGTGAGCCACCATGCAGTTAGTTGCTGGGAATTGAACTCAGGTCCTCTGGAAGAGCAGTCAGTGCTCTTAACATCTGAGCCATCTCTTGAGCAACTTTTCCTCATTCTTAATATGGGAAAAAACCTTCATAATAATAATAATAATAATAATAATAATAATAATAATAATAATAATAATAATAATAATAATGTTCTCCTGCTTAAGAATTCTGAGGTATCTCACCAGATCTGCTGAGGATGACAGTAAGGATAAGCTGTGCAAGAGGAGCCAGCTGCAGTGGCGGTGCTCAGCTGTGGGAGGGCAGCACAGGTCAGGCACTGTGGTTGCTGGCAGGCAATGAGTGGCTTATGATCTCATGCCCAGCGTTGAACACCAGATAAAACATTTACTTATATTATTCTATTATTAAATAAACCTCAGGAGTCAGATTTCAGGGTAAAAACCTGACTGATCAGAGAGGCAGTAGAGCTATGACCTCTCTCTCTTCCTCCCTAGATCCAAAACGGGCCCTGGAATCTTCCTAAGCCCCGCCCTACTACTTCCTGTATCTCTATATATAACCTGGGTCCTCTAACTCCTCTGTGGCTAATTTTGGTCAGCTAGTAGCTAGCTCTGCCCTCTGATTCAAGGTTAACTTTATTGGTAGTCTCGGGAATGTCAAAGTGTGATCAAAATATCCCACCACAAGAAAGTGCAGAGTCTTTTTGAAACATCAAAACCCATCCCTAGTGACACACTTCCTCCATGAAGGTCACACCTCCTAAATCCTTCCCCAAACAGCCACTAACTGGGGACCAAGTATTCAAATACCCGAGACTTAAAGGGGGCATTTCATTCAAATCTCCACAACTCGAGAGAAGCTGGAGAAGTGGCTGAGTGCATTCTTGGAGCATGACACAATCATGAGGACCAGAGTTTGGATCCTAGCTGCACATAAACAGCTGGCATAGCCTTGCACATGCCTGTCATCCTAGCCCTAGAAAGTCAAGGGAGAATAGAATTCTGGGGACTGCTAGATATCTTGCCCAGATTCCAGTTAAGTGACAGACCCTGACTTTGAAAAAAAAAAGAGTACACAGAGATAAAGCCAAACACCTAACATCCAACATCTTTGTCTATTCTCTCTGAGCAGCATCCCCATAGGCACACACAGATACACACATAGATACCCACATACCTCACTTTCAACTACCATACACACCCCCACAAAAATTTAAAAGAAAAAATATGGAAATTGAAAGTACATGTTTGCATTTGTATTTTATATAAATTTTGTTTGCTTTATTTCTGTTTATTAAAAAAAAAAAAAAAAAAAAAGATCAGTGATGCTGGGGAGTTAAGAACACATGTTGCTCTTATAAAGGACCTGGGTTCAATTCCCAACATTTGCACCCATCAGCTCACAACGGTAACTGTATTCCATGGGATCTTGTGCCCTCTTCTGGCCTCCTTAGGCACTTACACTCACATGCACAAACACACAGACACCCACAAATACACATAATAAAAATTAAGATATATCTAGGAGCTGGAGAGATGTCTAAGGAGCTAAGAACACTGGCTACTGTTGTCTCCCGAATAAGTGCCATTCTGGGCCTTATGGCCCATCCTCTTCCCCTAAGGACTAAAACCTTGTTTACAGGGGGGAAAAGGAACTACAAATCTCCTTATCGCTGCCACCTGCTGAGTGCTAGTCTCTTGGGATCCTCTATGACCTTGGGCGTGCCCGGATGAGGAGGCAGGGTGTGTAAGAGAGTTAAGGTGACAGAGAGCTGAGACAAAAGAGACACGAGGAGGGACTCAGGCAGAAGCGGCAGAAGAGGCAGAAGCTGGGGACAAGCATGGAGTAGAGTCAGTGTGAGTGGAAGGGGCAGAAGGAATCCAGCATGGCGGGAAGCTAGAGGGGAAAAAGCTAGGCGAGATGCAGTGGCAAGACAGAAGCATGGCTAAGGGACAGACAGGTCTAAGATATAACATGTACTGAATAAAGCTCAGGTCTCTCAGTGTATGGAGAGCCTGAATGATGGAACCTAAACGACTCCTGAGTGTAGACTTAATTAATCTTGACGCTCCTCGCCTGGGACAAAACTCGGACCACAAAGAAACCGGACGCGGTAAGTGGAGGTCATAACCGAGACCCACTCGGTAGGCTACTCTTGCAAAAGACTCAGGTTCAATCCCCAGCATTGGCATGATAACTTACATGATAGCTACAACTAACTCTAGTCTACAACTCCATGGGGTCCAACAGCCTCTTCTATTCTCTGTAGATTCTAGGAATATAAATGGTCTACAGACATGCATGTAAACTAAATAAACACATAAGATAAAATTTTAATTTAAAAGGTTAAGTAAAATAAATCCTTTTTTAAAAATTTGGTATTTAGAAACTTTAGTTTTTATGTTAATCCTTCTAGTTTAATGTTTGACCATGGTAATGAATTGTCTCAACAATATATATTTTATGTGAATATATATAGATGTATTAATATCCACATATTATAATCCTACTCACATATGCATTCTGAATACCTTCTTCATTCAATGTTTCCAAATACTGGAGGAGAAAATGCATACATGCACATGCATGTGCACGCACGCGCACACACACACACACAAGTAATGAAAATGTACACGTTGTATACAGGTATAGAAATAAGTTCTGATGTGCTCAAAGGAAAGTCAAGCCATAAAATCACACATCAATTATGTTACACTTTGTTCAAAACTACCTTTTTGTGACAGGCAGTGGTGGTGCCTGCCTTTAATTCCAGCACTCAGAAGGCAGAGGGAAGCAAATCTCTGAGTTCAAGGCCAACCTGGTCTACAGAATAAGTTCCAGGACAGCCAAGGCTATACAGAGAAACCCTATCTCAAAAAATCCTATCTCAAACTCATGTGTGTGTGTGTGTGTGTGTGTGTGTGTGTGTGTGTGTGTGTGTGTATTTGCTGCATTTAGGAAAAAAATCAAGAAAAATGGACACTACCCTATTAAAAATGGCTATTCTGGAAGTAGAGTGAAAAAAGGCTTCCATTTTTTCAAGGATAACATTTTTTAATGTTATCTCAATTTATCTTTATATGTTTCTACTATTTTAAGTAGGTTTCTTTTTAAAGTAACAATAGAAATAACTTAATTGGTATTATTCAACTCTTGTCTTTTCTTAAAGATTTTTTTAAATTCAGACATGCCAGATTATTCGGTTACAAGCAAAGAAAGAGGCGAAGTTGTTTTCTGAATGAGTTGATCGGTGTGGACCGGAGCCCTTGTCCTAGACAGCTATATATTTTTATATAGTCTATATATTTTCATGTACAGAAACAAAATTGGCTTTGGGTATGTAAAGAATAATAGTGAGAATTCTTTGTCTATCTGTCTGAGTGGGTAGCTCACTCTGTAGCTCATGTTGCCTAGAACTTGTGAGCCTCCTGCCTCAGCATCCCAAGTTCCTGTTTTACAGATGGGGCCACCACCACCCTGCCTGACTGATGAGAAAGAATTATTTGCCTCAAGAATGCCCTTTACTTCACCTAGTGCCTGCAGGCCAGGCCTGTAGGAGCCAGCTGCAACCTCACTTGCCCTGGCCTCAGGCACAGTTCACAACATCTGTCACTAGCTGCAGTGCAAGCCCTATAATCTTCTAAGGACTTGTTTATATCTCACTTCTCTCTTTTTTTTTTTTTTTTTACCCAGATTGCCCCAGACAACATATCCACACCCATTACATTCCATTTTATTTCTACTTCTATGCAAAGTATGTTTGTGTTACAGGTGTGTGTGTGTGTGTGTGTGTGTGTGTGTGTGTGTGTGTGTGTGTGTGTGTGTGTGTGTGTGTGTGTGTGTCTGCAGAGATTAGAACATAGCTTAGATTCCGGTATAGCATAGTTTTATTTTCCACATATCAAACATTAAAGAAATTCTATTTGAAATTAATTTAATGTATTTTTGCAGTATTTTCTCCCCAAGCCCCACCCCAACTCAGCCATCTTTTTATTGTTAAATTTATTCTTTAACAAATACAATATGTCTGCAATGTCTCCTAACCACAGCCACCTCCCATCCTCCACCCCAGACATACATACTTTTTCATACTTTTTTGTTTCTGTCCTGGGGATTAAACACTAAGACTAGGCAAGTAGTCTCTGCTGCTCTACATCCCTAGACATTTAATCACTTTTTTTATTTTGAGGTGAGATCTTGATAATTCTCTCAAGTTGACCTTAAAAACCACTTTAGAGGCTGGGAAGATGGCTCAATAATTAAGAGTTCAGTTCCCAGAACCCAGTGGCCATCTATAACACCAGTTCCAGGAAATCTGATGTCCTCTTCTGGCCTCCATGGGTACGTATGTCACGTATATATTTATATACATATTCAGACAAAACTCATACGCATAAAATAAAATCTAAATAAGTAAAATAAAAAAATAAATCTTTAAGCACCTCACTCTATGGGACTGGAGAGATGGCTCAGAGGTTAAAAACACTTTTTGCTCTGGCAGAAGACCCTCAGTTCCCAGTATCCATGCCAGGTTCTAGTTCCAAGGATCTAGCATCGTCTACTGTAAGCGCCGATGTACATGTGACACACACATACATAAAAATAAAATTGAATAAATTCAAAAGGAAAAACACACACACACACAAGCCTCACTCTGTAGCCCAAGCAGGCCTGGAAACTTCTTGCATCCAGCCTCAGGACAACAGGCTCCTGCAGAGAATATCTGCATTCCACCCCTCCCTCCAGTCCTTCCCCTTTTCTGCTTTTCTTATCTAAACTGATCTGACTCACAGAGGTCTCTTTCCTCAGTCAGATAGCAGTCTAGATCCTGAGTTCCCTTTGCCAGATGAAAAGTAAACCCTCAGCATCTTGCCCAATGTACTTCATGACTTCATTTCGGCTAAGTGTGGGGACCAGATAGGATCTGTTGACCGTCTGCAGATCAGTACTGAAGCCCTCTGCTTCCATCTCTGTGTGTTTGGTAAGAAAACCTAGAATGACCTTGATATCTTGTGTTTAATTTAGCCGGCTTTTTACATTGTACACTATTTATGTACAATGGTTTCAAGTTCATTATTTTCTACTTCTTTCTATTCTTTCCTTCTATTTTTATTAGTAGAGAGTCTTAACTGTTAGCCTTGTCTGGTCTGGAACTCACTACACAGACTGGGCTACCCTTAAACTCACTGAGTCGTACATTCTGTCCCTGAGTGCTGGAATTCAAGGAGTGGACTGTCAAGCCTGGCCCTGCTCTAACTGTTATTTCTCCTGCTTATCTTCATGTCTACTTTGCTTCTTTTTCTAAATACTATGCATTCTACTTGTCTTTGCTTTTAATATTTTTACTCTGAAAATGATAATGAATGTTTATGTCATTTATTCCCTGTCATAAGATGAACTGTTTCTCTCGGCTCTGATTCTGCTAGTTTCCATTGACGTTGCTTCTCCAATCATTGGTCACAAGTACACACATTATTTATGTGTGTATACCCATATGTGGATTCCTGTTCTCTCTCTCTCTCTCTCTCTCTCTCTCTCTCTCTCTCTCTCTCTCTCTCTCTCTCTCTCAATGTCCCTTCAATTCTTTGAGCCCTCTTCCCTGACTGCTGGTTTTCTCATCCTATAATTAATCATTGATTTTAAAATCTGCTTTTCTTTACTTATCATAGGTACAATTTAGTTTCAGGGTTTTGTGTATCTTTTTAATTACTGCTGGCTAACTCAATGCTAAAATCTTTTTAAAAAAATAACTAACAATCTTAAATATAGAGGTATTTTCTTTTGCTCAAAACTTGGGAAAATATGAGCTGTGATCTTGCTCTGGGTGACTTTTTAAGGCCTGACTTGCATACACTTTCAAAGCAGATGATCTGTGATGTTTAAACTGTAACTAATAGTGTAGAGCTCAGTTTCTGTTACTTCAGGATCTTGGTTTTTCAGCTTCTATTAAGTTGTACTGTCTACTGTGTTATCAAGACTGCAGTCTCTCAACTCTGTGATCCTTGTAGTAAAAATAACTTCAGCCTAATAGTTATCTGATGAAGACCCTGTGGCGCCTCCCACTTATGACCCTGTGCAGATTCACAATCCCGAGTTTCAGCATCAGAAGCTGCAGTGAGGAGAGATGACTTCTGTGCGTTCCTTTGTCCCTAGCAATCTCTGACTAGTCTCCTTTCGATGTCTTAGGAATCCTGTGCATCAGCTTCAGGACGGCACAATAAATAATACATCAGCCATCTTGCCATTCATGTCAGGGACTGGTAGGATTTGGGGATCTGAGTAGAAAAAGACAGACAGAAGGATTGGAATCATTTCTCTTTTTCCCATTTTGTTGACTTGCTATTTTAACTTCTGCTTGTCGTGTAAGACTTTGTGGCAAACTTTGTTAAGTTCAGCAGAATCATTTCCAAATGTCTAGGCTTCCGTTAAAAAAAAAAAAAAAAAAAAAAAGTAAAGCGTTATTACATCCAGTAATAATTGGGGATTTAAAAACAAAACAGAAATTAGAAGAGACAGCATAGGAGTTAAGGAAGCCATCTGGGTAAAAGTGAAAAGTCTAAGAACTAAAACTATATACATAATTGAAAGCTGGAAAGCAAACATTCTCCTGGTGAAGGCGGGACATGCCTTGTAATCTCAACATTTGGCAGATCAAAGCAGAAGCTCTCCAGTTTAGGCTAACCTGGGTTAATCAAGCTTTATCTCAGAGAAAACAGATGAAAAGAAGTAAGCATTCATCCTTGTGCTAAGTCCTGAGGAATAGTCTTGTCTAAGCAGGTCCTATCATCACCATCACACAGTTCTGGACCACCCGAAGAAGAGTTACAAGATAAGATAAAATATCCCACCTCATAGAGCATCAGAAAGGAACCACCACACACTCATACAGGCGTATACACCTGTGGGGGCACACACATGCAAGGAAGAGACCGAAGAATCTTTAAGGGATTGTAAGAGGATATTTCAGATAAAATGCATTGAGTTTAGCCTTGAGGAGTAAGTATTTTAAAGGAGAAATTCAGTGCAGAGAAAGGAAGAAGCCATATGAGCAGTATAATTCTAAATGGAAATCATCAGCCTCAGTTTAGAAGTATAAAATGACATTGATTAGGAGGATGTTACAGAGACCAAGAGGAGAGACTGCTAAGCATTGCACTGTGGGAGATAGAGAAATGGGTTTGATTGAGTATGAGTTCTAGAAGCAATTTTAGCAGAGTAATAGCAGAGGAACAGAAGACAAGATAAATGCAAATGGAAAAGTGCAAAAAAAAGAAAAAAAAAGTTAAGAATGATTGTTCAAGCCAGGCATGGTAGTGCATGCTTTTAATCCCAGCTCTCAGGAGGCAGAGGCAAGTGCATCTCTGAGTTTGAGGTGAGCCTGGTTGGTCTACAGAGTGAGTTCCAGATCAGCCAGGGCTACACAGAGGAACCCTGTCTCAAACAAGCAAAATAGAATTACTCAGAATACTAAGCCCTCAAACAAACCATCGACCTTGAATGAGAGGTTGTGCTAAAGGTAAGAACTAACACCCTATGGGTAGTGTGGTCATAGCTTGCATCATTGTGGAGAAACCACTTACAAAAGATATTGGGGGGGGGGGGGGTCGGAGAGATGGTTCAGGGGTTAAGAGCACTGACTGCTCTTCCAGAGGACCAGAATTCAATTCGCAGCAAATACACGGCGGCTCACAACTGTCCCAACAACGCATGGCAGCTCACAGCTGTCTGTAACTCCAGTTGCAGGGGATCAGACATCCTCTTCTGCACCACAGGATCCTGCATACGTGTGGAACACATAAGCTCACATGACCACACACATAAAATACACATAAAAGTAAAAGATTAAATAAATAATTAAAAAAACATGAAGACTTTTTTTAAAAAGATATGTAGGGAGAAAGTTGGAAAATGATTGGATAAAAATTTGGTATTCCTTAAATTAAATTTTCCTGTGTCACGTGAGGACTTAGCTGAGACAGTAAGTCCAGAAAGGACTGTGCATTCTGCCCAGGACTGCTGTCCTGGGTGGCTTTCTCTCACCCTGACACTAGCTAGAGTTATCTAGAAAGAGGAACCTCGATTGAGGACAATGCCTCCATCTGACTGGCCTGTAAACAACTCTGTGGGACATTTTGTTGATCCCTGCTGATGGGAAAGGGTCCAGCCCACTGGCCCCACTGGGCAGATAGATGGTCCTGGGATGTATAAAAAAACAGGGTGAGTAGCCCTGAGAAGCAAGCAGTAAGTAGCCTTCCTCTACGCTGCCTCAGACACTGCCTCCAGGCTCCCAGCCTTGACTACCCTCACTGAACTCTGACCTGGAATATACAAGAAATAAACCCTTTCCTCTCCAAGTTGATTGTGACAGTGTTTTATTACAGCAATTGGAAACAGAGAAATACAACTATAGATAATTTAAGCACCCTAAAGGTAGAAAGAATCCAAATGTCCACTGTTAGATTACTGGATAAAGAAAATATGTTACACACACATTGGAATATCTTGCTATGTAGTCCACACTGGCTTTGAACTGGTGGCAATCCTTATGCCTTGTGACTGAGTACAAGCATTATAGGCATTCATCAAGAGACACCCTTAGCCTTTAAAAGAAAATCTTGACACATCTCTTACTTGGAAGACGTTATGATAAGTGAAAGGGTGTTAAAATTTTTGGCTCTTGCCTGTAATTCCACTACTTGGGAGGCTTAGGCAGGATTGCTGCAAAGTCAAGGCAGGCCTGGGTTATGGACTGAAACACTGGGTGTCACACACACACACACTCATGCTCACACATGCACACACATCCCCCCTCCCCAAAAAAAGGAAGAAGGCAGGTGCCACAAGACTTCACTTACATGAAGAATGTAATCAAGTTCATAGCAGCAAAATATGGTGGTTACCTGAATTGAGATGCTTTTTATCTATCTATCTACCTACCTGTCTGTCTGTCTGTCTGTCTATCTACCTATTTATCTATTTTGAGACAGATTCTTTCTACATAACCCTGGGTATCCTGGAACTCACTGTGTAGAGCAGGCTGGCATCTAACTCACAGAGATCCACCTGCCTCTGCCTTCTGAGTGCTTCAACTAAAGGCATGCACTGCCATGCTTGACAAAAGTTGCTAATTAGTAGAGAATTTCAGTTTGTATTAGTTGAAAACACTCTGGAAATTAGTTGCAAAAAAACTGACTAAGATGCCGGTAAATTGTATATTTGAAGTAGCTAATTAGGATGGTAAACTTTATGCTATATGAGTATTTTATCATCATCAATTTTTAAATATACATGATATAATGAATCTCATTAAATTTTGTTTTTAAAATTTACATATGCATGAAAAAGATGGGTATAAGGAAGCTTGAGTATAAGCTAGCTGGAGTATGCTAGAACTGAGTCCCCAAAGTTGCACGCGCGCGCGCGCACACACACACACACACACACACACACACACACACACACACTAAACAAATAACTGAAATAACAATATGCAAGGTTTACCTTTTATATACTGTTTCCAGTGTGGCAAAGTTTTCTAAAGTCCTTTCATAATGTCAGGTTAGGGAGAATCCATCAGGTTAGGGAGAATCTGCCTAGAGGCTTTT
Organism: Phyllotis vaccarum; assembly: GCA_033318265.1. Lineage (NCBI taxonomy): Eukaryota > Metazoa > Chordata > Mammalia > Rodentia > Cricetidae > Phyllotis > Phyllotis vaccarum. The sequence goes on from JARWLC010000011.1 coordinate 91,115,881, forward strand.
GCTTATTTACTCAGACATCTGTTCAGTTTGAGTAGTGGACAGTGAGCGAAGAAAGAAGCCATGAAAATGAGGAGCAGAACATATCACAGCAAAGCGTGGCCGTGATGCCTCTCGTCCCCACACTCAGAAGTCAGAGGCAGGAGGATCACGGGTTCAAGTTAGTTTACTCTATGATACAGTCAGTTGGAAACCAGCCAGCTTGGGCACCATGGAAATCCTGGGCCAGAAAGCCAAGGGGTGAGGCTATAGCTCAGTACAGGGCTGCCGAGTATGTGCAGGCCCTCAGCTTGAATTTCAGCACTGGAAAAAAGAAGCAACGAAAAACTATGGCAAAAAATTGAGGGGAAGATTTCAGCTGATAAGGGCTTCCAAATGAAGTTACCCTTTTGATGCATATTTAAATTAATATCATAAATTTTAAATTGTCTATCAGAGAATGCTGTTGTGTGTCTGTTCTTGTGAAGAAATGCAAAGCAGATTCTGAGTGCCTCTGGCACTGAGAGAGTACCTCTTTTTTATAAGGTTACTACAAGGTTAACATTTTCTTCATATTTTTTCAGGTTTGGCCATGGAGTCTTCCTCTGCTGACACCAACTCAACTGAACCATACGCACCACGGTTGCTGAAACCCCAAGAGATTCTCTCCATGGTCATTCTGAGCCTCACCTGTCTATTAGGACTGCTGGGCAATGGGCTGGTGCTGTGGGTAGCTGGCCTAAAGATGAAGCGAACCGTGAACACGGTATGGTTTCTCCATCTCACCCTGGCTGACTTCCTCTGCTGCCTTTCCTTGCCCTTCTCTCTGGCAAACCTGATTCTCCGAGGATATTGGCCCTATGGTTTGTTCCTGTGCAAACTTATCCCATCCATCATTATCCTCAACATGTTTGCCAGTGTCTTCCTGCTTACTGCCATTAGCCTGGACCGCTGTCTGATGGTATACAAGCCCATCTGGTGCCAGAATCACCGGAATGTGAGAACAGCCTTCATCATCTGTGGATGTGTGTGGATGGTGGCCTTTGTGATGTGTGTGCCGGTATTTATATACCGTGATCTGCTCATTATAGATGATCATATTACATGTTACAATAATTTTGAGCCCTTTTATGAGGACTATGAAGACATGTACAATATAGATCTACCAGAAAGCAAGTCCACTGGCAACTCCACTGCTCAGCCTATGGGACAAAAGGATGACAGGCCAGATCACCTTCCAACAGCTGCCACTGCCATCTGGTCACCAACATTCCAAAGATCTTCTGAAGATTCATTTCTTCTACATTCAGCAAGACCATCTAGTCAACAACCCTATTACAGTGGAAAATCTCCCAGTGCTCTCATACCTGCCACCCCTAATGGGTTTCCAGTTGAAGATCACAGAACCAATACACAGAAGGCTGACACTTTTGTCTCTGCTCATACAGAGCTTTCCCCTGCTGCTTCTAGCAGTTACATATACCCTGAGCAGTCACAAGATTTCCAGGATTATTATTTGGACCAATTCATGTATGAAAATCATGTGGCCACACCTCTGGTGGTAATAACTATCACAAGGCTGGTGGTGGGCTTCTTGGTGCCCTTGTTTATCATGGTGGTTTGTTATAGCCTCATTGTTTTTCGAATGCGAAAAACCAACTTCACCAAGTCTGGGAACAAAACTTTTTGGGTGGCCCTGGGGATAGTGACTATCTTTTTTGTCTGCTGGACTCCATACCATATTTTTGGAGTCCTACATTTGATTGCTGATCCAGAAACTCCTTTTCAGGAAGCTGTGTTATCCTGGGACCACCTATCCATTGCATTAGCATCTGCCAATAGTTGCTTCAACCCCTTCCTTTATGCCCTTTTGGGGAAAGACTTTAGAAAGAAAGCAAGACATTCCATAAAGGGCATTCTGGAGACGGCCTTCAGTGAAGAGCTCACACACTCAACCAGCTATACCCAAAGAAACAATATGAGTTCGTGTGTGTAAAAGGTGGGGCTAAGCAGATGTTCTCAGGTGAAGACTGGGGAAGGATGATATGGTGTACAGGGCACTTCAGACAATCCGGTGGCTCTCAGAGAGAGGTCTCTGACTATTGACATCAGCATCATTTGGAAACATTAAAGATGTGAAACCTCATCAGAGGCTCATTCATCAGAGGCTCATTGACTCAGAATCTTTGAGTCCACAGGGACCAGTATTTTAACAGGCCCTCTTGTTTCTGGTTAGCATCTAGTTTTACAATCATTTTTGGCTTAGTCTCTTCCTACCCCTACCTAAGCCATGTGGGATAAATAACTCTCATTTGTTCTCGATAGAAATCTTTTCTTCCTTAGCATCGTCTTTTAGTTTTCACAGAAGGCTGCTTTTTCGTCCTGAGTGAAAGATACTCATTCATTGTACAGCCTAATGGTGGTGGTGACTTTAAGTGGGAAAAATAAAACATAACAAAAGAGACAAGGCCTATGAAAGTGAGTAGTGATGAGTTAGAGACTGGAACAGAACACAGTGCCAAATGCCTACTGCTGGAAGCGTCCTTGGATAAGTCCAGGTGCCCGTGATCACCCTCAAATGAGCAGATACACATGAACACTTTCCTACTTGTGGAGTTTTGGGAGCTGTGGTTTGGCGTGCGCTCTTCTCCGTGTTCCCGCTTGTTCGTGGAGCCACCTATGACCCATTTCCTTTCTTTTCTTTTTTCTGGTTTTTCAAGGCAGGGTTTCTCTTTGCAGACGTGACTGTCCTAGAACTCACTCTCTAGACCAGGCTGGCCTTGGACTCAAGAGATTGCTTGCCTCTGCCTCCCCAGTGCTAGGATTAAAGGCGCCTGTTTACTATGGCCCTCGATGCCCCATTTCTTAAGCTCCTGAATTCCCTTTTGTTTTCCACACAAGGTCTTGCCATCTGCTGCTAGGGCTGGGGTATGCAGCTCTGTGCCTGCCCCTCCTCGGTCTTCCACATTAGACTTTGTGCTTCACATAGAATAAAGCAGTGTTCTAAAGATGCCTGTCCCCCCATCTCCAAACAAGTCAAAAAGGAGGAGGAATGGGGTGAGAGAGAACTGTCATTCTTAACTTGCTCTCAGGTTACTGTCCTCCGGTGGTAGTACCATCAAAAGGTTTGAGACACGAGTCTAGGTATCTTGTATGACAAAAGTGCCAGGCACACTCTCTTTGGGATTTTTTTCAAATTAATATTTCTCTGGACCATAGTATTATAAAGCAATATATGCATCCAATTTTAAAGGAACTAATCAGTAATGAAATAATAATGAAATACAAGAGGCTTCTTTCTCCAGTGCCCAGTAATTCTTGTCTCTCCCTCTTACTTCAAGAGAGTACATCTGCAAGAATTTTAGATGTTGGATCTGACATTTGCCATGTGCTTACAGTGCTGGGTTTTTTTTTGTTTTTTTTTTTTTTTTTTGTTGTTTTTTTTGTAGCTAGGAAAAAATAATTGTCTTAAAAGATGAATATTTCATCCACTTTCCCATCTTCATCTGACATTCCAGCACTGACTAGGGAGTGATCACTTTAGTTTGTCCCTGACCATCCCTTTTCTTTTACTTTGTATTATTAGGTTTTGTTTGCTTTGGAGTCAGAGTCTATCTGTGTAGCACAGGCTAGCCTCAGACTCACGGGCCTCTTGTTAGAGTACTAGATCTGAGCTCCACCACCTCCAGCTAACTACACAGTTTTTTTGTCAATATATTTTGATAACATACCACTTTTCTTCCGTCCTTTTGGTTTTTGTATTAACATACATTAATCATACAATGTGATTGATCCGTACAGCATTCACACTTCCACCCCCACACTCTGCCTAATTATTATTCTACTTTCTGGTTGACTTTTTTTTTTTTTTCTTTTTTTTTAGACAAGATCTCAAGAATCCCAGGTGGCCTCAAAATTGCTATGCAACCAAAGAGCTTCTAATCCTCCTGCATGGGCATGGACCACTATACCCAGTCTTACCAGGGCTTCATGCATGCTAACTAAGCATCCCAACAACTGAGCTACTCCCCCAGCCTGCTCAAGCTGATATTTTTGGCTCTCATGAGACTATGTGGTACTTTTGCGCCCTCTTCCTCTTATTCACAGGATGCCCTCCAGCTCCATCCTTTGTGTTAAGAATAATAGGATTTCACTCATCTTTATGGCTGAATAACACTGCATTATGCATATGTATGTAGCACACCCGTCATTATCCACTCAACTGTTAACAGACACCTAGGCAAGGTCTACATCTTAGCTATTATACCTTTAGTTTAATTTTTAAAAATTAGCCACTCACACCATCTCCTACTCCTTTTTTTTTTTTTTTTAAATATGCATTGGTGTTTTGCCTGCATGAGGGTGTTGGTTTCATGCATGAGATCAGACACACACCACAGATGCCACACTGGAGTTTATTCAGGGGAGCTGCTGGAGCAGGTACGAGGGAGAGAAGCTGAAGAGAAGAGACAGACTTTCACATGGTGTCATCTCCTTTTAAGGGGGCAGGTGGGTACACCTGGGGGCGTGGCCTCCCTACACAGCCTTGTTGGGTTTACCAGATGGCCCCTACATGGCAGGAATTATCTCAAACCCTCGCCATGTTAGGTTTACCACACGGCTGGTGGTTCTTACAGGGTCCTCTGGAACTGGAGTTACAATTGTGAGGTGTCATGCAGGAGCTGGGAAGTGAACCCAGGTCCTCTAGGAAAAACAGCCCATGATGCTTCTATTCTGTGTATCCTTCCACATGTTAGGTACAAAAAACTCAGGCTTGTTTGCACAGATAGGCTAATCTAAGAGGAACAAGTTAATCTAAAGACAGAAAATTGAATGTATTTAGTCTTGTGGAACGTTTGTTCAGTTGGTGAGAGAAGGGGCTTAGGCTACATTTGTTTTATAAACTACTGTACAAAAAAAATTCAAATTACTAAGAATCTTTTTGTTGGGAGGTAATTTGGGGCAGCAGATTCCAGCTTTACCTTTCCAACGGAACCTTATATATTCCATATGAATAAACACCTTTATCCACAAGGCTCAGAGACTCACAGATCCTTTCATTCTTTCTTATAGATTTTTATTTTATGCATCTGAGCATTTTGCCTGTATGTGCATGGCCTGGTGCCGTGGAGGTCACAGCAGGGTGTTGGATTCCCTTAGAACTGGATTTACAGAAGGTTGTGAAGTATGTGGGTGCTGGGCATGATGTCCTCATCGTGTGCAAGAGCAGAAAGTGTTCATAACAATCGACCCATCTCATGAGACCCCACCTGCGGGTCTCTGCGTGACACTTGAACTGTACTACAGTCCCTGTCTATGCAGTAAATGGACCTCATTGTGAGTGACTGCAGACCGCTGTAACACAGTACCAAAGGTCTCTGAGGCTGTAGGTATTCAATGCAGCTCCTGGGATACTGTAAAGAGCAGCAGGGTGAATAATCTTGGCATAATGTGAGGAATGAAAAGTCTAAACAGGACCGACCTCTCCCTACAGTATAGTGAATCTTTTCTTAAAACTATAAAACACACAAAAAATTAATAAAAAATGGACAATATATTTTGATCATATTCTCTCCTCCCCCAACTCTCCTTCAAGATCCTTCCCACCCAACTTCATGTTCTTTCTCTTAAAAAAAAAAAAATCAAAACAGACACATAAACTATAAAAGGAAAATCAGTAAGACAATAAATTGCAAAAAAGTCAGCTGGTGGTGGTACATGCCTTAATCCCAGCACTTGGGGGACAAAGGCAGCTGGATCTCCAGAGTGAGTTCCAGGACAGCCTGGGCTACAGAGTGAGGTCCAGGACAGCCTGGGCTACACAGAGAAGCGCTGTCTCGAAGAACAAAAGCACCCATAAAAACATAGTCTACTTCATGTTGGCTACACCTGGTTGTGGGGACAGCCCCGGAGCGGGTTATATGCCCAGTGGCACTCCACTGGAGAAAACTGGTTTTCCCTTTTCAGCAGGTATCAGTTGTAAATAGCCTCTTGGTGTCCACTTTTTTAAACTAACTGCAAACGAGGTGGACCTGCTCTACCCACCAACATCTAACAAGACTTCGCTACACTTAACTGCATTTTAAAGACAAACTGTAAAATCCGTGTGTCACTTCTGCAAACAGTGGGGTCAGCTGAGCAACCCCAGAGGCAAGGGGTAGCAGGGTGCCGGCAGAAACCAAGTGCTTTCACATTTCTCCTCTCCTGCCCTGGCAAAAAGAAGTTAGAGAGACATGCCAATAAGAGAAAAACTGGAAACATTCCTTTTTTTTTTTTTTTTTTTTTTTATTAAGAAAGCATGCAAAAAAAAAAAAATCAAGTTGTGAGCCTATACACCCTCTTCCCAGCCTGCACCAATGCAAAGCATTATGGGTGGTGTAAAGAACTCACCAAACCAGAAACACGGGAGGGAGCTGAGGAGAGAAAGCAATACCAAATGTTTCCTCTTGCTCTCCGCTTTTCCCTTACTCCCTCTTACAGGCAGTGACTTTCACAATTTTGCACACATCACCCAAGACAACGACACTGACTAAACTTCATGTCTAGCAACGCTAGACCAACAAAATAAAGTAGTTTTCTTTCCACTTCACGGAGAAGGTGGGAAACCAAGGCCCAAAGGGAGTAAGTTTGCCCTGAGCCTGGTGGAGGAGAGCTGGGACCCCGGGGCCTAAGGCCAGTCTCCAGGCTCCAGCCCCACACTTCAGCTGCTCTGGCTGCCCACCAGGGCCCTTCATGAGACTGGTTCTTAAGACATGGAGGAGCCAGGGGCACTTAGGAGTGTGATCAGCCTACCCTTCCCAGCCTCGCACAGATCTGACCTGGAAAGGTGTTTAGAAAAGGGAGTGTTACTCTGTAAAGGCAAGACGTTGAGGAAAAACCAAAGGGGAGCTGCACAGACACCTGAATGGAAGGGACAAGATGTCTAACTGGGTCCTGGGCAAAGGCGTGGGTCACCCTCTAGAGAAACACGCCCTTTCCCAGTGGGAAACATTGTGTCATACGCCAAGGCCACCCTGCTCTCCAGCAGTCTCCCATGGTGTTGTAGGCTACTTGCTTTTTCTTACCCACCCCTTTTCCTTACAGAGGCTTCAAAAGAAATAAAGTGCTCTTTAGTGAACTGCCCTACTGTGCCCCTTTACTTAGCCTCACTGGGCTTCAACAATCTCATACATTAGCCCCCTTCTCAAGAAAGGAGGGAGGCTGATAAGGGAGAATCAGAATGGGAAGCCCAATGTCTTGGAAATCATAGATAAACAAAAGAAAATGAACAGAGATCAGAAACCACAGAGAGACTGGCCTTGTCTAAGCTGTGCATTTTGTCCACTTCAGAAAAATGGAAGTAAACTTGGTCTTCCCTCTCTTAAGCCAAATTCAATAAACACACTAAGAACTCTGCAGCAATAGGTCACGGCCACTTACTGTGACTGGAGATTACTTATCCCTGTGCCTACGAGTGTCCCTGACCCTCACTGAATCCTGTCTCTGTATTAATTTCTCTCTTACAGTTTGCATTGTCTGTCATATCAAAAGCGTCAGTACCAATGAGAGGGATTTCAAGAGAAGCACCCCCTGTGTAGCCAATGACACATCCCCACCTGCCTCTGGATCCTCTCTTTCCCCAGCCTCCAACAGCAGTACTGCAGGGGAGTCCACCATGACAGTGAGAAAGGGGTCTCTGCAGCATGTCTCGGACATGAAGAAACACAGATGAGATGGCTTCCTTTTGTAAGATAGATAGATGATTTGGACAGACAGCTACAGAAAGACAAAACAGTGTGTGCTGATGGGAAAGAAGCTAACGGACATATGCAGGAACAGCCACAGTTAATTCTCAGAAAGAATTGTTTTTCCAAAGCCAAATGCTTTAAATTGAAAGTGTTTCCAAGAGGCTGAACCTATGATGAACAGTGGCCCTCATGCCCTCCCACAGACGCTAACTTATCAGAATTAGCTAGGAAGAAGCCAGAGATGCCTTGACATGGCAGAAGGAAGCCAGGGATGCCTTGACATGGCAGAAGGAAGCCAGGAATGCCTTGCATGGCAGAGGGAAGCCAGGGATGCCTTGCATGGCAGAGGGAAGCCAGGGATGCTTTGACACAGCAGGAAAAATTCAGGGATGCTTTGACACGGCAGGAGGAAGTCAGGGATGCCTTGACATGGCAGTACACACCTAACCTCATGCTTATTTATACCTCATCACCTCTCCATGGCTTTCTACTCAACCCCACTGTTCAAGTCCCCCCACCATGGGGATGGTGCCAGAAAGCTTGGGTGCAAAAGGAAGATCAGAGGACAGACACAGTTAGCACCACTTAGTAAAACCTGTGAAGCCATGGCTGCCCAACAGTGACTTAGACCGCTCCACTCATGGAGGCCTATCCAGGCTAGCCTGAAACAGACAGGAACAGAACGCGATTTGTGGCCGAAAGGTGAGAGGGGCACTGAGTTTCTCAGAGAGAAAGGTGAACTAGAATTTGAAGCCTTTCTCTACAGCTACCACAGTCTCATCTTGCATCTTGAAGATTTCAAATAGGAAAGAGGAGGGCATATCCTGTGATGAGGGGGCAGTAGACAGGGCAGTATAGAACCAATAATAATAATAATATAATTAGAATAATAATAAAAGAACTAGGAGGAAACAGAGGATGAGGAAGGAGAGGGGATTATCTTCGGCAGCATCTTGCAGTGGCTTCTCTGACAGAGAGAGCAGAAAGAAGCTATATATCTATATACAAGTTGGGGGAGGATGGGCAGGGACTGTTCTTCCCCATAGTGAGAAGTCGCCACCAGGCCTTGAGCTGATGTCCACTCTGATTAAGTGATCAAGTCCCAGTCGAAGTCATCAGCAATCTCCTCACTGGCACCAGGAGGTGGGACAGGTGGCCGAGGAACCATGTGGTGCGCTGTCAAAAAGAAAGACGGATCATTTATGGAACCTTTAGGAAGCTGGATGACAAGGAAGTCCATCAGTGGAGACGTGGATTGTTCTGCCCCGATGGCACCACGAAGGACACAAAGATAGCACCGGGCTGATCAGCCTACTGTTCTTTCTACTAATTCAGTGACATCCCTCTGAATACAGGCATAAACTCTGTATTTTTGAAGACTATCTGACTGACAAGATCTTAGGAGGGTGACCTATGGAACAGCAGCACAGGAAGTCATATTTGTAGTGTGCTGACAAATGTCACCCTAAAAACTGAAGTACTTGTAGTCACATAAGATGCAACTGTGAACTGCCTAAAATGCATTTAAACATGAGGAATCTGTTCAGTAGCTCAGTGGCTCCCTGTCCCAGAGACTGCTCCACCATCAAAGACAGTTCAATCCCATGCTGAGGAAGCAACTCAGTGGTACAGTACTTCCCCAGCATACAAGAGACGCTAAGTTTAATCCCAACACTGAAAAAAAAATTCTAGTTTAACCCCAGATTCCTGATACTTGTGGTCAGGTTTCAGGAAAAGAGACAAAGGTAAAATGTTTTTATGAAGCATTCGTCTTCCATCTTGATTCCAAAGCTGGACATAAATACCCCTCACAGTTACCTTCCACTTGCATTTATAATTTTACTTTCTTTAAGTACTGCAGTTAGGAGGAAATTTTTTAAAATTTTTGAAAAATTATTTTATTGTATGTGTATGGGAGGTGTTTTGCCTGCATGGACAGCTGTCCATCACATTCCTGCAGTACCAGCAGAAGCCAGAAGAGGGTACCAGATCCCCAGGAACTAGAGTTATAGACCACTGTAAGCCATGTTAACTGCATGGATGCTGGGAATCAAACCAGGTCCTCTGGAAGAAAAGCTAGTGTTCTTGACCCCTGAAGCCATCTCTCTAGCCCCACAGTGGTGCAGCTCAGAAATAAAGCTCTGTCTGGTATATGCAAGATCGTGGTTCTGCTCCCAGCACTATAAAACAAAGCAAATGTACTTAAATAAACCTGCCTTTCCTAGTCTCACCGGACGCACACCTCCCTAGAGGGCACCTTGACTCATCCTTCAGTCTTGGGAACTGTGCCCCTCAGCCATCCTAGCATGTGCAGACAGAGGGCAGAGGTACCATTCATAAGGAAAGCCAAACAACACTGAGAAATGAGCATGCTTGCCTGTCAATGAAACAATCCCCAGCTCTTACCTGGGCGACTGTATCCTGTTGTGTCCTGGGTGGAGATTGGGTACATTGGTGCTGGGCCAGGGTAGAGATGGGAGGCTTGTGGATGCCCATAAGAGTTCACTACCAAAGCAAAACAAGAGGTACTTGACTAGGGGATTATTGTAGTCAACAAAACAGGAAGAGAAAACTCCTGTCCCATCAATCTCTGTCTCTCTTCCTAACTTGCTTTATAGATTCTGCAAGCAGGAAGCGTTCTGCAGAAGCTACCGGTCCTCAGTTCTCAGGGTGAGAATGGACAGACCCTAGAACTATGAAATATCAAAGATCTGAGAATAAATGAAACATGACCATCAATCTATTTTCACCTACTTGACCACCGTGTGAAGATTATTGCTGGGACAACTTGGAATAAGGACCTTTTTTTTTTTTTTTTTAACAAATTTCCTCTTTTTAAAAGGTTTTGAGTTCCCCAACCAAGATATGACAAGGAAGCAGGCCTGCTTCTGCAGTTCCTTAGGCCCTCCCTCCCGCAGGGCTTCATTGGCTTAAACTGTCCCAGGACTCAGCCTGGTTACTGCCTCTAAAGCTGCTTCCTCATTGCTCTCCTCCTCCTCCGTTTCCCTCACAGTCCACTTCTTCAGCAACCTGGGTACCTTGGCTCATGGATGGCTCTGGTTTACCACTGGTGAGAGCACAGGAGTCGGTGATGCGGGCAGGGGCAGGTGGTCGGTGGGAGCCCCCTTGTGGGGGCATGTGACCAGTCTGGGTGAGGAAGTGGTTGAGGGAGTCACACAGGTTGGCGATGTGATGCTGGTCAAGGGTCCAGTTCTTCTGCTCTGCCTGCCGCAGACTCTCCATCAGCTCTACAAATGAGAAGAGCAGCCATGCCAACCCTGAGGAGCTACCAAAGCCCCGCCACACCATCCCTGGTGTATGCTTTCCTCTCATCTTGTACCACCATTGTACACAGACAGTAATGACTTATACCTTTCTCTTTTTTCCTGTATAAGTCTATACTGAAATGTGATGTGACAACACGTGTCATTAATTAGATTTTTTTCTCTAGGACTTCTTACATTAACCCTACTCTGTACTCAGAATTTTAGAATAAAAAAGGACTAGAAATAAGCCTGCTCGTTTCACTCTAGCTAAGGATGCTTCTTGAAAATTTTGAAACTACTTTGCTTTTTTTCTTCAGGAGGAATCCTAAAATGACCATCCACCGGCCATGAGTCCCACCTTTCAACCTTCCACTCTGTTTGTACCTTGACAAATTCTTATTTCAATTTGCATCTCATTGATGGATAAAAATGTTCAACATGACTTAATGAATTCACTACCATCCCTCTGTCAGGAAGCAAAACTAAAAAAGAGTGACCCAGAGACTGAATTCCCAAGAGCCTTTGCTCTTCCCTAAGACAAAAGATGAACAATGGCAACCATTTGTGTCAAATCAGAAAATATGTATCTCTTTCTTGAATAACATGCAGAAGTGATGAAATTCTCAGTCCCATGCCACTTGGGTATCACTAGGGTCCCAGGACACCCCTCTCGGTTCCGGAAGTGGTCCTTCAAGTGCTAACCTGAGAACTGGGACTGTTCGATGCTGGACCAGTTGAGCCGGTTCACCATTTTGAAGCTTTCCTTTAAGGAGTCAATGTTGGAGCACCAGTCTGGAGGGAAGGCTGCAGAGGGAACATGGCCAGTGAGACGGGTGTGAGAGCAGTCAGCACAAGCAAGTTTCTCACAGCTACCCCCGGCTGAATGGCTGCATTACCAAGAGAGCTGTGGATCGTCCCTCATGACATCCTGCGGACAGGAACGGTGGCCCTGTATCCTGTCCTTTTAGTACCACCAGTTCTTAGGCAAATATGCAAAACAATGCTAATGCATCCATGACTAAAAATGGGAACAGTGAAATCCCCAACCTCAGTCCTCCATAGTACAGGGCTTTATATAGCAACTTTCATCGGCTGACATGAGAGAGGGTAAGGGACTGAACTTAAAAAACCAACTGTTAGATTTTTCCCCATGGTTCCTCCATGCAGGAAGGAGACAGTGGTTCACTCACCCTCCTCCCAGCTTTCTCTGTCCCCTCCGTGCTCACCAAAGCCAGTGCTGTTGATGGGCGCCTGGCTCTGTGCTTGCTGCTGCGGTGGCTGCTGGGAAGGGTGGGAGTGGGGATGGTGCTGATGAGGGTGGTAGCCTCCATGCTGCAGTGGGGGAGGATGCATGGCCATCACAGAGGGGGGGCCGTAGCCTTCTGCTCCGGCTTGTTTTCCCCCTGGTGTGGTACAACCATCAGGGTTTGGGGTGTGCAATGAAGGGGCACCCCCTACAGTTGAGGGGCCCTGAGTGGGTGCCTGTGGCTGCTGTGGCTGTGACTGTTGGGGTGGTGGCTGCTGCTGCTGTTGCTGCTGCTGCTGCTGCTGCTGCTGAGGTGTCGGCTGCTGGTACATGTAATAGTTGTTAGAAGGCGGCAAGTCTCCCAGGAGTGAGGAAAACCCTGCAGGGGGGAGAGGAAGGAAGTGATTTGAGCTATACAGTTTCACTAAACGGCATCTCTCAGGATGAGCAAGCTTGGGCAGAGACCTGAAAAGTCAAGAGCCCATTCTGTGACTGCAAGGACCCTGTGTCCCTCATGGTAGATAACAGACTGGAAAAGCAGTTAGGTTAGAGGAAGCTCTGACCCTGGTAACTACAGAAATGTAAATTTAAAAAAAAAAAAAAAAAAAAAAAACCGTATTGGTGACCTTTCATGCTACTTTGGGTGATTTAAATAGAGGGCTGGAATCAGTGAAGTCACATAGCAGATGAAATTTTAAAATTAAATTATAACTACACAAAGCTATTAAGCCAGCTCACTTTGCTCCAGCTGGTTACCCCTATTGTCCTGTATGGCTCCTGTATTCACTACCAGGAAATGCAGCTCCGGTGGAAAGCCCTACACACTGATCTCTCAAGCCAACCGGGGAAGGAAGAGTTAACCTGGAGGACTATCCAGCCTGCAGCTCCAGGCAAAAGGCAGCTCAGGATAGCTATGAATATCAATACACAACCATAAACTCTCAGCCACTGAACCATCTCTCCAAATCAGTAAGTTTCTTAAAACAGTATGAGGTACTCTTAAATTTTGTTTTCTGGCTAAGTGGTGGCACACACCTTTAACCCCAGCACTGCACCGAGAGGCAGAGGCAGTTGAATCTCTGAGTTTGAGGCCAGCCTGGTGTGGGAATATGTTTCAAATTTAATAAAACCAGTCTGAGATATCAGAGGGATCTACCCACAGTCAGTCTAGGAGGATCAGACAGTGGTAACTCACACCTTTAACCCCAGCACAGGGAATATCCCGGAGTGGATGACCTACGTCCTTAATCCCATCAAATCTGAGTTTGAGGTCAGTTTAGTTTACAGAAGGTGTTCCAGGCTCCCAGGCAGGCTGTAGTGGTGCTACGCCTTAATTGAGCAGAGAAAGTATTTAAGGCAGGCATAGAAAGGCAGAGGAGGCAGAAGAAGCCAGGAGGAGCGAGGCTGAGGAAGCTGGAAGACAGCTGGGTAAGATCTGACTGTGGTGTTTCCTCTATGATATCTCCGCCTTTCCCAGAGATCTGGCTCTGAGTTTCCTTTATTCGTGCAACAGCCTGATCTAAGAGACCTTGTTAAGAAGAAAGGAGAAGGGAGAAGGAGAACAGGAAAGGAGGTGGCAGAGGGGCCTGGGAGGAGGAAGGAGCAGACAAGAAACTCATGACGGATCAGCAAGTTCTGAAAGGACCTCAACCAATGTTCCTGCACTCGCTCAAGGGAGGTCAGACCTCGGACAAGAGAGCTAACATGACTGCAGCCCTTGTGCCTCACGTCCAGCCCATGCTGCCTACAATGGACGACTAAACAGACGAGAAGGCCTACTTGCTGGAGCTCTCAGCCCCACCAATACGTCTAACTTCTTTTTTTAAGAATGTAGGAACTGAGGCTGGAAATACGGCTCAGTGGGTAAAGGGCTTTCTGTCCAGTTGTACGAAGCAGGGTTCAGATCCCCAACACCTGTGTGACTGCTGGGTGATGTACAGCCACCTGTAATCTCAGGGGGCAGAGAGGAGGGGGGTTCCAGAGCAAGGCGATTAGCTAGACCACCTAATGGGCAAGCCTTGGGTTCAAGTGAGCGACCTTGCTTCAATCTATAAGGTGGAAAACAGCTAAAGAAAACAGCTAGTACTGACCTCAGACCTCCACAGGTATACACACTTATACATTCACACAGGCAGACAGACAGACACATTTAAATGCAAACACATATACATGCAAAAACGTGTGCCTGTGTGTGCAAGCATGTGTGCAGGGGGGGTTGCTTTTCTGTCAACTTTACACAGCTAAGTCATCTGGAAAGAAGAAACATCATTGGAAAAATGCCTCCATCAGAATAGGCATGTAGGCATGTTCGTGGGTCATTTTCTTGATTAATGATTGAAGTGGGAGGGCACTGCCATCCCTGGGCACTGCCATCCCTGGGCAGGTGGTTAGGAAAGCAGGTTGAATGTGGGCATGGTGACACATACCTTTAATCCCCACACTGAGGAGGCAGAGAAGGGGATTTCTGTGAGTAGGCCAGCCTGATCTACACATAAGCTCTGAGACAACCAGGGCTACATAAAGAAATCCTGTCTCAAGAAGAAAAGGAGAGAAAGCTGAGCGAGCCATGGCGAGTAAGTAGCATCCCATGGCCTCTGCTTCAGTTCCCGACTGCCTCTCCTCTCCAGGTATCTTTCAGTCACAGTCCTTACCACAGCAATAGAGGGCAATACGGCACAGATATAATCATTGCAGCAAGCCAAGCCACACCATCTCTCAGGAGGTCAGCAATAAAGACTTTAAGTAGTTCTCACTCAATAATTGTGGAAATTTGCAAATTTTGCAAGTTCTGAAAGGACCTCAACCAATGTTCAGGCAAGATATCAGCTGCTGGTGAGAAAGTATGTATTGTGTTAGTGGTAACGGTGTGCAGGAGACTAAAGGGAAGGTCCTCATTGCTTAGTGATATATATTGAAACTGAATTTATAGGAAACGATATGATGTCTGGGAAATTCACTCCACTATTTCTACTTCAAAACAAGCTCAGTGGCAAATAAAACAAGCTTAAGAAAATTAAGTCAAGTGGTGGAAACCAGGGGTTTGTTATTTATCCACTCTACTTTGGTATCTGTTTGAAATATTTTACAATAAAAAATAACAAAAAACATACTAGCTTTAATCCCAGCCCTCAGAAGGCAGAGGCAGGAGGAATCTCCTGGCTAATTTACAGAGTAAGGTTCAGGACAGATAACCTACAAAGTGAGACTCTGTCTCACAGGAAAAATAGTAATAATAAAGCAGTAGGAGCTGGAGGGGAGGCCCAGTCGGCAGCGTCAATCATAGCTCATGCTTGCTCTGATTTTACTGAGCCCTGGCTCCATCCATAGCACAGAAACCAGGTGTAACGGAGCACACCTGTAATCCCAGCATCAGGTGAGAAAAGAAGGATCAGAAATTCAAAGTCATCCTTGGCTACATTGTCTCAAGCTCTAGGTCAGCCTGGGCTATCTGCCATTCTGTCTCAATCTAACTTACTAACTAAAGAGAAAAGAAATTTATTTATAGCAAAGCAGGGCTCTTGGGGAGAGGGTACTACTACTGTCCCCTAGTGGTCACACTCTGAATGACTGGCTCCCTCAGAACTAAGGTGTTGCACAGTAGTAGAGCACTCACCTAACACACACAAGACCCTGGGTCGGATCCCCAGCATTAGGGTACGGAGTGGGGGGCACTTCCTTTGGATGACCCTCCAGTTCACTTTCAGAAGATAATAACCCACTGGGCCTGGAACCATCTGTCTGGCACCAAACAGTCCAGTCCTTATGTTTCCTCTCACCAGTGACAAGTTTCATATATTAAAGCAAGACACCAGGAGCTGGCAAGATGGCATATCAGGTAAATGCATTTGCTGCCAAGCCCAGCTCTAGTTGGATCCCTGGGACCTATATGGTAGAAAAAAACTGACTCCCACCAGTTGTCCTATGACCATGAGTGCCATGGCATGTGCACTTCATGCGCACACATATATACACATACATACACACATACACACACATACACACATGCACACACATACACATGCGTACACACACACACACATACACACATGCACACACATACACATGCATACACACATATACACATATACACACATGCACACACATATACATACACACATATACATGCATGCACAACACACACACAATGCACACACATATACATGCATGCATACACACATATACACACATGCACACACATATATACACATACATATACACACACATACACACACGCACAACACATATACACACATGCACACACACATACACACGCGCACACACATATGCATACACACACATAAACATATGCACACACATGCACAACACATACACACATGTACACACATATACACATGCGTACAAACATATATACACATGCACACATAGACACACATGTGCACACACATATGCATACATGCACATACACATACACATACACACACATACATACATACATATATATACACACATGTGCACACACATATACATACATACTCACATACACACATATCCACACATGTGCACACACATATATACACACATGCACACACACATATATACACATGCACACGCACTAAAATGTAATTTCAAAAAAAAAACCCGAAAGACAGAAAACTGGAAGAGAATGTTAGCACTTATTTGATCCCATAAGGAGCCGTTAATCCCAGAAGTCAGGAAGCAGAGCCAGGCAGATCTGTGAGTCTCAGACCCGCCAGAGTCACATAGAGAGACCTTATGTCAAAGAAAAACGAGAAGAAACTGGAAGGATGCCACGTGCCTGTCGTGCACTCACCGTGCTGTGAAGAGGCAGAGGAGGACCTCTCCAGCATGGACTTGTAGAGGTTGCGGAAGGACCAGCTTAGGTCCTGAAAGTTGATCTCTGAGTAGGAGAACTTGAAGTCATGGTTGGTGTTGTAGAGAGGAGGGGCACCATCTGTGCTTTCCCGGCCAGGAGCCCCCGCTGCCACTGCTCCACCATCCACAGACCCGGGGCCCTACGAGAACAGGTAAGGAGGTGATCTAAAGCCTTTCCAAAGGCCACCAGGCTCTTGGGCCCGCCCTTGTCACCCTCTCCAGCTGACCAATGGCACCGTGTCACCTGCTCTTCCTGTTCTGGTGGACCTCTCTACCATCATTGCCCATTTCTTCCCCAGGAGCCCTTCGCTAGGCTCCTCCTTGCCTTCCCGTCATGACTGCTCGAAATTCTGCTCTCTCTTTGTCTCTCTCCATCCGCTCCCTCTCCTTCCTTCTGGCTGAGTTACCTCTTTGGCTTTCTTCTTTCCCAGTCTCCCTGCCTAGCACATCATGAGTCCTTAACACAGAACTGTGAACAGGCAGTATCCATGGACTGCCCGGTGCCCGTGGCCCCTGCTTCCTACCTGGCTGTAGCTGGCCATGGAGGAGGGGCTCTGCAGTGACATCTGAGGGTTCCCCTCATGAGGCAGGGCGGTTTCTCCACTCCCCGAAACACCTCCCCGGGGACTTTTGCTGGCCTCCTGTTCTGGAGAGTCTTGGGATAGCTGAAAATCACGAAAGAAGAAAGAACTAAAGGCAGGGGTCAGACACCCACCAGAAGCCGGGGCTTTTTTCTTCCCTTTGCTGGAGTTAATCTGCATTTACCACAGAAATGACCAAGATCTAAGAAAGGGATGTCCCAAGGGAGAGAACTTACATCGTCATCTGGAGGATGTCTTCTCTTCCGGGAAATGTCAGGGCAGGTGTCAATTGTCCAATAAGAGCCCTGGAAGGAGAACCCACCCCAGGGAGAAGAGAAGCATTACCTCCGGAAGTTCCTGTTGTTAAGAGGAACGCAGGATGAAATGGGGCATGGCTGGGGACGATGCCTCATATTGGACTCCCCAGTACAGAACAGACGAGGGGAAGAAGGAAGTGAGATCGAGCAAGGGAGAAAAAAGGCAGGGGAAGGAGAAGGAAGGAAGACAGCAGGGCTGGACATCCGGACAGAATTCTGAGAACAAGTGAGGAGAGAATCTGTCTGTCCTCAAAGGTCGCTGAGCAGTCCAAACACTAGCTCCAAATGTTCCAGCAGGGCAGACGGACAGTGGTAATTATGTCACGGAGCTGGAAATGGCCAGAAAGCCCTTTTCCCCTATGACCTGGGGCGCAAGTCCAGTAGTCTTTAGTATCTGCCAAATGGGGGAAATGCCCCTCATTGCTTTGTTCCTTTGGGAGGTAAAACCTCAGGACTTTGCACAGGAAAGCTTCTAAAAAGTACACCTGTGATCCCAGCACGAAGGTGGGAGGAAGGCAGGGGGATGGTAAGTTCAAGCCCAGCCTGGGCTACATAATAAAACCCTATCATACACCCCCCCAAAAGTGACTAAGTCAACATTTAACATGTAGAACAAGAGCTACTGAAAAGAAAGGGGCCAGCCTGGGCTACAGAGGGAGACTGTCTCCTGACAACAAAGGAGGCTGGGCACAGAGGTGCATGCCTTTGTTATTTGTTTGGTGTTTATTTTGTAAGAGAGTCTCTGGAGAAGGCCCTGGCTGTCCTGGAACTCTCTATATAGACTAGGCTGGCCTTGTACTCACAGACACCAACCAGTCTCTGCCTCACTATGCCCGTCTTGGTACATGCCTTTAATCTCACCACTCAAATCTCTGATTTGGGGGCTAGCCAGGTCTACATATTAAGTTCCAGGCCTACACAGTAAGACTCTGTTCTCAAAACATAGGAAGAAAGAAAGAAAAGAGAGGAGGAAGGGAAGGAGGGAGGGAGGGAGGGAGGGAGGGAGGGAGGGAGGGAGGGAGGGAGGGAGGATAACCTCAAAATCAACTCTGTCATAAACATCCCTATTAAAAACAAAAATCTCATCGTCTTCCTTAGTCACCCATGCTTGTGAGGATCTAGAAGCTTGGCAACCATGTTTTTCCTCTGAGGAAAAACAACGATGCTTTTAAAATGAACACGGTTTCCTCCTCTAGGTAATTAGACCAGCCACAGTGCTCTGAGTGTCAGCTATTGGCTCTCCTTCCTGTCCCTTTGATTCCCAGCATCTCACCTTCCCAGGGTCATCCCGAGGTCTGGGCACCTTCCGGAAGCACTTGTTAAGAGAAAGGTTGTGTCGAATGGAATTCTGGGGAAGCAAAGAAGCAAGTTAGGTCTGAGCATTGGGTAAACCACAGTACCTTTCAAAGGGATACAGAAGAACATACAAGAAAGTCTCGGGACACATTCAGCACCTCTTCACTGTACTGCGGGAGAACGCAGAGGGGTGGGAAAAGGAAATCACCAAGGTTAACCGTGAGCACTGACGGCGACCAGGAGCTCCTGCAAGTTAACAACACGGTCTAAATGCCTCAAGCCTGGAGGATTGCTGAGGTCAAAGCCTGGTAATAGCAAGTTCCAGGATAGCCATAGCTACATGTTAAGATCCTGTCTCAAAAACCAAACAACATAGCCAGACATAATGGGACACAAGCCACAAGGTGGAAGCCAGCCTGGTCTCCAGTCACACAAATTCTAGGGTAACCAGGACTGCATGAAAAGACCATCTCTCAAAAAAATGTGTCAGACATAGGTGGGTGCCTTTAATAAACCCAGCTCTCAGGAGGAAGAGACCAGTGGATCTCTACGAGTTCTAGACGACTCTGGTTTACACAGTGAGTTCCAGGACAACCAGAGCTGTATGGTGAGGCCAGTGCTGACAAGCTGATAAAATGGTGGTTAGGGGGCAAAGTGCTTGCCACACAACCCTGAGAGAGCCTGATCCCTGAAACCCACATACAGATGGAAGGGAATCAACTCTACAAAGTTACTCTCTGTCCTCCACATGCACATCATGGCACATACATGTGCACACACCATGCACACATACAATAATAATAATACATTTTAAATAGGAGCTGGGGAGATGGTTCAGTGAAGAGTGTGGCACCCAAGCAAGAGACCTGAGTTACCTATTCAAATCTCCAGAATTCAAAATAACTAGGTGTAGCCAAACACACCTGTAATCCCAGAGGCTTTAGGATTAGATGTGGAGACATAGAATTCCTGGAAGAAGTGGGGTGAGGGAGTGCAGGTGGCACACATCTTTAATCCCAGTACTGAGGAGGCAGAGGCAGGGGGTCTCTGAGTTCAAGGCCAGCCTAGTCTACAGAGTAAGTTCCAGGACAGCCAGGGCTACACAGAGAAACTCAGCCTTAAAAAAAGGAGGGAAGGAGGGAGAGAAGGAGGGAAGGAAGGAAGGAAAAGAAAAAATAACAACAACAGGCCAGAAGGAGAGCCTCTGGCGGACCACATTAGCCAGTCTGGCAAATAGCAGTGAACAACAGGGACCCTGCCTATTGAGGGGATGAGGACCATACCCCAGGCTGCCCTCTAACCTCCACAGCCACACATAGTGTGCATGTACTCACACCTGCACACACATCACAAACATACACATACACCAACAAACACCTCAGATTCATATCTATATACCCCACTTCTCAATTCTTATGGAAACCAAAAGAGCCACACTTTTATGCTGTTTATATGTATTATAACACAACAGAAGTCCTTCTACCAACGATGGCTCCTTGAGAAAAGCTCACACATCTAGGGACTGATTTGAACCCTAGAACTCACATAAAGCCAGGAGCAGTGAGCTGCTCTGTAACCCTGGAGTTGTCCAAGGAAGACTGTATTGTCCTACAGCAAATGGGAGGCCACACAGTGCCCACAAGATCACAGGCCACTCGGCCTGCTCCACAGGGTGACAACAAAGAGACCCCATCTCAAACAAGATAGAAGGCCAGAAATAACAGTGAACCTTGTCCTCTGACCTCAACATGTGCTGTGGCACATAACACTACAAAAACATGGAGAGAGAGAGAGAGAGACTCTTTAAAAAACAATCTTTGGAGTGAAACAAAAGCACAGATTAGCTCCATCTTCTCAGTTATGAGCATATCTAGAGGAAAGGAAAAGTGTCCTGGGTGTGTGTCAGTGAGTTGAGAGCCATAGCCTAGAGGGGACGTTTACCAGGGAGGGACTGAATGCTTCCAACAGTCAGCTGGTAACTTACAGAGTGAGAAAGCCACACTCGTCCCCATCCTACCCAGCAGCTGCCAAATGATCACTGGAAAGCCTGGTGTGGTGGTGAATGCCTACCATCCCACTTCTGGGAGGTCAAGGCAGGAAAATCAGTTGTTCAAGATCAGCTTCAGCTGCATCATGTTTCCAGGCCAGCCTGAGCCAGAGAGACCTTGTCACAAGATAAATAAATCTTTGGGTTTTGTTGCTGCTGCTGGGTTCTGCTTCTGCTTCTTCCTCCTCCTCCTCCTCCTCCTCCTCCTCCTCCTCCACCTCCACCTTTTTCTTTTTTGGTTGGGGGAAGGTCTCACTGTGTAGCCCTGGCTGGACTGGAACTTGCTATGCAGACCAAGCTGGCCTTGAACTCAGAGATCCACCTACCTATGCTTCCAAAGTGCTGATTAAAGGTGTATGTGATTAAACCTGGCTTTAAAAAAAAAAAAAAAGTATAGTTTAATATCAACCCTCTTTCTTCTCTTCAAAAATGATTTCCATTCTAACAACTCGTTGCTTGCTGAGTGAACCAGCTATTGCTAAAGGACTTAGTTGTTCATTTTTTCTTAATATATACAATATTTCAAAGGATGGTGACAAGAAAGCTAATAGAAACTTGATGAGTTTCCTACCAAAGTGGGAATCATGTGTTACGTTGCTCAATGACTAGAACATTGCAGAAGGACAAGAAAGACATGAAATCAAAGACTGCCCTTTGGGGGAACCAGACAATAAGAGGGTGTGGTAGCCAACAGCATCCTGCTATCCCATAACTATATTTAATGGCTTGGCATCACGAGTGTTTCCATGATAAAGCTCATGAAGTTGGTTAATGCTAAAGTAAATTAAAGTAGAGGCAGAAGAGAAGAGACCTTGAGTTTATATATCCCCGAGACAAGTCGGAATGAACCAGGTTATGGGAAGAAACAAAAGTACAAGCCAAGGTCATAGAAACAGTCTCACCTTCCAACCAATGCCAGCATTCTTATAATAGGGAAAGTTATCACAGATCCAGCGGTAAATCTCGCTGAGGGTCATCTTCTTGGCTGGAGAAGAGTTGATGGCGTAGGTGATGAGGGTAGCATAGCTGTAGCGTGGCTTGCCATCTTGGTGGACTGCGGCCTCATCTTTGCTGAGGGTGGCATTAGGATCCGTGGGAGAGCCTGGGGAGCACTTTCTGCTGCCCCCTGGGGGCCCAGTCTGAGAAGCACTCCCAAGTTTCTCAATACTAGCTCGGAGAGTCAGCTGGGGCAACCAGTCTATGGAGGTGAGGCTGCTCTCCAGGTCAGAGGCCATTGTACTTCCAGGTTCTGCAGAGAAGGGACAAGGTGAGGAGGGAGGTGAGGAACTTCCTGTTTGCTGGGGCAGGAAGGACTCCACATCCAATGTATACACAAGCAGTTTCTTCCCATTTTAATTCCACTGGAGAACCCTCTCCTGAGATCACCCATGATCCCAAGTGCAAGTTCCACAAGTCACCTACCAGATGACAGCAAGCTTCAACCCCACATCTTAATGGAGAATGTGGCCACAAGGCCTCTCTCTTAATGCAGAATCAGATACCATAGCCCACAAAAACTGACCCATTCCCTCAGTTCTCCTTATAGCCCCGCAACACAATATTTTTAAATTCTATATAAGAATAAAAATCAACCCCACTTAGACAGCAGGTAAAATTAGCTAAAGTCCATTCTCCAATTACATGACATTTATATATACACACACACATTATATGTAAACTTGTATGTTTATATGTAGCATCCATAAGTACATGGCAATAGCACATATAAAGACAGTGTGAGCAAACACAAGGATGCACCACTGATGCACATATCAACACTCTTAAAGATGTGTCATACTAAACAAGAACACTCAGCCTTTTGCTACACATTTGTCTAATATAAGACTTACTAGACATATCTCAAGTGCAGGTTCTAACAACTGAGCTGGGTCTGGGAGCACAGGTCTGTAACCTCAACTGCTCCAGAGGCTGAGGCTACAGGATCTCATAGGCAGCCTAGGCAATTTAGTAAGACTCTGTCTCAAAATAAAAAGTAAAAAAAGGGGGGGGGGGGCGGCGAGAGATAGCTCAGCAGTTTAGAGAACTTGTTGCTCTTGCAGGGTTCCATTCCCACCGCTCACAACCATCTATAACTCCAGTTCCAGAGAATCCAACACTTTCTGGCCTTCTAGAGCATGAGGGGCACGGGCGCGGGTACGCGCCATGCAAGATATATACATGTAGGCAAAACACTCATGCATTTAAAAAAAACTCTAAAAAAAGAAATTAAAAGAAAAAAAAAATCAAAGGTGGCTCAATGTAGAGAGCTCGCCTTAGAAACTGGGTTCGTCTCCAGCACCACAACAGATAAATAACCAAATGATGACAACCAGCAACAGCAAGCTACAAGACATACACATGGACAGTGGCACACACGTAGAGATCACAGCATATGCACGGCATACATTACCAAACAAAGTCACACAGAACAGATTCTGAGTACACAACTACCCTCACACCTTTAAAGCTCCCCCTTGGCAGGCTCCCGCCCACAAACACCAGCACCAGGAAGAACTCTTCAGCAAGGACCTCCCACCTCCCAGGCCTGCCCGGCTTCACCAAGCCAGGGAGACACCCAGCTGTGTGCACACCGGTAACAATCAGATAGCCTGGCTAAAAATAGCCTCCGTGGGGCTAGGAGCTGGCTCCCCTTCCCCGCCCTTCTCCTCCCTCCTTCCTTCCCAGCCAGGCACGCAGACTGGCTGCACCTCCATGCAAACTCCTAGAGCTACGATTCCGCCCGCCCACGCCTGATGTTTGCCGGTCCTGCCGCCAAACCGCCTAGGCTCTCACCACCAGGGAGGTGTAGCTAGTGACATGCTAGTGGGGGAAGGTGTGGAATGGGGGATAGTAGCAGTATTAGAGGGTCTAAAACAGCTGACGGGAACCTGTAAGCATCCATTTGGCACTTCCTTGGAGCTGAATCCAGCAAGCCCCTAAGCAATGGCTGTCTAACAGGTTTGTGCCTGCACAGCTGCCAGATTCCAGCTAGCATGCCTTGCTCAGTCGCAGCAGGACAGTTCTGTGCACTGTAGCCACCAGCCAAGGCTACCCCTCTGAACTTAGAACGCTGGTGAGAACTCTATTCTGCTGCTGATGTCTCTCTCAACCCATAGCTAAAAGGTCACCACCAGACTAGACACAGGTAAGGATGCACAGACACACACTTGGCAGGCCCAAAATCTATCTCAAGCAGGACCCTTACTCTCTCTCCACCCCAGCACACCACATACCTTTCAGGCTGCCCTCTTTCATCCCAAACTGTAGCTCCCCAAAGGTCAGATTCTCATTCACTCCCTCCTGATCAGGTCCCACCCTTGAGATCAACCTGTGCTCACATGTACCTGGCCCAGTGCTCCCAACCAGCAACACACCTAGTCCAGAAAGCTGAAGGGAAGATCTTCTGTACCTCAGGAGTCAAGACAACATGAGACCAACACCCCAAAAGCTGTTTGAGCAGAGAAAAGCAACGGAGCCATGTTTGTAACTTGTATCATGAAGCCTTCCCATCCAGCCTTTGCCCTCACACCAACAACAACCTCCATTCTAACCACCTGGCCCCAAGCCTTGGAAACTGGAAAGCAGTAGGGACATCTCATCGCTCCAGGAAGCCACCCATCTTCTAGCCTCTTGCTGTGTCAAACATTCCAGCCTCTGGACTATGGGAAGCTTGGACAGTGTCTGTTCCATAACTGGGTTCTCTAAGATCAACAGTGACATGTTGATTAGCAAATTCTCAAGGACCAAGTTCATCCCTAGAAAGTCATTACCCTGTCCCTAACCAGTGTGTGTGTGTGTGTGTGTGTGTGTGTGTGTGTGAGAGAGAGAGAGAGAGAGAGAGAGTCAGTTGTCCACACTGGTCTCAATCCTCCAGCATCAGTTTCCCTGGGTCCACAGTTCATCAGTCCCTAGCCCCTATTATCTCCTGCTAAATAACTCTGGGAAATCTCATCTTTAGGGCTGGAAAATTTTCAGTTATTTCCTCTGAAATGCTCTCAACCCCAACATGGAGAATGAGGGTGGATTCGGAAGTGTACAGAGGCCTTGTAGAATCCTTTTGACACATGCCAAGCATCAGGGATTCTGAAAGGCAAACACTTTCCGCATCTTTCTAGCTGTCCTGCACCCTTTCCTCCCTTGGCCCACACAGTAGGACCAGGAGGTTAGACACCTTTCTCCACTACCCTCCAGGCAGCCCTCCCTCCAAAAGCAAACTCTCCAACATAAATACTACAAAGCTTCCAAGCCGGTCTCCAGCACTCTGCTCATTAGCCCGACCCCCTTCCTTACCCCCTCACTTCCCTGTTCCTAAAGGGCACTGGAAATTGAGCTTCCTCCGTGGAGTCACCTTCCTGACTCACTAAATGCCCTTAGCCATCCCTCGATCCCTGATGAAGTCTTGATGCCTCAGTTTCCCCTTCAGAAAGAAATGAAGTCATAGTCCCTACCAAGGCTTCATCCCTGGAGGGGCAGGAATGAAGCTAATGAGCTCGTAGCTGCCACACATTCCACACTCCCCAAAATAATGGCACAAGGCTAATGTCCAGGGCTATTATTAGAAAAGCAAACGAGGTGGTTCCATTTCACGAGCCAGCCAACCTAGTTACCCGGACTTCTCTCCAGGTGGGCCTCGTGCCACTGGGCTTTAGGCAGAACCTGAGTCAG
The DNA here is from genome assembly GCA_033318265.1 of Phyllotis vaccarum. Classification (NCBI taxonomy): domain Eukaryota; kingdom Metazoa; phylum Chordata; class Mammalia; order Rodentia; family Cricetidae; genus Phyllotis; species Phyllotis vaccarum. Next base: position 91,141,856 of record JARWLC010000011.1, read on the forward strand.
ACCACATCCTTCTGGGCAGGCTGCGAGTACTGAAAGGAAATACACACAGACTCTGGGAAAGGCGGCCAAAGGGCAGACTCCATCACATCTGCGGGACAGTTAAGGAAGACTACAGCACCGGGAAAGGCAGAAAACAAAACGGGAGGTCTGGGAATGAATGGCCGAAGGCACCGAGCCTGTAAGATCAACCAGAACCTGCTCTGTTTACTGCCCATTTTACCCAAACAGCTAGTAACTGTTCTCCACATGGTACCCAAGTCAGGTATCCAGGAGGGACAGCTTCCTGAGCTGTCCATAATACCAAAGCCAACAGGGCGGTGATGGAGTGTATCTCATGATGAGTCACGCCGCCTGGGTTTCAAGCCCAGCTCTGATGGACAAGTCATTTAACTTCTCTGCATCTTAATCTCTATCTCTGTAAAATAAAATTAAAAATTCTAAAAAGATAGAGTTACTCAAGCTTGTATGTCTTACATTCTGAGACACTGAAGCAGGAGGATTGCTGTGAGTTTGAGCCAGCCTGAGCTGCATAGTAAGCTCAAGGCCAAGCACCAACACATATGGAGACACAGACACACAATCTAAAAAAGTTTTTCTGGAGGGTTTGTTTTTTGTTTTTTGGTTTTTTTTTTTTTGGTTTATTAAGACAGGGTTCCTCTGAGTACACTGGCTACACAGCTGTCCTGGAACTCACTCTGTAGACAAGATGAAGATGTCCTCAAACTCAGAGATCCTTTCTTTGCCTCCAGTGCTGGGATTAAAGGTCTGTGCCACCACAGCCCAGTTTAAAATACTTTTAAATAAAGGTTAACTTCCTACAAGAGTTGTTATGAGGATTATCTAATATTTCTTAATATGCTTAAGGCACTTAGTAAGTGGGAACCTTTATTTTTAAACAAAGACAAAAAAGAATATTAGTAGGCTGTGTGTATGGCTCAGTGTGTTGAACATGCATGTGCAGCCCAAAGTGCAGCACGAAGCACTAAGATGCTTTAATGTAAGAGAACACTTGGGGCTGGAGAGATGGCTCAGAGGTTAAGAACATCAGGCTGCTTCTCCACAGGTCCTGAGTTCAATTCTTAGCACCTACACGGTGGCTCTCAGCCATCTATAACTGTAGTCCCATGGGATGATTCTCTCCTCTGCTGTGCATACATGCAGAACAAATACTTAAACATAAAAAAAATCTTAAAAAAAGAGAATGCCAAAAATCATAGCAGATTGTAGTAGAGGCAGCATTAGAAACATCAAAGGTGTAGTGGTCATATTGGAAAGTCTAAAGCAAGTCTTCAGGCTGTCAGGTTTATATCAACCCAGGACTGATTAATGTAAGATAAATAATTATCTTATTAATGAAGGGATGGGGGGGAATCATATCACACGCCTTCCAAGGGGATTTAGATGCGGTCATAGGATCCAATCTGGAAAACTGAACACTACAAATCACAGTTAACCCAAGCGGCCCCACACTGATTCCTGCCCCAGCAGAACCAGTTGAATAAGTGTGTCCGCCTGAAGCAGCTAGGAGACTGAGCCGTTCCGAAGTTGCATTCCAGCATCTGGTAAAGTGCTGTGTAAGAAACAGGCCACTGCTACACAAGAGACATCTTTTTTTTTTTTTTTTTTTTTTTCCTAAGTGGGAGAGGCAGTAGAGGCAGTTCTAGACATGGAAGGATCCTCATCTTTTTTTTTTAAGGCTGGAGGTGTCTATGATAAGGCTCTCCTACCAGTCCTGGAAAAGGACTGCTGCCAGGGATGATTGCCAAGAAGGGACCGTAAAAATTCCCACTGGTGGGGGAGAGGGACAGCTAAGCTTTCTTCCCAACTGGTCACCTGCACCCTCACCTCTTCTAGGTCCTTGCAGAGGATCACCCGCTTTTATATGCCTGGAGAAAACACTATAAGGAATCAGAGAGCCCAGTCTGAAAATACCAGTGTACGCTTCTCTGTGTACATGCTCAAAACACAGACAGCCACATTCACCTCCACTGTGAAATGTATACATCATTCTACAGCACGCCCATTGAACTGTGGACTACAGCCCTGTTTCACACACCACCACTACAAAACCTCCAGGATCAAGTGGAGTGATCTGCCCATGGCCCATCTTGGGAGGCAGACACTGAAAACCCAAGGGAAGGAAGTGCTATACAGAAGATGAGGCATGTTCCAATGAACAAACGGGAGAGCAGGCCCCGCCGGTAGTGACCTCCAGTAAAAACTCAGAGCTCCACTTAGAGACACAGACCGAGCTCAACCAGGAAATTTTCTCCTGCTTTTTCTAAAGAGTCTGGATTTTGATGATTCCATAAGGTAAGAATACAATTTTCACCACGAGGTTTCTGGGACCCAGAACTAAGCAAGAGAACAGGAAGAAGAGATGAGACCAGTAGATGTTTTCCTGGAATGAAACTCTAAAAAACTCCAGCGGAGGTCAGACCTCCCTGGTGATCAACTCATGCAGATGAGGTGTGGGAGGAAGCTAGGAAGCTCAGCCTCCTGCCACAATCTGACTTTTCCTGAGGAACTGTCACATGTAGGGAGGCTAAGGCAGAACCAGTATCTAGGAAGACTTCATTTCAGCCCACCAGGGTGCACTCTGCTACCCTAGACGGTTTTTTCTCACCTCAGGACATGTGAATTCACATTTCCCTTTGGATGGCAGCTATCCAGCCTGAAGCAGGAATGTCAGAAGGGCCTCCTGGTATCCAAGATAGAAAGAGTGGGTGGGGACAGATTGGCAGGCAGTCATTGTAATAGACTGGAAGAAAGACCTCTGTTGGCCATTAAGCTGACAGGCATGCCCTGGACAAGACACAAGATGCCCCCACAACTATACAGCAGGTCCACTCACCAGAGGACAAGACCCAAAGATGGAAAGTACTGTGGGATTCTGGGTCCTGCATTACTAACAGTAACCATGGCGTCCTGAAGATACACCTGTTGTTCTTAGTACAGAGCATCCGCTTTTCCGGATGGGACTGCCAATGACCCATCCCTTTGGGCTCCAAAATCTAAAAAGCTCAATTCTCAGAGTCTCTGCAACAATATGTGGGCTCCAGAGCAGAAGCTTCGTTAGAAAACATTTCCCAGGGGACTCTACTTTCCACAGGAATGGACCCCAAGATCCACCATTTCAGCGGGTGCATAAAGACCACAGAGAGAAGCAGCAATAATGCACTAACCTGCCTCCAAGGTTCCCCCAGCCACCGGGGGAAACGACCTGGTACAGAAGTCTGAGGTTGCTGGGATTCCCTTCTTCACAGACAGGTGACAGGTCTCATCCTCTGTGACTCTTCCAGTGCCTGGCAGAGCCTCCCAAGCTGGAGAGGGGAACTGAGTCCCCCGAGGAGGAAGAGGAGGAGGAGGGGGTGAAGGAGGACCTACCTGGGGAAGGTGGCACACCCCCCACGCCCTGCCTGCTACCCTAGGGAGGAGGGGAGGAGCCTCTCCCAGCCAGGAGTTGTCTCCTCCCCTTTGGGGGAATCCCCCTCCCCCCCAAACTGGATCTTTAAGGGGCTGAGGGCTCTTTCGGTCCGCTGGAGATCTGAGCGGAGGGGCTCTGCCCCTGTCCACTGTCTAGGTGCACGGAAGTTGAGGGGCGAGGTCTTCCACTCTCCAGCAAACTGGGACCGGTTGCTGGCGGTTCCCCGGAGGGTCCTGGCTGGTGCGTGTGGTCAGGACGCCTCTCCGCGGTGAGTACTGGGTGGGATGCGGGGGTCCCTACTCCACAGGCATGGCTCCCTTTCCCTCTGCCTCCAAAGTCCCGAACTGTCTGGAGTGCGTGGACGAGTGGGGACGGTCTCACTCCGGGTCCTTCAGGTCCCACTACCCTTCCCGACTTCTGGGGTTCTCCTCCAGAGCCAGCGTGGGAGGGACAGCGCGTGCCCTGCGGCGATCTCTTCTGGACGTCCCGGGAGTGCGAAGGGTCCTCCCTCCCACGGGAGAGGGAGCAGGTCCCTGCGCCGGGTGCCCCGAGGGTGGGGTCCACGCACTCCCGCCCGGCCGGCCTGGGAAGCAGGGTCCCGGAGGCCGCGGTCCCGGCTCCCGTCACCCGCCGCCGGGCGGCAGCGCCTCCGCAGTCGCGTCCCCGGTCCGCCGCGCTTCCCCGCGCTTGGGGCTCCCCGAGCTGCCACCACTGGGGCTCCCGCCGGTCGGGGTTCCCGGGAGCCGGCTGGCGGACGGAGTGCGTCGGGGCTCGGCTCGGCTCGGCTCCGCTGCAGGCCCCGGCTCCTCCCCGGCCTCGGCGCCGCGCTCCGCGCCCCTCCCCCTCCCGCCGCCGCGGCCACCGCCTCCCGGCGCGGGTTAAGGAGGAGCGCGGATCCCGGCAGCCCGAGGGTCGCCGGTCCTCCGCTCCCGGGCGCTATCGGTGCCAGCGTCCACGCTGTCGGCCACGCAGCCCTCTCCTTGTGCAGTGGTCTCCTCCTAGAGGAGCGTTCCCAGTTTCCCCAGAAACGGATTTGATGGCTTCTTTCTTTCTCTTCCAGACAGCTTATAAAGGGTTATGGAAACTGGAGTGAAGTTAAAGTTTACTCCTATCCTGGAGGTCAGTGACTGCTTCTTGGATCGTTGGATATATAAAAGGACAGATGAGGTTGTTACAAAGAAGTAAGCATCGGGAGATGGAGTCTTGTGTTAGTTCCGGCTCTGTAAACTTGTGCAAGGCCCTTGTTTCTGGAGTCAGTCACCGACTTGGATACTGCGGCCTGCCTTACTAATATGGATGTCACCAAAGGAAACGATTTGTGTGGAGATGCTCCTTAAAACCGTACAGTATAAAAGGGTGCAAAGGGTGATTACTAATTTCCCTTGGCATGCCTATAAAATATCATTTTTGACCTTTGTGCCAAAATCAAGGGACATTTCTATAAAACATTTTATCCTGAGTGCCACAGGGGGCATAGAATGCTCTCTCAGCATATCCCTCTACTACTCCTTACAGAATAATCTCCATCCAGGGCAGGAAATACCATCAGAGTAGCCCATCTCCACTTCTGCCCCTCCAGTCACGCTATTCCAGTACAAACTCTTACACATATCACCCTCTGGCCTACTTTTCTCCAATTGTGTTCTTATATAAAACAAGACAAAAATTGTTCATTTGATATTTGAATTTCTAGATTACAGTTTGATAACTACCTTTAAACAATAATGACATTTGTCTTATAACTAAATACATGCTACCGCAGTTAAGTTCTATGTACATACAATTACATTACACATACAATGTGCAGACAGTAAGCCTTCACACTTCCCATGCGCTATCACATTTGATTCTTCTAGCAATTACAAACACTGTTAGTATGCCTTTTAGAGTGTAACTGTGGCTTGAAGATATTGCCTGTGTCTGAGTTCACATAATTCACACCATTACATAATTAGTAGTACTATTTTAAGTCAGGTGTTAAATCCAAATGACCTCAGAACCAGGTTCTAAACCTCTAGTATATCATTGGCTTGAACTGTGAACACAAATCATTCTCAGATTTCCAGGAGTGAAGCCCAACAGACCTGTTTCCCTCCCTACACTTCCAATAGAGATGCATTTTCTCCAGCATGGGGGCACCCACCTGTGATCACAGAAGAGGTCAAGACCCAACTAGACTACCTTTTAACTGTCTCTTAAAGGGGGAAGGAGGTGACCATTATAGCTTATATGGTAGAGTGCTTACCTTGCAAGCATGAGTCCCTAGGCTCAGTTCTTTATGCAAAAGCATAAATCCTCTATGGCAGGAACTTACAGTCCCAAGCCTGGGGAAGGGGGACCAGGAAGATTAGGGGTTGAAGGCCAGCCTACACTACAAATGAGTTGAGGGAGGGAGAGGTTATTATAAAACATGTCTCATTAGCCCAGGCTGGCCTCAAACTCACTGTATAGCAAAAGATGACTTTAAACTTCTGATCCTGGCCAGGCAGTGTTGGAGCACACCTTTAACCCTAGCACTTGGGAGGCAGAGGTAGGCAGATCTCTGTGAATTCAGGCCAGCCTGGTCTACAAAGTAATTTCCAGGACATCCAGGTTTACACACAGCCAATGCTATGGAGAGAAACCATGTCTTGAAAGAAAAAAAAAAAATCATTTAAACTTCGGATCTTGAAGTTGGCTCAGCAGTTTCGAGCTCCTGCTCTTCCAAAGGATCCAGGTTGGATTCCCAGCATCCACACAGGAGCTCACAACCATATGTAATGCCAATCCCAAGGGAACTGATACCCTCTTCTGACCTTCATAGTTAAGAGGCCCACACATGCATACATACATACATACATACATACATACATACATATATATATATATATATATATATTATACACACACACATATATATATGCTGGCAAAGCAGTCATATATGTAAAAAATAACAATAAAATTTTTTTTTAAAGTTTAAACATTGGCTCCTCCTGCCTCCACCTGCCTGAGTTCTGGGATTATAGGCCTGATGACACAGTTGTTCTGGTAGTTTTGTTTCACTTTGTTTCAAAATGTTTTTATTTACATTTTATTTTTAAAAATTGTGCGGGTTAGAGGCATATAAAATGGAAAAGCTAGGATCTGGAGACATAGTTAATATAGTATACGGCTTTCACAAAGGACCAGAATTGGGTTCCCAGCACCCATGTCCAATGCTCACAACTGCCTGTAACTCCAGAAGAATCGGCACCTCTGGGGGCACAGGCACTCCTGTGCAAGACCCACACCTATACAAAATTGAATTTTAAATAAAAATATTTTTAATGGAAAAATTAAAGATAAGATTAAAATCTCTTTGCTTAAAAATTTAAAAAATAAAACATTCAAACATTGTTCATATATATACATGATGTTGGCTGCAGCCTTTTCATAGAAACAAACTAGGTATCCAAATTAGGCAAATAAAAAAGAACTTATAGTAAATCTACATAATAGAATATTGTTTGGCATTTAAAAAAGTAATTTTATTTAATTCTGTGTGAGTCCAAATAAACCCTCCCAAAAAATAAGCAGTAATTATATTTAATTCTGGAAATAAAATGATTCAGTTGCTTTTATTGTTATTTGTCATTATTTAGCTTCTGCCTCCCAAGTGCTGAGATTAAAGGCTGTATCTTCATTTAAATATATTCCTTTTGCCACGGGTATGATAATTTTAGCCAATAATTTTTATATGTCTGTATTTGAATAAGAAAATTCCATTTCAGGAGTCAGAGAAATATCTCAGCAGTTAAGACCATTTCTCTTGCAGAGGACCAGGATTCTGTTCCCAGCACCCACGTGGCAGCTCACAACAATCTGTAACCCCAGTTCTGGGAGCTCCGACATCTCTTCTCTCCTCGGGCCCCTATGTACTCATACACTCATGTACACACACATACACATAAATTTTTTTTTTTTAAAGGTTTTTCAAGACAGGGTTTCCCTTTTAGCTTTAGCTGTACTCTAGCTCACTTTGTAGACCAGGCTGCCCTAGAACTCACAAAGATCCTTCAGCCTTTGTCTTTCCAGTGCTGAGATTAAAGGTGTGCGCCAACATTGCCTGGCTTATTTTTTTTTTTCCTAAATAAAATTATGTCATAATAGTTTGCCGAATATGATCAAATAGGTAAAAATATATGTCTATGGGTGGAGCGATGGCTCGGTGGTTAAGAGCACTGGCTGCTCTCCCAGAGATCCTGACTGAGTTCATTTACCAGCATCCACTTGAGGGCTCACAACCATCTATGTTGGGATTCGTTGCTCTCTTCTGTCTTACAAGCAAACATGCAGGTTGAGCACTCATACAGAAGATACATGAATAAACCTTATTGGTTGAAACTAATAAACATGCTAATGTGGAAGGGGCAAAGCTCAGGAGGCCTGTCCTGAGAGTACAAGTTTGTCTTTCTCCAAGGAAGAGCACAGCAAGTGGTTATCCAGTTCCAAAAGATCCGCTCTGAAAATGTGAACATATGAGCAACATGACACAGACTATGTTGTATTTAGGAATATGTATGTATTATATATACAAAATGTATGTAACAAAGAGGCCATAAGTTTGAAAGAGATGGGGGGAGGAGAATTGGACATGGGAGCCTTAGAAAGGAGGGGGGGTTATGTAATTATATAATCTAGAAAAAAATTTTTTAACTGGGTGTTGATGGCACACCCATTGCATTTAATCTCAGCACTCTGGAGGCAGAAGCAGACAAATCTCTGATTTGAGGCCAGCCACTACAGAATGAGCTCCAGGACAGCCAGGGCTAATTAGAGAAACCCTGTCTCAGAAAATAAACAAAAAATTAGTATGTGTGATATTTATTTGAATGTTTATATCCATGCACACATGGATAGGAATATACTACATAAAGGATTATTTTATTTTAGATTTCTTTGGTTTTTACTGTATCTATGTTAGTGTTTATATGGGCTTTGCTTATGTAATTATCTGTAGTTTTGGGAGGCAGTGAGATAGCTCAACCAGCAGAAGCATTTACCAGAAAGCGTACTGATCAGAGTTGATTCCTGGAACCCACACAGTAGAAAAACCAGCTCCTACATACCGTCCTTTGACCTCCACACACATAGGGAGGCAAATGCGTTGACATGCATACCTATTAAATAAATAAATATGAAAGAATACGGAAAAAAAACAAACAAGCCTGGCTTAGTTTTGACCTAAAACGGTGGAGGCCTTTGTGTTCTTTCTTTGCTTTCTGATAAAGAAGATGCTGATTAAAACAGAAACAAGCAAACAAATCAGGAGCCTTTGAGTGACCCGAGTTTGAACCCTGGAAAAAGAACCAGTCAACAAAATGGTCCTCTAAGCTCACACATGTGGCACCCATGCCCCTCTACATACACTCATCAATTATTTTTGAAGATTTTTCAGGTTTTTTTGTGTGTGTGTATTTGTGTTGGTCTGTGACAGCAGGTGTTCCCAGAGTCCAGAAGAGAGCACTGGATCCCCTGGAGCTAGAGTTCAGGAGGGTTGGGAGCCTCCTTGGGTACAGTGAAGTAAACCTACTCATTACTTCTTTTAAAGCACAGAGACATCCCTCCAGGCCCTGCAAATTCCTCAAGAGTAATTAACGTCACAGACAAACTTTAGAAGTGTTTTCTTTTTCATTTTGAAAGGGGGTTTGATGTGGCTAAACTGGTCCTGAACCATTACATAGCAGATGATGATTTTGAACTCTTGATCAAATAGTCTTTTTTTTTTCCAAAACAGGGTTTCTCTGTATAACAGTTTTAGCTGTTCTGGAACTTGCTCTGTACCCCAGGCTGGCCTCAAACTCAGAGATCTACCTGCCTCTGCCTCCAAGTGCTGGGATTAAAGGCATGTGCCACCACCGCCCAGCTTCAAATAGTCATTTTTAAAGATCAACATATAATATGGAACATGGTAAATAAGGTTCATGTACTCACACGTTAGCTTTGAAGTTTAATAACCTGAGAATTTAGGTAAATCACTACTTCTGTTATATTTAGTTTCCTAATCTGAGAAATGAGGATAATAATATTTATTTCATTGTTTTCAGAAGGCTTGAATGATTGCATGTATGTAATGAGCGGGATAAAGAGAACTTGAGAGCCTCATTAGCCAACCGCAATAATATGGACCGAGAGACATATCCATTAAATACGGGATGTGAAGCTTTAGGGCATCCTGATAGAAACAGGACAGTTGGAAAAACTATGATGAGACATGGTAAACTTTCAATATTATTGTTAATATCAAGAATTCAAATTTCAGCTGAGCAGTGGTGACATAGATGGTAAGTCCAGCACTCAGGAGGCAGAGGCAGGGGGATCTCTGAGTATGAGGCCAGCCTGGTCTACTAAGTGAGATCCAGGACAACCAGAAATGTTACACAGAGACACTGTCAAAAAAAATTCAAATTTCCTTTTGAGTCTCACTATGCAGCCTTGGCTGGCCTAACTCACAGGTATCTGCCTACCTCTGCCTTCCGAATGCATTCAGTATATGTGTACCATATCACAAGCCACTTAGTATCAAGGTTTCTTACATTTTAGATGTGTTAAGGGGGCCAGGCATGTTAACATATACTTTCCATCACTCACGATGTTTGGGTGAGACATCTGGGAATTTTTAAGGTTATCCTCAGCTATGTAATAAATTTAAGACCATCCTATCTCAAAAAGAAAATCGAAACAAAAACCTAGATAAATAATTATGCATGGAGCAGCAATTAAGAGCACATGCATTTCCAGAGGACCTAAACTCCATTCCCAGTAGCCATGTCAGACAACTCATAACCACAAGTTAGTCTAGCTCCTGGGGATCTACACCTGACACATGCTCTCACATGCACATACCCATACACAAACATATAATTCAAAATAAAATAGGTCTGAAAAATAAATAATGGAGTATTAGTGGAATTCCATTATCTTTAAAGGATTTTTTTAAATGTGTATTAGGCATGAAATGCTTGAAATTTGCCTCAAAATAATTGTGGTCAAGGGGAAAAAGTATAGGTGATAAAATATTGGCCAAATATTGCTTATTAGATTTAAAAAACAGCTAGTTTCAGGACAGCCAAGGTTACACTGAGAAATCTTGCCTCGAAAAACAAAACACAAAACAAACAAGGCTGAAGAGATAGGTTAAGAGTGGGTCCTGCTCTTGCAGAGAACACAAATTGGGCCCCTAGCAAAGTCCAGCCTCTCACAACAACCTGTTGAGAGGAGAGAGAGAGAGACCTTGAGGGCACACACAATCAGGTGTACTTACCCCCCTGTCGTGTGCACACACATTAACAAGATTAAAAATAAAGTTAAGTCTGTAAAGATGGCTCAGCCTTTAAGAGCATTTGCTGGCACTTGGAAGGATCACAGCTGGGTTAACAGCATTGACAGCCAGGGGCTCACAACTGCCTCTAACTTCTGCTTCCAGGGGGACCTCTCTCTTCTGACCTCTGGTGGCTCCCGTATTGCAAGTAATGGAATATAGACACATACACAATAAATAATTAATAATAAAAATGTAAGAATTAAGTCTGCTTTTGTGTTTGAAATTTTACAAGAGCTTTAAAAAAAAAAAAACCCTGCAACAATGCTAAACATGAGGCGTTTACTACCATGTTTTGTGTATAAGGATATACACCTAATACTACCTAATTCTATACAACATCTTTTAATAAACCAAATCCAGAGAGCAGCAGATTTTCATCCATTTAACAAAGGACTTGAGATATTACCACCTCCACTCTTAGGAACCCTTGACCAAACGCAAGGAAGGCTGCAGCCATCAGACTCCGGGTTCCTGCTTCCTTTAGTGACTGGTCATCAGGGGCGGGAGTGGGGAGGGATACACCAACATACATATGATTCATCTGTATGTTCATCAGACTGAGTTCCTATTTGTACATCAAAACGCAAGGAAAAAAAAACCCACCACTTCAAGACTAGTCCCTGGGGAAAGAACGCAAGTGGTTAAATGATAAAAGTTCTCTGCGCAATTTACATCTCCTTGACATGACTTTTTTCTTTTTCCGTTTATACATTCATTTTATATCCTGGTGATTCTCTAAGCTAGGTTGAGAAGCGAAGAGGCTCGTAGCGGGGACGAGACCAAGCGGGTGGAGCGACGCTGGAGGCGGGAGAGACGTAGCCAGGGAGGCCCAAGACCAGGTCTGTTCCACCTTAAGAGGCGCCAGCCTCTACGGGCCAGCAAGTCTCGGCTCCGCCCACCCCGGTGTCAGCCCCGCCCCACCGCGAAGGAGAGGAGGGAGGGGAGCAGCGGCGGATGGAAATATTCGCGCCCCCGGCTGTGGGCCGCGTGTCCCGGGCTGGGAGCGGGGTGCATCGGGGATGGGCCCGCGAGCCACTGAAAGGCGGGCTGGGATGGGGACCACGGCGCCATCCCGGGTGAGCCCTAGGGAACCGAACTGGATCCGAGAAGAACCCGGAGGCGGGCAGCACAGACTGGAGGAAGTTAGAACTTTCCTGGTCCCAGCCTCCCCGCGTCTAGGCTTTTTCCAAAAGAGGGACGAGAGGCCCGTGCCTTGCCTTCGTCCCTGATTGGCGGGGTTGAGGATGGGCTGGGCCCCGGGGAGCTCGAGGATTGGCCTGGTGGGTAGTCCATCACAGGATGACGCATGAAGGGTGGCCATTTGGGGAGGAAGTGATTATTTTGATACCACCTCCCCCGGCTACTGATTGGTGGGGGTTTGCAGTGATGTAAAACAGGGCATAAAAATGTCTACTAAAAGGACGGGCCTATTGGCGGGGCTCTCGGGGAGGGATTCTATGTGGACGGGGCAGAGCCAGCCGACGACGCTGTTTTTGTAGGGAAGGACCTTAATGGTTTGACACCCGGAAATGAGTTAGGAAGGGAAAGCGAGGGAAACCCGCGCACCTACTTTGCCCTCACACAAGGCCATTTCCTGCATGGGATCGATAGTTTCCTGTTTACTTACTGGGGAGGGAATGTGTGCGCTGGCTTCCTGGAACATACCCGGCATTCAGACTCAACTTTGGAGCCCAGACTTTAGATTACCAGCGAGAATGAATGAGATGGAAAAGAGAAGAGCGAGGCAGGTGTCTCTGTACGTAGAGAAAGATGACGAATATGTAGTGGGGCTGGAGACAAGAACTGAGATGGATCCCCAGGAAGACTAGGCGTGATAGCGCACACCTGTGATCCCAGCACTTGGAGAGGTGGAAGCAGCATAGTCAGAAGTTCAAAGACATCCTCGACTACATAGAAAGTGAGAAGCAAGTCTGGACTAAATTGGACGCTGAGAGTTTGATGGATGAAAGTGGAAATAACCGAGCGTGGTGACTCACGCCTTTAATCCTGATGCTAGGAAGACCTGCAGGCGAATCTATGAATTTGAGGTCAGCCTGGTCTACATAGTGAGTTCCAGGATTGCCAGGGCTACATAAACGCCAAAATAAATAAATAAATAAATATAAGATTGGTCTGGAAGGGGTGGGGGCTAACTCCGAAGCTTTTCTGCGTGGGCACAGCATTTTGCCATCGACGGGCAGTGAATACACAGTAGATGGTGAATATACAGTAGATGGTGACCACTTGCTGAAATGAGAAGACACAGAGTGGAGAGGGGAGGGGAAAATACTATTTTTAAAGGTGTTTTTGTTTTGTTTTGGATTCTGGATTTTGGAGATGAGTTTTTCCTGAGTAACAGCCCTTGCTGTGATGGAACTCACTTTGTAAATCAGGCTGACCTCAAACAGCGATCTACCTGCCCCTGTCTCCTGAGTGCTGGGATTGAAGGCACGCCTTTCCACCGCCCAGCTATTACCCCCCCCCTTTTAATTCTCAGTTAACCACTTGGGTTAATTCAGCCATAACTTCATGGAAGTGGGTCTCCTCAAGTCTTCTGGGAAGCTATCAACCTAAGAAAATGCTCTTTGTCTAATTTTGTGGAAACAGTATCATGTAGCCCACTGGTCTGACCTCACTGTAAGGGAGGCTGTGCAGTCAAGAATGATCTTCATACTCTTGTTGCTACCTCCCTAGTTCAGAGATTACAGGCCTGTTACTGCTCGCTGTTCCTGGTGTATGAAGTGCTGGGGATGGAACTCAAGGTTTCAAGCAAGATAGACAAGCATTTTAGCAATCCAATCTCCCTGGTTTGGGTTTAGGTTTTTCTCAATACCCAGAGGCCTTTAAAATACGAAGCAAGATTGTTCCTCAAGCTACTTTCCTGGAAAATGAAAGTCACAATATTATGCAAAAGTTGTTCTCTACAGACAGTAAATAAAAAATACAGCCTGAGTGGGGATAGAAGCTAGGAAGGACCCATATTAGAGAATATTGAGAAAAGTATCCATGCTGTAGTATGGAGTTATTTGCCCCCTCCCCTTTCTGGTTCTCAGTTTTCTTAGAACTGTAATTCAGGCTTTAACACTGTCTACAAAGTGCACTGTTAAACATAGGAGGCTTAGCTTGATGGCACAGCATCTGACTAAACTGGAAAGGGGCCTAGACAATTCCCAACACCAAGGGCTAATAGTAATAGTGGATAAATACCTGCATGTTACAGAAGAATGCCTCGTCATTCCACCACAGAACATTACAAGGGCTATTGGCTAAGAGTCTTACTTATCCATGGAGATCCCATATTTACATGATACTTTTAGAATCTTCTCCTTTTTTATAGGAAGAAGAAAAATAATTTATTCCAAAGACGTAAAAGTAAGAAAGTCATCCTGAAAATAGAGCTTGGTGTACAACTGCTGGGGTAGAGCTTCTCCTGAGGGGGCACTCCCGACTGCCCTGCTGCGTCTTATTTGTCTTGCAGCAATTTTAAGCACATCACCCACTCTTGTGTTATGAGCTGGCAAGAACAATTTTAAAGCCACGGCTCCACGAGTAGCAGATTTCTCAAAACAGCATCTTTTCTCTCAGTGGAGTGCTAAGACACATCTCACAGAGTCGGCTAAGGAGGCACATAATTCATCAGTGTAAAAAAGATGAAGGAAAAAAAATACTGTATGCAGACAGAGCTCTTCAAGTGCAAGGCAGGTAATGCCCAAAATAGGCTATTGAAGAAGGTGGTCTGGGTCCGCAGGTGATGTTCCATCTAGAAGACATTCTCTGTGACCTCAGCGCCTGGGCACTGTGGAGCACGTCTTCATCCTCAAGGCCAGTGGTACTTCAGATATCAGATGGTTTCATTTTTCAGCTATGGTGCAAAGAGAGGATTGAGCTGGGCCAGAATTGCAATCAGCCAACTATTTTGTTACATCTTGCATCATGGGTGACTGGATCACTTCACTAGAATCTTCTAAGTCCAGGTGGTTATAAAACTATATACTGGGACTGGAGGAGAAAGCTCAGTCAGTAAATTGCTTGCCTCAGAAACATGAGGTCTGAGTTTGATACCCAGAATCCACATTAAAAAGCAGGCAAGATGGGGGGAATACTTGCAATCCCAGGGCTGTGAGGCAAAGGAAGGAAAATACCTGCCACTCACTGGCCAGGCAATCTGCCAAATAAGTGAGCTCCAGGCCAACAAGAGACCACATTTCAAAGGAGAGGTAGGTGGCATTTCTGAGGATGATACCCAAGGGCCTCCACATAGACAGACAGACACACGCAAATGCGTACTTGTGTGCTTATACGCAACATACAAGTGCATCCTCACAAGTGTGCATATAATCATGTACATACACTACAAAATAACAGGAGTGTATACCAGAGTTCTCTTTAGTATCATTATGGAAGAGGGTTAGAACATGGTTCATTATTTGTGATAGCAAAACTATCATGGGAAAATGATTATGAAGCTATAAATAAGTATAGCACGTTTATACCAAAATGGGAGAAAAAATACTGGGTTTTTAACTTTTTTAAGCTCTTAAGAATATGTACTTTATTCCTAGTGATGATTAAATAAGCCATTCCAAAAGAACCTTTGTTTAATAATAAACATCATTTTCCCTTTGATTATATCTAATAAGCCAAAGTAGAAAATTTTGGAAATGAGAGGGTGTGCCAATGTTAGCAATCCAGAGCCAAGAACCAAATCCAAGAGGAGTGTCCCTAATCTCAAATCCAAGTCCACCAATGTGAGCACTAACTGAGGCACTAACAAGCCAGTCCCAGGGTCCTAAGCTTGCTAGATAAGCATTCTACTACTGAGCCACACTCCCTAGCCCACAGTTAATACTTTGATTGATAAGAACTTGAGATCTTGGGCTAGGGACACAGATCAGTAGTGGTTAAGAGCACCAACTGATCTTCCCAAGGACCGGGGTTCAGTTCCTGGACCCACATGGCAATTTCAACTTCTGAAACTCCAGAGGGCTCAGCAGCCCCTCCTGGCCTGTGTGGTCGCTGCATTCATGTGATATGCTGACACAGGAAGGCAAAAAACACCTATATACATGAAATTAAAATAAATTTAGAAGTAAGAACATGAGCTCTTCAGTCAGGACCTTGGACTGTAGGAAAGCCCTTGGTCCCCTGAAGCTGGCTCCCTTTTTTTTCTGATGCAATAACAATCGACAGTTACTTATATATCTGAAGATGAAAAAACCAGCTACAAGATCTCAAAAGCCCAGGGATGGAAGTAATGCCGCACACAGACAGAAGTCTCAGGTCAGCCTAGTGGCCAGTTCCAGAACAGCCAGGGCACACGGAGAAACCCATGGACACTAGTTCCAGGACAGCCAGGGCACACGGAGAAACCCTGTCTTGGAAAGAAAAAAGCAAAACAAAACAAAAAGCATCACTGCAGTGGGTGTTTGTGGGGAGGCTTGAGAGGGAGGTTGCTAGACGCATAAACAGTGTATTTAATGACCGCTTGGCTGTGTGTTACGTCTGGCAGGGTAGGTTTCAGTGAACAGAAAGCGCCTTATGTAGAAATGGTTTTAATAACAGGACTTAGTGCTGCTGCAGCATCTTGGAAATGGCTCCAAGAATTCAGCTATTAAAGTCATCCACCAGGGAAGTTCGAAGGGCAAGGGATCTGCACAATCCTGCTGACATTGTTAGCACACTGTGGTGTGCTGGGACCCAGGAATCCGAAAGGCTAACACTGCCAGCTATGCTCATGAAGTAATAGTGTTAGGTCCTAGGATGCTAGACAAGCCAGCACTGTGCTGGCTAGCCAAGGTGCTTTATTTTACTTTCCATATCTGCCACTTATCATCAGATTATAATTTGTAGCTAAAAATTCTACTTTCTGTTATAATTTCCCCCAATAATTCCAGTAAGTAGTTATTGACATTATCAGCGCCTGCCTTGTGCCAAACTGCGATACCTCAGCAGCTGGAAGATGCCTCAGGCTCAGTCCCTGCTACCAAAATCAGCTGACCCAGGTTGTCAGGACTATTTTGTACTTAGCAGTGTAGAGGCACTCTTCAGTTCTAGAGAAACTGCCTACAAGAATCATGTGAGAGCCCAGCATGATGATACACACCCAGTTCTCGGGAGGAGGTAGAGGCCAGGCTGACCTAGAACTCCTGATCCCTGTCTCTGCCTCGGAAGTGCTGGGATCCTGGCTGTTTGCCACCACTGACCTTTGGTTTCCTCTGTCTCAGAAATACAACGTTCACTTTTCACCACATTCCTTTCAAATAAAGTACTCTGGATTTTCCCTAACAATTACTTGGAAAGGTGATTTGAAGGCTAAGAGCACTTACTGCTCTTTAAAAAAAAAAAAAGTCACCCTTTTCTATTTTTAGATATATGTCTTATATATATGAGTGCTCTATCTCCATGCATGCCTTTATGGCAGAAGAGGGCGTTCGATCACCATGTGGTTGCTGGGAACTGAACTCAGAACCTCTGGAAGAACAACCACTGAGCCATTTCTGTTGAAAGAAACTCTGATTTGGATCTTAGCACCCACGAGACTGTTCACAATCTCCTGTAACTCCAGTAAGGCACTAATGCTGTTTTTTTATGTCCTCAAGTTTCTGCCTGCCTGTGGTGCACATAAGTACACTCAGGCACACACACATACACATAAAAATAATTAGCCATATCAAAGACTGCTCCCAAGAAATGACTCTTACGCTTAGATCACCTCCTAACCTATGCATTCCCAGAAGGCAGAGAAATACTTTTCAAAGTACCCAGAGTACTTACCATGGTTTATAATAGTAACCCTAAAGTGAATGTCTGCTGGAACTGGAACTGAGAGGGATGTATTCAAATTAATAATTCAGATTGTTCTTGCCTTGATTAAAATAACAAACAAAATTATTATTGTTTATTTTGAAGTGAGGTGGCACTGTGCAGCCCTGGCTGCCTCTTTAGACCAGGTTGGTCACAGAGATCTGCCTCTCTACCGCCCAAGTACATGAGTGCAGGTGCCTGTGCAGGCCAGAAGCACTGAAGCCGTCAGAGCCTTGTAGAGCTAGTTATACACAGGATTGAGCTGCACAATTTGGGTGTTGGGAATCAAACTTGGGTCCTCTGCAAAAGCAGAACACATTGTTAATCACTGAACCATTTCTCCAGTTCCCCCCTCCATCCCCCCAAAGTTGCTTCTTTTGTTTTGTGTTTTTCTGAGACTGGGTTTCCCTGTACATGTAGCCCTGGCTGTCCTGGAACTCACTCTGTAGACCAGGCTAGCCTGGAACTCATAGAAATCTGCCCTGCTTCTGCCTCCTGAGTGCTGGGACTAAAGAAATGTTCCACCACAGCTCAGGTGTGTGTGTGTGTGTGTGTGTGTGTGTATGTGTGTGTGTGTGTGTGTGTGTGTGTGTGTGTGTGTGTGTGTGTGTGTGTACGCAAGCGCTTTTGAGATAGCGTTTCTCTGTGTAGCCTCCCAAGCTCTGGGATTACCTAAAAACCTGTTAAATAAAGCACAAGGAACCAATGGAAGGAGACCAAGGAAAGAGGGAGGTGGCCCAAGGAAGAGTAAATAGGGAGCATGAATATAAGCAAAGCAAAATAATATGTATGTTTGAAAATATCCTAAGGAAACCCGTAGTTCTGTATGCTAGTTAGAAAGTAAACAATAGGGCTCATTATGTGAAAATGACTGCCAGAGTTTAATCCCAGGACCTGTGTGCTATCCTCTGACTTCCATATCTGTATTATAGCACCTATGCACACATGTGCTCACACGCACACATAAATATAATTAAACAAGAAAATGTAGGGGAGCCAGGTATAGGGCTACACACTCTTAAATCCAGTACTCGGGAGTCAGGGACTGGCAGCTCTCTGTGAGTTAGGGGCCAACCTAATCTACACAGAGAGTTCCTGGCCATCGTAGAGAGACCCTGTGTCAAAAATAAATTAGGGCACTGCAGAGGTGACTCAGAGGTTGAGAGCACTGGGTGCTCTTCAGAGGACTGGAGTCCAGTTCCTGTCTGGCCCCCATATGGCAGCTCACAACTAGATGTGATTCTTAGGCCAGGAGATCTGACATATTTTTCTGGCCTTCTTGGACATCAGACATGCATGTGGTACATATAAGCACAGTCAAGTGAACATTCATATTAAAAAATAATTAGTAGTACCAGGTAGTGGTAGCATATGCTTTTGATTCCAGTACTCCGAGGGGCAGAGGCAAGAGGCTAACCTGGTTTACAAAGCAAGTTCCAAGACAGCCAAACATATATAGGAAATATATATGTATACACACACACACACACACACACACACACACACACACACACACACTGGGGGGGGGGCTGGAGAGATGGCTCAGCAGTTAAGAGCATTTCCTGCTCTTGCAGAGGACCCATGTGTGTAAGCTCACAGCTGTCTTTTGTGGGGATATGTTTGAAATTTAATAAAAACAGCCTGAGATATCAGAGGACAAATCCACCTCCTCCAGTTTGTTTTGTTTTTGTTGTCTGTTTGTTTTCCAGACAGAGTTTTCTGTGTAACAGTCCTGGCTGTCCTGGAACTTGCTTTGAAGACCAGGCTGGCTTATGAACTCACGGAGATTCTCTTGCCTCTGCTTTCCAAGATCTGGGACTAACAGTGTGAGCTATGGCTTCTTCTGCCAGCCTTTAGTTCTATCTCTATGAATATCTGATGATACTTCTGTCCTCTGAAGACACCTACACTCATGAGCACATATCCACTCAGACACACACATACACTCACATACACACACCCCACTCAAACACATACATACACATAATCAAAAATTATTTTAAAGTATAAACTTTAAAAATCTAGATATTGTATAATATTATTTTAGCTAGGCAAAGATGTATTACATTTGTTTATGCTGCATTTGCTTAACAAAGTAAAGATGTGAGTTTCATTGCATCTGTTTCCCCTTGCCTGCCTAAAGTACCTGATTGGTCTAATTACGTGAAGAGCCAATAGCTAGGCAGAGAAAGGGTAGGCGGGGCTGGCAGGCAGAGAGAACAGATACAAAGAGAAATCTAGGTTTGAGAGAAAGAAGAAAAGAAGAGACATGCCCAGAACAAGAAGCCAGGCAAACGCCAGACAGACAGACATAGAGAAGCCGTGAAGGTAAGATCGATCTACAGAGGTAAGGAAGGTACTAAATCCAGAGGGAAAAGGTAGATAAGAGAAACAGGCTAATTTTAAGTTAAAAGAGCTGGCCAAAAACATGCCTAAGCTAGGCCAAGCATTCAAAACTAATAAGTCTCTGGGTTATTGTTTGGGAGGTGGTTGGTAAACCAAAAGCCTGGTACAGCTAGCTCATTTTTCGTGATGAAAGCTCAATTTAAAAAATAACAAAATGTCTTAACTGACAAAAAAAATAAAATTAAAAACCCATAAGATTGTGGATGGATCTTGAGAACTCTCAAAAAAGGAGTTAGATGTGAGGTAAGTGAGAAAACCAGAGCTGTATCTTGTAAACTGTCTCTTGATGCTCAGAGTGTCCCTCTGGGGCTGATTCCTCTCTGGCTGCAGTGGGGCTGTACAAGCCCTGTCAAAATCTAAGGCACTGGAGCATTTTCAAACGCATGTGCAATGCAACAGCCTCCAAGAGCTCAGCTTCATTATACCATTTACACTGTAGTTTAGTTCACCCTACTTGTGACTTTTCTTAGAGAATCATGAGGGAATACCCCCAAAAGGTGATACCTCAGCCTGTCAACATGACACTCACTTCATAAATAGTCGTTAAAACTTAAGTCCGTGATGCAGAATCCACCATGATGCCACTGGTTCTTCTTAGAAGCAGCCCACCCCAGTCTCCCTTTGGAGCGCTTGCTTGCTTTGCTGGGTGAACTTCTGTTTATATTGTAGACAGACGATGGTGATGCACACCTTTGATCCGAGCACTCAGGAGGCAGAGGCAGGTGGATCTTTAAGTTCGAGGCCAGTCCAGGCTATGGAGTGAGTTCCAAGACAGCCAGGGCTACACAGAGAAACCCTGCCTTGGGGGGGGGGGGGGGCGGCGACTCACAGAGATCAGCCTGCCTCTGCCATAGTGGCACATACCTGTAACACTGGTATTAAGGAAGTGGGGGCAGTATGATTAGGAATTTAGGACTAGCCTCAACTACACGGCAAGAAGTTTGGGGCTATATAAAGACTATCTAAAAAAAAAAAAAAAAAAAAAAAAAAAAAAAAAAAAGCCAAAATAATGTATGAGAGCTCTATTCACCTCTGCTGCTTGGAGGCATTCATTCCTTTCTTTCCCCTCTCAGACCCCTTCTCTCGTGTTTCAGCCTTTCGGTGCGTGCCTACTGGCATATATAATTTAAAGTTCCCTAGTTATTTCCTCAGTTGCACACCTTCCCAATTGTGGGTTTGTTCATTGCAATGTCCTCTTGAAAAGTGCAACTGAGCAACTCAGATTTTTATTTTAAAAAAAAACAAAAAACAAAAAAAAAACACCTGCCAGCCCCTGCTCCACGTCATTGCAACCTTGGTCTTCTGGCCAAACCTACTGGTGTGGTGGTCTGCAGAGTATTTGCCCTACATACCAACGAGGCAGCAGACCTTTATGACACCCAGTGTCCGTTCAGAGACGAAAGCGAACACATTGGTTTTGCAGGGGCTCCCGTGCTCCTTTGGGCAGGAAGCCTGTGTGTAGTCCCCGTGGCGTAGAGGCACGAGGGGCACCGCTATCTCTTAAAGCAGCAATGCCATCGCTCTCTTAACGGCGGCGCGGAGGATGGCCTGAAGGCTCGCGGGCGCTGGCACGTTGATGACGCTCCCGAGGACCCCAGACTGCGGCTGGTCCTCGGTTGATGGCCAAGTGAGGAGCAGTCCGCCGCCAGAAGGAGACCCTTGCCTCCCCGGTAGGTGGAGCGTGCGGAGAGGACGCGGGGAACAGCGGGCGCCGGGCACGGTTTCCTCCGTCAACGGACCCTTCGGAACGGAAAGCCGGCCGGCGACAGCGCGGGGCTAACGGCTGCGGCGGTGGCGGCGGCGCTGTCACTCCGGCGGTGCGCCCGGGGCAGAGCGGGGCCGCAACGCAGGCGGTTGAGCGGAGCTCGGCGCGGGGCTGCTGCGGGGATGGTGGGTGAGAGGCGGGAGGTCGCGGTGGGTGGTGAGTGGAGGCTGCTCTGGGGGTCGCCCCCATCGGTGGGCATCCCAGGGCCCTCCGCCCAAGCTCAGGACCAAACGCCCCGCCCTCCTGCACTCAGCATCCTAGTCGAGACAGATAGGTAGAGTATGGGAATCCTTCTAAGCGAGGATGAAAACTACAGCTTTGATCACGCCTGGAAGGAGCTATACCAACTGAGCTTCATCCTCAACCTTTCTGAAATGGAGGCTCTCTGTGACCTTGAACTCCCTTCTAACCTAGTTGGATTGGAATTTTAGATTTTCCTGCATCAGGCTCCAGAGTACCTAGAATAAAAAGGTCCTGCCATCTGACCTGTAAATCTTCTCAAGGAAAATGTAATCGGGTGAAGGAATCAGGACAGGATTGTATGTTAAACCAATTGC
Source organism: Phyllotis vaccarum (assembly GCA_033318265.1). NCBI lineage: Eukaryota > Metazoa > Chordata > Mammalia > Rodentia > Cricetidae > Phyllotis > Phyllotis vaccarum. Next base: position 91,164,157 of record JARWLC010000011.1, read on the forward strand.
AGGGTAGAGAGGGTGGTTTGTCTGAGTTGACCTTGTTCAGAGTAACTTCACAGAGACCTGAGATCGAGCCTCAAGTGAATCCGAGAAGAACTGAATTTCGGAAATAGCCATGAAAGATGCCTGCCAGAGTCTGAAGCCAGAGGAAAACTGGCTTTTTCTTAGCAAACTATGAGTTATTCAGTCAGCAAGTGACTTATTCCCTAAATGTTTGAGAAAGGATAAAAAGCCAACTGCCCTGAGAAAAATAGTGTTCGTTTTTCCCAGTTTAATACATAGAGAGGAAAGTTATTCTGAGTTAATGACCTTAACATTTTCTTTTCATTGAACAAACACGTGCTAGGCCAGTGTTCCCCTGCTCAGCTCTATACACCCCCATGGCCCCACCACCCAGCCTTTCGCATTTAGTTTTGAGATAGGATCTCACTACATTGTTCAGGCTGCCCTTGGCCACTATGATCCTCCTGCCTTACCTTTAAATGTTTATTTTTCACGTCTCAGGATTTATTTATTCAGTGTGTGTGTGAGAGAGAGAGAGAGAGACAGAGGGAGAGAGACAGAGAGACAGAGACAGAGGGAGAGAGATAAAGCGCTCATCCGTGCATGTGCATGTCACCTTGTGAATGTGTCAAAAGACAAGTTGTAGGATTTGGCTCCTTCCCTTCCACTCTTGGGTTCCTCGGAACAAATTCAGGTTGTCAGCCTTGGCAGGAAGCACCTTACCCACAGAACAATCTTGGTGCTCCTGGCACTTCACTTTTAAGGAAAAGTCTATTTATTTGAATTACAAGCGCAGCATGAAGTTTTATTTTTATTTGGGGGGGTTTGTTTGTTTGGGTTGGGGGGGATTGTTTGCTTGCTTTTCCTAAGTGAGCCACAGAAGGAAGGAGGTGACAGTGTTGTGAGGAAGGCAGCAGAAGATAAGATGCCAGGAAGGTAGGAGTCGTCATGATTGCCTTCAGTCCCAGCACTCTGGAAGCCAAAGCAGCAAGGTTATAAGTCTGAAACCAGACTGGCTGTATAACTAGCCACACATACACTCTAAAGGAAGAAGGAAGAGGAAGAGAGGTGGAGAGGGTGAACAGTCAAAGGGACAGTGTGTCCTAAGTCTCTGACTTACTGCATCTCGGCTGACCTTCAAAGCCAGCGTCCAGGTCAAGGGAAGGGGAGGTGAAGGTCACAGCTGAGCATGATTACTGACTCCTGCAACTCTCTGAAATGGCCTTGAGTGAAGGTAAAAGGAATGAGATGTTTTCAGAACAAACTGTGTTTGGTTCTGTTGTCGTCTCAGAGTCAAGAGCATCACTGTGGAGTCCTGGCCCTCCTGAAACTCTATGTAGACCAGGCTGACTCTGAACTCGGAGATCTGCCTTCTGAGTGGTGGGATTAAAGGAGTGTGACATTGGATGTTTCAACTATTTTAAATCTGTTGTTGTTCATAGTTTTATTCGCAACAGTTGAAAACTGAGTCAGCATCCCAGCACTCTGGAGGCAGACGCAGAGGCAAATGAATCTCTATGAGTTCGAGGCCAGCCTGGTCTATAGAGGGAATTCCAGGATAGCCAGGGCTACACATAGAAACCCTATCTCAGGGGGGAAAAATTGAAAACTAGAAACAACCCAAATGTTCAACAATAAAAAGTGAGTGTATAAATAACGTATTACATCCATGCGATAGAAAGCTACGGAACTATTCTGTACTATAGAAGTGTCTATACAGGAGGAGAGGCTATTGAAGAATTTTATTAATTTGTTTTGAATAGATTTCAAAATAGCTTTTAAGCAGAAGGGTTTAGAGAAAGAAGATATACCTGAATGAGTGAGCATGGATTTCTCAAGGGAGAGTCACCAACCACTGGCATAACTGAATCTCTAAGTATGCTGGGAGCTTCAGGTGTGGTTCTCCAAAGACCATAACCCTTATATATATAACTAAGTAAGCTGTATTAAATCACAGAATTTATGAAGGTAGAGAGATGGCTCAGAGCTTAGGAGCACTTGCTGCTCTTGCAGAGGATCTGGGTTCAGTTTCCAGCACCCAGGGGACCTGACAACTCCTTATGGCCTCCTGGGACATCGAGCATGTATAAACATACATACATGCAGGCAGAACACTCATATACATTTTTTAAAAAATCTTTAAAAAGAGGGGGAAAATGCAGATTTTACACCCGCAAGATCACCTAACTTCCTGCTCATTCTGCAGATGGGGAAACTGTTAGTTGGTGACAGAGTAAGACTCAAAATGTAGAGGTTTGGGGTTTTTTTGTTTTGTTTTTTAACCATACTTCTTTTTCTTTCCTCTACCCAGGGGCCCTCACTGTTAATTCTACAGAACCCTGGCCATTGAACAAGGATCCCAGAATTGAGTTAATCTGAGATACCATTAGAATGTGTAGAAAGTCATATCCCGCTATCCTAGAGCTCAGTTGTCCAAGGGCTAAGTGGAAGGCTATCCTCTCGGGGAACCTAATTAGACAGAGTAAGTAACTAATGGAACAATTACAATTTACAGGAAGCTGTGCCTTGAAGAGAAATTTGAAGAAGGATCAAGTCCTACCACAATAGAGAGATGGAGGCCAATAAACAGAGTGTGAGTAACAGACACGAACGTCCTGTTGGTATCAGACCTGCGTTACTGTTGATAATCTCAGTGCTAACATCTCTCTGATCTTTCCTCGTCTTGGTGATAATGGAAGGCATGTAAGTGATGACAGAGGAGACCATCTGCTTCAGCCTACAGGAGAGGCTACTATTATGACAGCCTCAGATCTTTTTCCTGAGCATTTTAATGGTCATCTTTAGGAAAGCGGTCGCCTCCTTTAGCATGCTTTTCAAGCTAAGACATGGAAATCGGTGACTGGTATTGTATCTATTAGCGTATATTATTTACAGAAAGATAGGATTCATTGTTTTCATATGTATATATGCTGCTTTTAGATCATTCCATAATTCACTCGCCCTTTATCCTTTGCTCCCCCCCCCCATAGTCTTTTTTTGTTTGTTTTCATACATTTATCTTTAATATTGGATACTTCATGGATTTGTATGTTGTCCTTGCATAGAGGATAATCTCAGTCAAATTAGCATGTAAACTGCAAAGGTAAGTAGTTTTAGGACCTTTTTCTGCCACGTCTTTATTGAACATTGTAGTTGGATTTTTCTTTGGGGCACCAATTCACAAATAGCAACACTGATTAATTATGAAAGGTTGGCATTAGTTTAGGATTGTTCTTAACTAGCTCTTATAACTTAAATCAACCCATTTCTATTAATCTACATTCTGTCACATACTGCCCATCCTGTTTCCTCTGTGCCTACACACACACACACACAGAGAGAGAGAGAGAGAGAGAGAGAGAGAGATTCTTCCTCCTTCCCCCTTCTGCCCTGCCTTCATCTCCTGTCTAGCTACTGGTCAGTCAGCTTTTTATTACACCAACCACAGCAATACACCTTCACAGGGTACAAATATCCTACAATAGAATATATTATATGACTTTTCTCAGAAAGATGTGAATACATATCTATTCATCCCAGAAAAGGTACCGATGATAGACCGAAGAATTGACTCCACTCAGATCTAGCTTGATGACCAGTGAGTTTGTTGATGTAACTTTACAGGAATATGAATAGGGAATGACTTATCTGCCCACGGGTGACACAAAGATGGCAGCTGCGTCATCAAATGTGCACTGGCATGGGTGAGGACTCATGGAAAATGTGTCATTGGAGATGCCTTTACAACTGGCAGGCAGCTTATGTCCCCATACTCCAGCCCCCCCACCCCCCACCCTCCCCACCCCCAGTAGCTGCTTAAATGACCTCAGGGAGGCCAGCTTGAGTTATAAGTTTCACCAGTTTTCTTGCCTGTGACAAGCTTTCAGCCCCCTCTCTTCTCCCGAAAAGGAATGCCTCAAACTAGAAGAAACATCTGTACAACACATACCCAGGTACCCTACAACCAGTATTCCACAATGAGCAGACAATGCTCGTTTACAGGATTTGAGAGACGAAAACAGTATAAATCTATTCACAGAGATTGAGAAGCCAAGGGCTGGAGGAAGAATTGGTGCCCGGAATTTATGGCACAAACAGTACATCAATTTCCCTGGCAGGAGAAACTGGCTTTGTTCATGCCAGTGAGGTTCAGAAGAGCTACCTATGACTAAGTGGTGATGACTAAGTCTGGGTTCCACAGAAGTTGGGGTAGTGCCAGACGAAGGAGTGCTTTGTGTGCTGGGCAGGAGATGAGTGGGTGGGGATTATCGGTGACTCTCAAGCCTCTTCTACTGAGGCAGATGGCCCGGTGGGGGTGGAAGCGTGGGGGGGAGGCATGGGGTGCCAGGAAGTAGGCTTTCAGTGTGAGATCCCTTTTTAACGTGTTTGTTTCTGTCATTAACCAAAAGCATGGCTGCTCTGTATTCTGCCCACCCCAGTTACTGCAGATCCTGGCTGTGGCTCACCCCTATCCTATTTATTGAATAACTAAGCTTTCTGTTTTACGACAAGTGGTTACTCTTTGCATTTCAAAACTTACAGGCTACCATGGGTACAAAGCAAGTCCAAGTACCTATGCTAGGTACTCAGTCTCAAAAAGAAAAAGAAAGTATATAAGCTACCCTATTTCTCTTCTTTTGGGGCTTTGTATTAGGTAACATACATCACTGGTGTGTTTGAGTCAGGATCTCATTATATAAAGCAGGCTGGCCTCACACTCAATCCTCTTACCTCAGTCCAAAATATCAGGATTAGCAGTGTGCAACACCCTGCCCTCTCCCTTCTTGTAAAGGGAATGCGTATGCATGATGAACTTATAGTAATATAAAAGTCAAGGAAAGTGTCCTCTGAAATTTGGTGGGAAATAAAGTTAAATAAAAGTTAGTGTTTGCTGGTGGTATTACTAGCAATTAGAAACAGTGGTTTTTACCACATTTACTGACAACTATTTACGAGCAGAGGTTCACATGTGCCACTATGAACATATGGAGGTCAGAGGATAATATTTAGAAGTCGGTTCTTTTTTATTATGTGAGTCTCAGGGATTGAACTCGGGTCATCAGGCTTGGTAGCAGGCACTTTCCCAGATGAGCCGTCTCACGTGCCCTGGTTCTACTTTTGACAAGGCCATTTGACAAAGTCAGATACTAGTCGAAAATCTGTCCCATAGCATACTAGCATCAGGGGCAAAAACTCAGAATCCAATTCACCATGAGAAATGGGTTAAATACACGCGTGGAGAAGAATACACACGTGTAATCTACTGTTGGGTTTTAGGTTCAGAAAGAAATACCAATTCAGAAAAATTAAAAATTAAAGAGTTTGAACATTCTTGCTCCTCAGCCCTCTATAATTTCTTGTAAATGATACACGGATGAATAAGTCACTCCGAAGCATCACTTACATAAATCATGGTAGGAATCAGACCTGCTGATTGTTCCTTTTAAGTTTTGTCATTTTGTTTATGTAAGTGTCGTGAGGAGCCTGTCCCTTGGCACACTAGAGCAGGTCTGAGGGCAACCTGTGGAAATCTGTCCTGTCTTCCCACCACGGTCCCTGGGTCAGTGACAAGCAAGCGCTTTAACCAATCTCATGGGCCCTTTTCTTCCCTTATGGCTTTGTTTTGTTTTGAGATAAGGTCTCATACATTTCAGGCTGGCCTCAAACTCCATTTACAGCTGAGAATGACTTTGTGAGAGAGTCACTGTGTCCCTTTATGTGGTGGTGGAATGGAACCTCAGGCAACACTCCAGAAGGGCAAACACTCCCCTATCTGAGCCACACCCCAACCCATACTGGTTTGGTTTTTTTTAAAAATTCAGGCTTCTTTCTTCTTATCTAACCAGTGAGGGGACACCAAACAGTTTTTCTTTCCCTGGACACATTTGTTTGTTTGTTCATTCATTTATTTTGTTTTCTGAGACAGGGTTTCGTTGTGTAGCTTTGGGGCCTGTCCAGAACTCACTCTGGAGACCAGGCTAGCCTTGAACTCATACAGTGCCTCCTGAGTGCCAGAATTCAAGGCAAGTGCTGCCACCACCTGGCCAGACACATTCTTTCAAGCGCTCATTTATTCATCTGGTTGTTTTCACATGGCTTTTTTGTTTTATTTTTATTTTTTCTTCTTTCCTCTTCCTTTATTTTTATTTTATTCTTATGTGCCAGGTACTACTGATGCCTAGAACTGCCTTCACAGAATATGAGTTCCAGTTCAGGGCATGATAAAGTCTAAGATGGAAAATAAGTCAAGACAACAATATAGAAAATGGAAGGGAAGGGGGGGGGGTTGCTCATGATACTATGGTCTGGTTGGGGAACGCCTCTCCAGGAAGAATTTGAGCAGAAACAGAATGTCCAAGAGCCAGCTGTGAGGCGATGTAGAGTTATCAATAAAAAGAAACAGTGTGTAAAGGTCCCGGGGAATAACTGTTCCTCAGACTACAGCCCAAGTCAACATATTCTAATGTATAGATCCTGGGAGTGGATACATTATGTTCAGCAGCTCTGAATGCTACAGCCTCAAAGCTGTCAGACATACCGTGTAAGGAATGGTCATAGCTACCTTACACTTAAGCCTCATCTATCAAAACAGGTGAGACTGGACAAGAAAAGCAGAAGTCAGCCAGGCTAGCCAGGGCTGTGCAGTGAGGACGCTGTCGGAAAAAAAAAAAAAAGTGAAATATAGGTCATGCCCCAAGATGACTCAGTGGGTAAGGACACTTGCCTCCGCCCCCCAGAACCCACATAGTAGAAGGAAAGAACCAATTCTAGAAATCTTCTGACCTACACATGTGTGCTGAGGCTCTTGATGTTTAAAAACATCTGAATACACTAAAAACTGTACACTGCTCGCTCTGTGGTGTGAGCTGCATCCTAACGGAACTGTGACCATGCATGTCTACATGTCTGACTGTGTGTATGCCGTGTACATGCGGGTACCCTCAGAGTCCTGAAGAGGTCATTGGATACCCTGGAGCTGGAGTTACATTTGACACCTTGTGTCAAAATTAAAAGTATAAGAAGAGCTAGGGATGTGGCGTAGTGGTAGAATGCTTGCCTGGCACACGTGAGGCCCTTCAGCAGTGATTCTCAGCCTTCCTAATGCTGCAACCCTTTAATACAGTCCCTCACGCTGTGGTGACACTGTGTCTACTTTATAAGTGTAATTTTGCTATGTGAATTTTTTTGTGTGTATGTGCTATGAATTGTAAATATCCGATATGCAACCCACAGGTTGAGAATCACTGCTCTAGCCTCAGCATACACCATTGAGGAGGTTACAGAGGTCACCTTAAGCCAGATCACATAGACCTGCAGCCCACCAAGATGTTATCTAAGTTTTTGATCTAAATATAAATATGATAGATAGTTCGTGGAGGTGTGTTGACAATGGGAGAAATGGGATCAGATTTATATTTCTAAGAGATCGCTTGGGGGACGACGACTGGAGAAGAGACTGTATGAAGGCAAAGGAGGAAGAAGATGAGTTACCCCAGGACCCACAGGGTAGAGAGAAGATGATTGAGCCAGTGTGGCTAGGCTAGGGGGCGTGGTAAGATTCTGTAGGAAGGATGTGCTAACATGCTGGACAAGGGTACAAAGGTTATCCAGATGTTAGACTGACTCCTCTATAGGGCGGCCACTCCCAGTGGGGAAACTGGAGAAAGGACCAGAGAGAGTAAAAGGGCAGGGCCCAGGAGATCTCCAGTCTGATTCCTGATAGACTTCTAGGTGAAGAAATATTAGATCTGCAGCCCAGAGCTGAGGCCCAAATTAGAGGCCTAGTTTGGTAGGTATATTCAAAGCCATGAACCTATTAAAACTGTTAGGAGTTGGGGTAGAAGGTTTGAGCCCTGAGCTTTGACATGCCGGTTATTTAGGAATGCTGGGAAACGACAGTGAGATGACTCGGAAACCCAGAGAGAGTGATGCTTCCAGGGCCAGAACCCAGAAATCCCTCTTGTGATCTCAATACTCAGGAGGCTGAGGGAGAAGGGTCACCAAGTAGTTAAGGCCAGCCTGGGCTACAGAGTAAGTTTCAGATTATCTTGGGGTATGATTAATACCTTGCTCCCTGCCCCTCCCCACACAAGCAGAGAAATGAAAAGGCCTTCCTGGTGGGTTAAATGTTTGTGGACCTGAGGAAGGTTGAAGAATGTAGTTTACACTAAGCAGAGGAACTGAGAAGGTAACAGTACTTATACCAAGTGCTGTGTTGGATCCCCAGCAACATGTATACTAAGGGTAGTGGCCCACACCAGCAGTCCCAGGACTTGGAAGGTGGAGGCAGAAAGATCAGAAGTTCAAGGTCATCCTCAGCTACATAGCAAGTTCAAGGCCAGCCTGGGCTACTACAGACCCTATCTTAAACCAAAACAAAATGCCAGGGAGGCTTCTGGATGACCCAGAAAGAACAGAGAGATGGCCATTACTGGATCTGTTAAGGTGTAGTTTGGTGATGATCTTGGCAGGGCTGTAACAGAAGGATGACTGAAGGAAATGGAGCCATTGCTCGAAAGCCTCAGTGGTGGAGCGCTTGGAAGCTCAGGGTCTATCCTTGGCACTGCAAAATAATTAGACAAAGAGGAAGAGATACAGGGCTCTGTCTAGAGATGGGAGCAAGAGAAGAATTACTGCTGTGATGCTCCCGAAGGAGCTGTGCATCGACGGGATCCTTCAACGCGCCTTGGTGCTCAGTACCCCGCTTGATCTTACCAGATGTGAGACCCCCTCATAAGACCCCCCCTCCAGTTTCTGACTGCCACACAAATATCTACTCTTCTCAATCCAATGGCCCTCGGATGAGTCCGTTTTTCCTTGCTGGTGAGACTGGGTGTAACAAAAAGGTATTAGAATATGGATTCATCAGAAAAATAACCTTTGATTCCAGAAAGGAATTATTTTCCAGACAGAACCGGTAGGTAGGTAGAGGAAGAGGGTTCAGCTGTCTTGATAAGGTGTGGCTTAGCTGGAACATAAGAATGTGTGTAAAATTAGAACCAGAATACTTACTAGTGAAGAGGGAGGATTTCTCTTGTTCTATTTTCTCAATGATCTGATCTGATAAATTGGATTATCAGCTGAGTGTCAAAAAGAAAGAAGAGATCGTGGAGATTTAGCAACAAGAGAACAGAAGGGCTGGGCCTGCTTCTTGGTTCAGTCTTCCAGAAAGGGAGGGATTTAAAAAATAACAGACAAGGAAAGAGCTTGTTTTGAAAGAGCTGACTATCCCACCCACGATCCAATCCTCAGCCAGGGTGTACTAGGATGCCCCTCTGTATCCTACGCATCACAAGACCTATTTGACAACTTGCCACCAGGGGGCGGTGTAGCTCCCTGCAGCCCCAGTACTGACTGCTTTCATGACCCAGAATTCACCTAAATGAGGTGAGACCAATGCCTGTGAACTGTTTTTAATTAGGCCTAGAAGACAAAGCCCTAGGGAAAAGAGAATCCATTTGGGAATATTTAGGGATGGAATGAAAGGAAGGGCAGCTGCCTGGGGATTAGGGGCTGGGGGGAGGGGATGGGCTTTAGAATTAGAAAGCCAAGGTTTGTCAGGCTTCTGGCTCTTGTGAGTTGGGTTGGGGGTTTAAAGACATGGAGAAACACCTGTGAAAACAGAGGTGGTGGGTCCCTTGACCTGCTCAGAGGCACGCAGAAGGCTCTCAGAGCAGGTGTCTGAGTTCAGGTGCTGATAACAAACATATTGTGATGGTTCTTCAGCTTGGGTGGTTTGCAGATGGGAGCCAACAAATGGAACTGAGCTGAGCTGCAATCACACATGCTGGATTAGCCACCCTGTGTCGTGACAAAGTATCTGGGGAAGGAACTGAAGTGAGGAAGGATTTATCTATTCTCAGGGCTCCAGAACTGCAGCCCATCTCACGGGGGTCCATTGTTTGGGGGCCATGGTGTGATGCGGTACCCTGATGTGCTTGGCAGCATGGGATGAGGCACACTGATGTGCTGGGAGCATGGGTTGGAGGAAGGTGGTTCATAGAATTATATGTCCTTCAAAGGAATGCCTGCAACTGGGCTCCACCTCTGTCCACCCCCCATGATTCCATACCACTAACAGGCTGTGAATCCATCTGCAGATTAGTCTGTCAAGGAGATCAAATCCCACATGATTCTTCCCAAAGGCCTGTTAGCTCTCAACCAAACCTTAGAACACATGCGCCTTTGGGGTTTCAGTCATATCTGAACCACAACAGATGCTGAGATAAATTGTTGTATTTCATTATCTGTGTTTTAAAGGAAGGTGAAGTAGCCTTCATGGCTAAGAGGATCCAAACGGAGAGCAAGAGACTTGGAGGCTTCAGTACAGGGTAGGGAGCAGACACAGGGTGTCACGGAGAGAAGAAATAAGAGCAGGTGGTCTTTGAGACAGAGGGATTTTTGCTTGTCTTTTTCCTAGTTTTCTAGAACTCCCTCACATGCTTTTAAGTTGGCATCTGATTTCTTTTTATTCATTTTATGTGTCTGGTGTTTTGACCACATGAGTATCTGTATACTAAATGCTTGCCTGTTGCCCAGGAGGCCAGAAGAGGGTACAGTGCTTTCCTGCAAGGTAGGAAAAGGTGCTTGTCTGGGAGGAGGGTTTCTAGGGGACCCTATGCAAGAAGCTTCTGGTTGGGGCTGAAGAAACTACACAAGGCTCCAGCCTCCCCTAATTCCCCAAACTAAACTGTCATACATAAAGGCCATCGTAGACTTTTACAATGTTGAGGAGGTAAAAGCTTTGGGAGTACGGACGGTACATTCCAGTTTACAGAGCTACAAACACAATGCCAATGTTCCTAGGCATGCCCGTGGTAAGCCAAATAGATTTCTGCCTGAGAAAAGCCTGACTTCCTTTATTATTTCAAATATTACTGTTAATAGATGTTTCTATGTTAACCATCTTTCTTTTATTTATTCGTCTATCTGTTGGTTTATATTGCATATATGTATGTATTTGTGTGTGCAAGCCCCGGGGCACATTTGGTGATCAGAGGACAGCTTTATGGACTTGGTTCTCTCTCTTCCTAACTTTATGTGGGTTCTGGGAATCAAATTTAGGACACTATGCTTCCACAGCAAGTACCTTTACCTGCTGATCCATCTTTCCAGTCCCCAGCCATCTTGCTTTTGGAATCTGAAACATGCCCTGGAACATTCAAGTAAAGCTTGTTTACCAGGTGATGCTCCCGAAGCTTTAACATACCTGAGAGAAGCTGAGAAAGTTTAGAGCAGGTTTCTCAGCCCTCCTGTTATGAGAGTCTGACTCACCACATCTGGGGTAGAAAGTGAGAATTTGCATGTCTCAGAGGATCACTGGAGATGGTGATATCACAGGAAAAACAGTGAATATTAGTGAATAAAACAAGATGTTGCCACTTTGCTAATGTCCACCAATGCTAGACTGATTATCATAATGCCCTTCCTATGGTGGGTTAAAGATAAACTTTTTCTTTTCCAGATTAATAGAAAGTAGGAAGGAAACAGAGAAGAGATGAGAGCAAGCCAGGCACATTCTTTTTTTTTTTTTTTTTTTTTTAAGATTTACTTATTATGTATACAGTTTTCTGTCTGCATGTATGCTTGTGTGCCAGGAGAGGGCACCAGGTCTCATCACAGATGCTTGTGAGCCATCATGTGGTTGCTGAGAATTGAACCCAGAACCTCTGGAAGAGCAGCCAGTGCTCTTAACCTCTGAGCCATATCTCCAGCCCAGCCAGGCACATTCTTAAGAAAATCAATTTTAATAAAGAATGTAATAGCTTTCAGCCCGGTACTGGGGAGGCAGAGGAGGCGTATCTCTGTGAGTTTGAGGCCAGCCTGCTCTATTTACTGAGTTCCAGGACAGCCAGAGCTGTTACACAGAGAGACCCTGTCTTAGGAAAAGAAGGAGGAGGGAAGGAAAGAAGGGAGGAAGGAAGGAAGGAAGGGAGGGAGGGAGGGAGGGAGGGAGGAAAGAAAGAAAAAAGACAGAAAATAATTGTCTGGGCTATCACAGTGACTCTGCTTAATAGCACTTGCTGCTCTTTCAGAGGACCGGGGTTCTGTTCCCAGCACCCACCCAGTAGCTCACAAGAGTTCTTAACTCCAGTTTCGTGGTATCTGACACCTTCTTCTGACTTCTAGGCAATACATGTAATGCACAGACATACACACAGGCAAAACATTCATATGCATAAAAATGAAATAAATCTAGAGCTTAATATAGAGCTCGTGCCTTTTAATTTCAACACTCTGAAGACAGGTGGCTTTCTGAGTTCATGGCTAGCCTGGTCTATAGAGTGAGTTCCAGGACAGCCGGAGCTACACAGAGAAACCCTGTTTCAAATAATAATAATAATAATAATAATAATAATAATAATAATAATAATAATAAATCTTTTCAAAGCAAATCTAAAAGATTATGGGACCAGCAAGATGGCTCAAAGGGTAAGGGTGCTTGCTTACTGTCATTTCTGACAGGCTGAGTTTGATCCCTGAGATTCATCTGCTGGGAGGGAGAGAATTAATTCCTGAAAGGTGTTCCTTGACCTCCACACATACACTGTGCCATGTGGGAAGTTTCCTGTATCAAAAAATGTGTGACCACAGTAGTCAGGTTTTATGTGTTAAAGAAATCAAAATAAAATTTTGGGTAATATATGGCTAATTATAATTTGAGAATTTGTAAATGTCTCATGTTATGAGTCTAGACCTTAAGAAGTAGCATTTGAGCCAGGCTATGGTGTCACACGCCTTTTTTTTTTAATTTATTTTTATTTTATGTACATTGGTATATATTGCCTGCACATATGTGTGAGGGTATCAGATACCCTGGAACTGGAGCTTACAGATATTTGGAACTTGCCACATGGATGCTGGGAATTGAACCCAGGTATTCTGGAAGAACAGCCTGTGCTCTTAACCACAGAGCCATCTCTCCAGCCCTAGCACATGTCTTTTAATCCCAGCATTTTTGAGGCAGAGACAGGTGGATCTCTGTGAGCTCAAGGCTAGCCTGGTCTACAAAAACAAATTCTAAGACAGCCAGAGATACACAGAGAAACCCTGTTTCAAAAAGCAAGGTAGTGCTGGCTGTTAGCATTAGGGGTCAGAACAGCCTGACCAAGGAGCTGACCGTCCAATATGTTGCATGGCTCTTTTGAATTCTTTTGCTGGCTTTGTTCTGGGAATTAGACTTTGCTTTGTACACACCAGCCAAGCCTGCTATCACAGAAACTTAGGCTAGCTTTCCTTGTCCGTTGTGAGGTAGGAGATCCCTAAGTTGCCTGGACTAACCTTGAACTCATTATGAAGCCTAGGTTAGCCTTAAACTTGAGATGCTCCAACCTTCTAAGAGTTGAGGATTGATTTTTGGATATGTATCACCACACCCAGCATTGATTTCTTGGCTTAGCTTTCTTTTTCAATTCCCATTGTTGGTTAGCCAGCCATGGAAGGAGCAAAGGGAGCAAATACAAACTGAAGTTGACATAAATATCCACCAAAGAATGTAGAGATGGATTCCAGTGTCTGGGCCTAGAGACAAGGGGGTCCCCTTCCAAGAGATCCTGTTTTCTTACTACTCAGATGTTGCTCCATTGACTTCCCGAGCTAGGCTTGAAGAGAAATGTCTTGTGGGGAGTCTGCCCGTACAATATGTTGTTTCATGACTTCAGACTTCTGTACTGTGTGGGATTCAGAGTAATAACAACTTCATACTTTACACTCTGCAAAACATTTTAGCGTATAGTACTTAATTCCCCCAGTAATATAATGCCTTCCATCATGTTGTAGATACAATCCTTAAGGGCAGCTTGGCCACAGCCATGCAGTTATAGACTTGATTCACTTTATTCAATGGACTCTTTCTAGCATTTGAAGCTGCTCCATTGTGAAGCCACTGTAGTTTGCTAGGAGGAACCGCTGTGCAGCTAAACCGCAGTAACTTAATAGTCTTTGAATATTGCTAGCACATTTCCTTTCCTGGTTGTCTAATCTGGTCCTTCCTATTGCTACCCTCGACGCCCCCTCCCCTTGTCTACGCCTCTCCCGGATGCCCTCCTTTGCGTGCACAGGCATCCCAAATCTCCTTTAAGGTATTATCTGTGGCTCCGACCTGGCTGAGATAAAGGTCAGCAAGAGTGGAAAAGCGATATGGAAGAGTCCAACAAGCAGATCTGCAGAGAGGTTTTCCACAGGTTTGTTCCTACAGGAAGGCCAGCTGCCCTCAGCCACTGTGTTTCCAGGAGCAGACAGCACATTTTGGAAACCTAGTCAAAGCTTTTAAGTTTTAAGACCATGCTTTCTCCATCTCCATTACTCTCTCTGTCTTGCTCTTCAATTCCACAGTGAATAGTGACAAGAGAGTCATGTATGTAGTAGCTGGCGGGTAACTGTCTAGTGAATAAAATACCCAGTGGCAATTTCTCTGTTTCTTCTGCTCTGTCATGGCTGTTCCTGGGTCTTTTGTTTCCCATCTATAATGAGGAAAATGAAATCGTGATCTTCTCAAGAAAGCTTTCTTGAAAGCAGATTTGCAGTTAGATATACTTTTTTTTTTTTGGTTTGGAAGGTTTTTTTTGAGACAGGGTTTCTTACATATCCCTGGCTGTCCTGGATCTCACTCTGTAGACCAGGCTGGCCTCGAACTCCTCTGCCTCCCAAGTGCTGGGACTAAAGGCTTGCACCACCACTGCCCAACAAATATACTTTCATTCTACATTTTATTTTATTTCTAGAGATCAGATCTCACTATGTAGTCCTAGCTGGCCTGCAACTCACTATGTAGACCAGGCTGCCCTAGAGCTCAGAGCTCCACCTGCCTCTGTCTCAGGAGTGCTTAAGGCATGCCATGGCTGTCAATAAGATGCACTTTTTAAGTACTTTTGAGAGCTGATATTCTGAATCTCCTGCCAAATGTTCAGTTGATCATCATCATTTAATAAGCATCTCCTGGCTGGTTTCTGCCAGGCAGTCAGTGATTTTCTGTTATTTTTATCACTTTGAGACAAGGTCTTGCTATATAGCCAAAACTAGCCTGATGCTCTCTGTGGTTGCTTGTTTTTACTCTTTGCTCTTTTAAAGTGCCCGCCACCCAGCTCCCAAATGAATCACACATGGAGGCTTATTCTTAACTATAAATGCCTGGCCTTAGCTTGGCTTGTTTCTAGGAGCTCTTCTTAACTTAAATTAACCATCTGCCTTTTGCTTCTGGGCTTTTCCCTTTTCTTACTTCTGTATATTTTACTTTCGTTCTTACGCTGTGCCTGGGTAGCTGGGTGGCTCTGTGGCTGTGTGGCTGGATGACCGGTGGCTGGGTGGCTGGGTGGCTGGGTGGCTGGGTGGCTGGCTCCTAGCATCCTCCTCTTCCTGTTCTTTTGCTCTTTCTTCTCAAATGTCTCCTTTCATTTACTCACTCTACTGGCCAGCCCCACCTATCCTTCTCCTGCCTTGCTATTGGCTGTTTAGCTCTTTATTAGACCAATCAGGTGTTTTAGACAAAGTAGCACAGTTTCACAGAGTTAAACAAATTCAACATTAAAGAATGCAACATGTCTTTGCATAATTTCTTACTCAGAAGCTATTACACCCATGTCCCCTCCAATAAGCAAGCAAAGAAAGGAAATAATATAGTTTGTCTTAATTTCCCTCCTTACTCAAGTCTATCTAATGGGTACCCCCTGTACTGGTTTTCCCAGCTTGAAATATGATTTTTCCTGGTTCCATATGGGTTCCCGGGATTGAACCTGGATTTTCAGGCTCTGTGACCAACACCTTCACTTGGACCCAATTCTTTTTCATACAGGGTCTTGTGTAGCCCAGGCTGACCTCAAGTTTGTCTTGAACAACTGATCCTCCTGTGTCTCCCTCCCAAGCACTAGGACTACAGGCCTGTGCCACCATTGCTAACTGTAAGACGTAACTCAGACGTTCCAGTGTTCCTGTGGTTTCTGTTGTTGCTAACAGCTCTATTGTACGACTAACCTTCTCCTGAGGGGATTCCTTTATTTTCTTGATTATTCCTTGATTTACTCCAGTGTTTGGCTGTGCACCTAGATTAGAAAGAATATATCACCTTTCTAACCATGTGGATAACGGGTACATGAGCACAAGCGTGCGCATGTACACCGAGGTCAGAGGTTGACATAGGGGCATTTCTCAGTTGTTCTTTAGTTTTTATGCTGTGGCAGAGACACTGAATGAACCCAAAGCTCACTGGTTCACCATGGAGTATTAATCTATTAGACCACACATTTCACAATGTTCTTGTTGACTTAAAATATACAGTGAATAAGCTTTCATCCTTTTGGTTGATATCCTGTATTGTAACTATTCTTACCAGTTAAAGAAAACACACAGTGAAAAAAAATATGAGGTGAGCATACTTTGAAATCAGTATGTAGTTACATTCATTGTCTTAATGGATCCATAGTGTTCTGTACATGGATGCCCCTCCTAAGGGGCTGCTTTCTCTCAGGCACAATATGAGGTATTGAAGGAGACAGTAATCACTTCATATCAAATTAACAGAGAAGGAAGGCCGTTCTTCAAACTGGCATGGCAGCTGACATCTAAAAAGAATATGCTAGCCACAGGAGAGAAGGGGCTTCTGGACAGAGGAAATAAATGGGACCCTAGTGCCCAAGAGCTTGATGAGCCCAAAGAACTGAAAAATACCAAAGAGGAAGTGAGAGCTGCAAGGTGAAATATACATAATGCTTTTAAAACAAATCCCCTCTAAATCATTTTTTGCATGAAGATGTACTTGGTAGTGTGTGGTTTAAATATGTGAGAGTATACTGATGTGTGTGCATGTATATGCATGTGTGCCTGTATGTGAGGTCATATGTGTGGGAGTGCACATGTATGTGCAGGCGTGTGAAGGTCAGAGGTTGACAAGGGGGGTTCATTGGTTGTTCTTTACCTTATGTGTTGGGTTCACTGACTGAGCTGGTCTTAGTAGCCATTGTACTCTAGGAATCGCCTGTCTCTGTCTCCAAGATGCTGGGATTACAGGTAGGCTATCATGCCTGCTTGGCAAATATGGATGCTAAGGACCTGAATGCTGACCCTCACACTTGTACAAGAGTACTATCCACTGAGCTATTTCTAAATGTTTAAATCTCTTCCTCCTCCTCTGTGTGTGTATGTATGTACATATAATTGAATATATGCCATATTGGTTGTACACATTTTGCCAGATTTTTTTAAATTTTTATTTTATGTGCATTGGTATTTTGCCTGTGTGTATCTGTCAGAGCCCCTAGAACTGTAATTATGGACAGCTGTGAGCTGCCATGTGGGTACAGGGAATTGAACCCTGTCCTCTGGAAGAGCAGCCAGTACTCTTAACCACTGAGCCATCTCTCCAGCCCCTGGGTTTTTGGTTTGTTTGGTTTGGTTTGGTTTGGTTTGATTTGAGACAGGGTTCTCTGTGTAGCCCTGGAGGAGCAGAGGGGTGGACACATAAACAAAAAAATTGCAGTGGAATGTAAACAGGGAAGAATGCTTGAACCTGTAGGCAAAAGCCTGAGTCCTTTGGAAATTATTATTAAAGACCATAACTACCACCTTGGTAGCCTAAGGGGAGGGGAAGGAGGAGGTCAGGGTACCTCCCTCATCCTTTAATTGTAGCTGCTGAATGCAGCTAAGATAAGCTTGGAATGCTGTAGCTAACAGGGCTATCTAGAGTCTGTTATCTCTTCACTAGAAGATAAGAAAATAAAACTTCAGAGTGAATGGTTTGCTTACAGAGCCCCGCTGAGAAGCTGCTGCTCAGGTTCCATTTGTCAGAAGACAGCTGTGCCTTGTACCTCTGGGAAAGTCCTCAGCATATTAAGCTTGAAATATAAGGAGCAAGGACCAGCATCCTTCTCAATTCCCTTTTGTGGCTTTACTTATTTCCTCCCAGGTGCAGAAACATCCACTTTTTTTCAGGGAAACCTTCATGTGAGAGTGTTAGGAGGGCAGTAATCCTTGCAACAAAAGAATTCTAACTACAGCAAAGATTAATATCTTCTTAATATTAGTAACAGAAGGCATGTAATTTGCATGTAGAAGCCTGAACTGTACAGACCCCTGCTATTCTGAAAGGCATTGATGCAGAACAGGAGTATAGTTCATTCTGAAGAACAGAAACCTCAGGACAAGAGTCCATTAGAATCTCCTGGCAGCAGGCTTCACCCTCCAGGTCCTTTGGAGTGTCACCCCACACATACACTGGACTACAGCCTAAGCTGTCCTGTGAGTGGACCTCTTTCCACGGCTGCTACCCTTTGCACCTGTACTGACTTCTGGTTGGCTTCTGAGAAGGAAGGAGAAAGAAGATATGAATAAGTAGAGTCTGGGAGAAAAATAATAATGCACTGACAAGAGAGGAAAGATGACCCAAAATTAAGAGATTTAATGCAGAAATGGGAACAATGGACAGAATCTTAGCCTGATAATAAGCATAGAACAATGAAGTGTAGTATGTGTGGGAATTACTCAGATTGTTAGGATGAGAGAAATTCAAACCAAGGGGCTGGAGAGAGAGTTCAGCGAGAGCACTGGCCGCTCTTCCAGAGGACCTGGGTTCAATTCCCAGCACCTACATGACACGTCACAACCATCTGTAACTCTAGTTTTAAGGGATCCAACACTGTCTTTCTGGCCTCCCAGGTACTGCATGCACATGGTACATAAACAGGCAGGTAAAACACATAAGAAAAATAAGATAAAGACTCTCACAATTGTCTGTGCTCATGAGGTTCTTCCTTGACTAGTAATGTGATAATGTTATAAGGGTTTCTCATTTTATAAAACTGTACAATGTTGAAGAAAGAACTGTGAAAATTTAAAACAAAGTAATTTGCTAAATCATGGAGGGACATTAGATACACTGGTCAAGGAGACTTCTCTCAGGGAGTAGCTTTTGAGCTCAGACCTAAGTCACAAGAAGGAACAAGACATTTGAACTTCTTTTGCATTTATGTGCGTGTATGGATATGTGTGCTGAAGTCGCTACACCCCCGGGGATTGAACTCAGGTCACCAGGCTTGCCAGCAAGTGCCTTTACCTGCTGAGCTATCTTGCCAGCCCTATTCTTGTGAGGACATCTCCAGGTAGGTAGTTCAAAGGCATAAATGACTCGATAAGGATCAGGAAAATGCCCTGTGAGTTTGATATTAATGAGTCAAGAATGAGAATTGATTAGACTGTACATGGAAGATAACACAAGTAGAGTGTGAGAGCCAGGAGCTACAGAAGAGCAAGCCCGCGGGATCAGAAGTGACTAGAACCTGAAGTGTCTGAGAATGCAGCACTGGACTGTACTCCCAGCATGGGGGAAACTGAGGCAGAAGAGTGGAGGGAGTTGAAGGTCTGTCTTGACAAACAAGGTTGTAGCATAAGGGGTGATGCCTTTGTGGAATCCTGGCACTCAGGAGACAGAGGCAGGGAATCAAGCTCACTGCCAGCCAAGACTACATAACAAGATTTGAGAGAAAAGGGGGCAGGGGGGTGAGCATGATCAAAATTTGATTTTTAAGAAGACAATTGCAAAGCCATGCATGGTGGCACATGTGTTTAATCCCAACACTCAGGAGGCAGAGGCAGCTTTGAAGATGGGCACAGTAACATAGCATTTTAGTAAGCTAGGTCAAGAGAATCTCAAGTTCCAAGGCAGCCCAGGATATGTGAGACTGTGTCTCAAACAGAATGTCCTTTTTTCATCTTCTTCTTGTCATCTCACTAATTTTTAGAATATTAACAGTGCCCCGTCATTAAGTGTGGCCATTATCTTCACATTAACGTTTAGAGAACTAGCCTGTCATTTGTCTATCTCATCGCCCTTCCTGGCCTTAGTGGCTTTTCCAAGCTTTACTCATTCTTTCCAGTTGAAAGGTCATTTTCTCTTGAGAGGGTAAACAATGCTCCTTTGTCTTTCTTAATATTAGGTAAAGACAACCTAAGCCGGAGCTCTGGCCTTATCTTTGAGGAGCCCCCCCGTAAGGCGAAGAGGCAGCTGCTTCAAAATGTGACTCCTATCATTAGTGCTGACCAGTTAGTCATTGGTGAGATAGGTGGGGCCGAAGTCACCATCTGTTTGTGATGGCACAGAGGCAGAGCGTGAGAGACCCAGAGGAATGCCTTTCTGCACGTCCTCCATGGGAATCTGTCAGTTTTCTCCTGGGGCTGTTGTGTTTCTAGTAACATCAGCTGTCAGGATCAAAGAGTCACCCAGAGACAAGAAAATAGCTGTGTTCTCAGGGTACCTGGACCAGCCAGGTTGTGCTGGAGATTAAAGGGTGAAAGGGGAGACAAAATTCTTTTCAGTGTTACTCAGAAACCTAGGTAGGTCTTTTCAAATGCTTTCAATTTTCCAAATTCCAACTATGTTCCTACCCCAAATCTAACAGGGGAAATGCTTCTCCCTAGTAGCTATGACCTTATGGACAGTCTTCCATTCTCTCAGATATGTATTGAGAATAAAAGTAGTGGACATAGACATGATCCAGACAAAGCTTCCAGCAATTTGGAAATTCCAAGTATGTGTTTGGAAGAATAAATGAATACCTATTTAGTAGTTGAAATGGACAGTTTTGTTGCTGTTGTTTATAATTTGTTTTGTTTTGTTTGAGACAGGGTTTCCCTGTGTAGCCCTGGCTGTCCTGGAACTCACTCTGTAGACCAGTGTGGCCTTGAACTCAGAGACCTACCTGCCTGCCTCTGCTGGGACTGGAAGCATGTACAGGACAAGCCCTACTTCCCGGGGTTCAGTTTACATAGAGAGCCTAGACAAGTTATGCAATTTGCTTGTCCATTTTTGTTGGTTTGTTTTGCTTTGTTTCCAGTACAGTCTGCAGGGCAGCAAGTCATTGTCAATGACACAGGGATGTCTTCTTTGCTTGACTCTCAGCCTTATTTTTGCTCGAAAAGAAGAGGCATGTGTTTGAAGCAGACCAGCTGGTTTCCATTTAGAAAATCTTCTTACAGAGATAATGTACAGAATACGAAGTGAGGCAATGATGCTGGGGCTCGGAGTTGGAGTCAGGGGGAACAATGGGAAGGCAAGCATAGAGGCTGGGTAGGGTATCTCAGTAGTAGGGTGTAGTAGTGGGGTTTCTTGATCTCGGGCGGCCAGGGGTCCGAGACCCACAGACCTGCCGCCCAAGACTGCTTAGCCGCCCACCGCTCAGGCCCCAGAAATGACTCAGACGCTTATATTAACTTTATGTTGTTTGGCCTATGGCTCAGGAACATTGCTAGCTAGCTCTTACATCTTAAATCAATCCATTTCCACTAATGTGTCGGCCACGTGGCCCATGGCTCACCTTACATGTTGCTCTTTGGGCGGCTTCAGCTCCATCTGCTTCTGACTCCACTCCTTCCTTTCCTACCTATTCTGATTCCTCCTCCTACTTTTCTATGGTGCCTGTCATGGCCCAAAACAGTCCTTTATTTAAAGATTGAGATTCACAGCATACAGTAAGGCATTCCCACATCACTTCCCCCTTTCTGTCTAATCAAAAAGGAAGGTTTCAATTTTAACATAGCAAAATTACATATAACAAAATAGCCATCGAGCAAGAATTACAGTTATAACATTTAGCAAACTTAAAGAAAATACTCTTATCATCTATCTTATCCTTATGAATCTAAAGTTTCATCTCTAATATACCTTACAAATGACTAAGAAAAACTGTACCTATAACTATCTAATCTTCAACTACATCAAAGACCACAGAAGGATATATTTACCCAAGTAAACCAGACTTCTAAAATCTAGAAAGGACAGAGAAGTCACCCAAAGTTCCTTTATAAAGTTGGGGCATCCATCTTCAGCCTACAGGCCCAGGGTCTCTTTTCATTTTAGTGAAGCAGGAAATCTGCTCTGCCCATTTTGGCACAGTTCATCAGTTGCTTCTCCTCGAGTCCTGAAGAACATCTGACAGTTTTCTCTGTAAAGCAGGAACCTGAATGACCATCTCGGCTTGTTCTGCCAAAGTTCAGAGGTCATCTTCCTATGGAACCTGCATGTCCAGTTTAAACAGCATACTGTCAAGCAGTCAATATAAGAACAGGTTCTTCTACAGTGGCTAACCATTACCACAAATAGAGTAGACTCCATATGGAGTTTCTTCAATGTCCATTTTTCTCTTGAAGAAGATTGGTGCTGCCAGGAACAAATCTGTCTCACTGTCCAGAAAAGTCTAAGTTTTAAAAATATTTTAAATGCCACATTCTGTAGGTCTTAGAAGTATTTGAAGATTACCTAATTGAAATATATCTTTGTATACCTAAAAATCCTAACTAACCTAACTATAAGTTTGATTATCAAAGGTGACTATTAACCTTCATTTCTTAATTATACACTACAATTTTAAAACAGTTACATGAACATCATACCTTAAACAAGAATAGAAAAACACATACAGCATAACAAAATTGACCTTAAATTTGTATCAATAAACCAAAATCTATACCAATGTAAAGCATTTTGAGATTAACAGCTGATTTCCTGATCTAAGTAAATTCAATAATCTAAATTTTTTAAAAATCATTTATATACCATATCCCCCTTTTCTTCTTAGAAAGAGATTAACTATGACCATTAATCATTTATAATGAAAACAAACATTTAGAAACAATATTTGGGGGATTTGGGCGTAGATATCCATTACTACTTCCTGTTGATTAAGGGGCGTTGAAAATCTCACAGTTGTTGAGACTGGATCAGTCTGCAGCTCTGAAGCTGATATGGTCATCTCTTCTCATCCGAGATTTTTTTCAGGGGGTCTTGGTTGATGAAACCATATTTGCCTGGAAGCAATCCACAGGTTCTCATCTTCTGTGGAAACAAAAGCAGAACTCTTCCAAAGCAATAAATCCTTAGACACAAATTTCAAAATCAAAATACCTTTAAAACATATATTCTTGTTTAACTTAGTAGCCTTTGCATTTGCAATCCATTGTCTTTCTGCAGTTAGCTCATTAACAATTAAAAAATTAAAAGAAAACACAATAATAACCAAAATCCAGATTTTGTGTCTATTTTCCATCTTTATGTGGCTTATTATATTTTTATTATTCTATTTCTCTCTTTAAAGACTTTTTCTAACCTCTTTCTTTTCTCTCTGAAGCCTATGTACCTTTTACATGCATTGTAACCTGTTTACAGGTTTTTCTTTTCATCTGAATCTGTTTTATTGTGAATCCTTAATCATCTTTTAACCATAAGAGCTTTTAAAATACACTCTCTTAAAAAGCTGCATAGTTTTTGCCGAGGAAGCCTAATCAGAAAGTTCTCTTAAAGGGACTGTGTCCCTGTTCGTGGTCAGCAAACAGAGCAGACCCAAAAAAATGCTGCTACTAAGAAACCGTCTTTGCTTTCTTTTTGTTCAAACTAAACAGAAATCTAAAATCAATCACATGCTACTGAGTCTTCTGTGAGATTTCAGGAACCCGCCTGATTGCAGCATACACTGCCTGCCACCAGTCCGCCAGAGCCATTTTGAATGTGACCCTGGAAGCCCCGCTTTCTTTGTACAAAGACCTGCTTCGTATACACAATTTGGAAGCTGCCTTGGCTCAGTTTCTGTGATCTAGAACTCTTTCTAATCTTTCTCAGGCTTTAAGTGGATAATCGACCCACGTTGGATGCGCCATCTGTTGTAGTGGGGTTTCTTGATCTTGGCCAGGGGTCCGAGACCCACAGACCTGCCGCCCGAGACTGCTTAGCCACCCACCACCCGCTCAGGCCCCAGAAATGATTCAGACGCTTATATTAACTTTATGCTGTTTGGCCTATGACTTAGGCACATTGCTAGCTAGCTCTTACCTCTGGCCGCGTGGGACTGAGAACCTCACTACAACAGTAGGGCACACTGATCACACACAAGGCCCTGGGTTCCATCCCAGTGTGCACATGCATTCATTTGTGCAGGCATGTGTGTGTGCATGAGTACACACACACACCACACACACACACAAACACACACACACAGACACACACACAAACACACACATACACACAGACACACACAAACACACACACATATACACAAACACACACATATACACACACAGACACACACATACACACACAGACACACACACAAACACACACACAGACACACACATACACACACAAACACACACACAGACACACACATACACACACAAACACACATACACACAGACACACACAAACACACACAGACACACATATACACACACACAGACACACACATACACACACAAACACACACACAGACACACACATACACACACAAACACACACACATACACACAGACACACACAAACACACACAGACACACATATACACACACAGACACACACATACACACACAAACACACACAAACACACACACAAACACACACACAGACACACACAAACACACACACAAACACACACACAGACACACACATACACACACAAACACACACACATACACACAGACACACACAAACACACACAGACACACATATATACACACACAGACACACACATACACACACAAACACACACAGACACACATACACACACAAACACACACAAACACACACACAAACACACACACAGACACACACATACACACACAAACACACACACATACACACAGACACACACAAACACACACAGACACACATACACACACATACACACACACACACACAAACACACACACAGACACACACATACACACACAAACACACACACATACACACAGACACACACAAACACACACAGACACACATACACACACACACACATACACACACACACACACACACACACACACACACACACACACACACACACACACACAGTCATCCTGGCTAGAACACACTATGACACCAGACTGGCCTCCAATTCAGAGTTAGATCCTCCTGCATCTAAATTCTGCATAACGGGATTAAAGGTGTGTGCTCAGCAGGAGACATTTTAATTGAGCAAAGCATACCAGATGAAGTGACAGATCTGGCACCTCAGGAGTTAGAATGTATGTGGTTCTTGTGAGGAGGGGAAATGCAGTAAATCTGTTCTTCATGCTTCACCTGAGTGTAGGCTTGGAATAAGCAACATTTCTGAGTAGAGTTGGTGGACAGGGGTGGCTTGAGATTGAAGAGAGACCAACCAAGAGTCTGAGTGCCTGTCCAGTATGCTTGAAGCCAGGGTTCATCCCCAGGATGTCAAAAAGAGAAGCAAAAGCCAAAAGGTGCTGTCACACCTATTATCCCACCACTCATGAGGCAGAGGCAGGCAAATCTCTGTGAATTAAAGGCCAGCTTGGTCTATATAGGGAGTTCCAGGCCAGCCAGGGCTACATAGTGATACCCTGTCTCTAATAAAACAACAGAAGACACCAGGGTATGCCTAAGGAAAGTTTGCTTAGCCTTCCATTGTTTTAGGGAGGTCTCCAGTGTGTATCAAAAGGTCAGAGGCCAGAAAAGGAAGTGGAAACGGATACAGAAGTGAAAACAGGTCTCTGCCCTCTGCCCACTGCCCACTCTGTGGAAACAGGCAGAGATCAGAAGGGCGATGAGGAAACAAGCACTTCCTAGGAACCGACTCTGTTTCGAACCCACATCTACTTCCAGCTGCATTCTGCAGAACCCGGTAGAATGCAGCTCATCTGTGTCTCCCTCATGCCCCCGCTTCCCTCTAATTGCTTGATTCTCACTGTGGACAGGGTCCTGTCCAGCCATAGTCTGGTACTCCCTGCACTCTTTCTTACTCGACTTCTGTTAGAGCTTTTCTCTACCAGCTGGTTTCCTATGCCAACACTATCCCCATGGCAACCCTGGGGTTGGGGGGAATAGGGGGAGGAAAGAAGAGTGGGCTAGAATAGATGGGAAGATGACCATTTGGATTGAGCCCTGGAACAGAGTTAAAGCAAAGTCACACAGATTCCAGGAGAACACAAATCCTGCCCCAAACCTCATTCAGCAAATCCCATTTGTCTCTGTCCCCTTTTTTTCTTTAGCATTTACTTATAGTTGTTATTGTGTGTGTAAGCATGTGTGTACCCTGCAGTATGAGTGTGGAAGTCTGTGGATGAATGACTTACAGGAGTTGGTTCTCTCCCTTTATCATATGCATCCCGGGAATAAACCTGGCATCATCATTTCTGGTATGCCTTAAAATAAGCGATTGTCTTGAGATTTGTAAGGTTTTCTTTTTGATATATTTTCTAATAGTTTTAAGACATCATGCATTTTTAAGGCTTTATTTATTACATATACAGTGTTCTATCTGCATGTATGGCTGCGGGCCAGAAAAGGATACCAGACCTCATTACAGATGGTTGTGAGCCACCATGTGGGTGCTGGGAATTGAACTCAGGCCCTCTGGAAGAGCAGCCAGTGCTCTTAACCACTGAGCCATCTGCTCCAACCCCTGACACCATAAAATTGTAATTAATTAATTGTGGATTTGGGGTTTTTTGTTTTGTTTTGTTTTGTTTTTGTTTTTGTTTTTTGTTTTTTGTTTTTTTTTGTTTTTGAGGGTTTCTCTCTGTGTGGCCCTGGCTGTCCTAGAACTCATTTAGTAGACCAGGCTGGCCTCTAACTCACAGAGATCCACCTGCCTCTGCCTCTACAGTGCTGGGATTAAAGGCATGTGCTGCTACCACTGTTGGGTTTAGACACCATAATTTAAGCAGTACATAAAGTGTATTTGAAAAACAAACAAACAAACAAACTAGAAATTGAATTTGATCACAAGTATAACAAAGAAGCAAAAGCATGCCTACCTACCAAGAAATATTTTCAGAATAAATAAATCCAAAAAGATTTCTAATAAGTAAAAAGCTTTTCCTTTTTTTTTTTCTTTTTTGTTGTTGTTGTCTTTTCCCCCCAAGAGTAAGATTTACTTCACACAGGAAAAGCACTTGGCTGTCTAGACAGGGTTTTTCTGTGTAGCCATGTCAGTCTGGAACTCAGAGATCCACCTGCCTCTCCTCAGACTAAAGATGGGCACCACCATGCCTGGCTTCTGCCCACTGATTTTGTGTGTGTGTCTGTGTGTGTGGGGGGTTTGAGACAGGATTTCTCTGTGTAGCCTTGGAGGGTGTCCTGGCACTCTCTTTGTAGACCAGGCTAGGCTTGAATTCAGATCTGCCTGCCTCTGCCTCCCAAATGCTGGGATTAAAGACATGTGCCACTGCTGCCCAGCCCAGCCCAAAGATTTTTAAAACCACTTGAGGGGTGTACATCTCTAAGGGAAAATGACTAAGTCACTTGTCCTTAGTCTTCCCACTGCCTTCCACCCCAACCTAGTCAGCCTGTCTGTCACAAATCTCTGAATTCCACTGACTTGAAATCTGGAAAACCTGAAGCTTGAATTTGCATTTCTAATAGGTTCCCAAGAGAGGCTGGTCCCTGGAGCATTATCTGAGTGAGCAGTAAGCTAGATGATGATAGATCTGTAAATTGCTCCCAGTTCATGCAATGCATAAATGTGTGGGAGATGCATTTTCTTGGCTTTAAATACCTTTTCCTTTGGGAATGAAAGAATAGGAATGAGCCCCATCAGTTAGGGTTTCAATTTTGTTTCCTTTTTGAGAGAAGGTCTAACCAGGCTCAAACCCACAGTCCTCAACCTTGAGAGATATTAACATATGCATTACCACACCCAACTTGCACACCTTTGGTCACTATCCCTGTGTAGAGTCACCAACCATCCAGAATTAAAATAAAACAGTCCTGGACAAAGTAGATAGTTGGTAACCTGGCCATGAACCACAAGGCCAGTGAGACAGAAAGAATAGAATATGCATTTGGAAGAAGCAGGAGATGGGTTCTTGCCTGAATTTACAGTTTATTAATCTCCTGACTTTCAAATGGGCACTGAAAATAATCTTTGTTTCTGCACCATAATAAGAATGTGGAAAAATGGCCACATAGTCTACATATAGTCAGTATCCAGTGACTAATTACAGTAATGTACATAAAACACTGTATTCAAAACACAGCTTGTTGCTGGGCAGTGGTGGTGCACACCTTTGATCCTAGCACTCAGGAGGCAGAGGCAGACAGATCTCTGTGCGTCTACAAAGCAAGTTCCAGGACAGCCAGGACTATAAGAGAGAAACCCTTTCCCCCCAAAAACGAACCAAACAAAAGCATAACACAGTTAGTGGGCTGAAGGGATTGCAGAGATGGCTCAGTGGAGAAGAGGTCTACTGCCCTTCAGAAGATCTGGCTCGGTTCCGTGTGCTTTCTGACACCGGCTTCTGGCATCCTCAAACAGCTGCATGCACAAGGTGCACATAACTCATACAGGCACATATACATTAAACAACATGACCTGGGTGTGTGGTGGTGCACACCAGCCGACACCCTTAATCCAGCATTCAGGAGGCAGAGGCAGACAGACTGCTGTGAGTTTGAGGCCAGGCTATTTTATACAGTAAGGCTCTGTCTCAAAACAAACCACTGTACACATATAATCTGTAGTTTGCTTATTTTTGTTTAGAATGTATTATCTGGACTGGGAATATAGTTCAGTAACAAACTGCTTGCCTAACGTGTAGGAAAGTTGGGTTTAATTCCCAGCTCAGCAAAAAAGAAAAGAGAGAGAAAGAGAGATTATTCATTAACCAAGAATAGCAATGTAGCCATCCTTCTGGAGAAAAACATTTACACATTCAACATGTGACAAAAATATATGTTGTTCAGAAGTAGACCCACCATAGACTGGGAGTATTGCTCCATAATAGTGTTTGCCCAATATCCATGCCTCTGCAATCACTTCCTAGTATTGCTGAATAATTAATAATAATGTGTATATCAATGAGAGACTGGATAAACTTATGTATCTCTCTCCATTAGTAGAATGCCTATTTGATGAAAAACTATTCTAGCACTTAATAGTGCTCATACATACATACAAGTGAGCCCCGGCTCCTAGGGGCATGCCTGTAACCAACACTCTGAAGCATGCTAACACTTGGAATGCTGAGGCAGGAAGCATAGGAAGTCACAGACTATCTGGGCTACAAAACAAGATCCTATCTAAAAACCAAGCAAGCAAAAGCAGAGAGGGCGGGATCCACCATTCTTTCTCCTGAATGCTGTCCTCTAAGAGGGAAGGTGAGGGATGACAGTCTGCAACTGCCACAGGAGCCAGGAGCTGGTAGTAGTGAGGGCTGTAGAAATGTTCCAGAATCCAGATTTTAATTTTACCAGTGAGTAGAGCTACTCCATCCATCCTGATGTATACCTAAAATGAGTACATTTTTTTAACCTGCATTATTGCATGTGTATTTCAGTAAAAATGGAAGCCCCCCCCCCCAGAGGGTAGCATCACTAGCAAAATATTGTCCTGAAAGTTTTAATTCCAGCAGCCCCAGTACTGCTAGGCTTCTGTGACTGACCATGTGAGCAGCGCTTCATGAACAGCACTTCTCAGAGTGAGTCTAGACCCGCATGGGGGTCATGTTGCTGATATCCTGCATATGAGATATTTTAACATTATAATTCATAGCAGTAGCAAAATTACAGTTATGAAGTAGCAGCAAGATGTTTTTATGGTCGGGGGTCCCCACAACACGACTGTTTTAAGGAGTGGCAGCGTCAGGAAGGTAGAGAATCACTGTAAACATGTCTAAAAGATGTCCCTCATCCTGAGGGTGAAGAGCTAGCTCAGGCTCTTGAGCAATAGGAAAGAAAGAGAAGTGGAAACCCTTCATCACAGGTTCAGGAAGAGACCAGGTTTGCATCCAAATTGCAACAAGTCTATTGGGTTGTTTTTCTTATGTCAGTCTGTCTCTTACAGAGTAACTATGGCTGTCCTGCTACTTTTAAGTAGCCCTGACCTGGCCCTACTTCCCCGTGCTGGGCGGCATACACTCCATGTCATCTTGTGTCCATCTCTTAGACTGGTTTTTCCCACGATCCCACCTTTCATTAAGCTCATTGGTCCAAGCTGACTTTTTCTTTTATGAGGCTATGCAGGAATTTACATCCTGTCCATCTTCCCAAAGGGAGATAGTTTTACAACCACACCATCAGACTTGCAGTCCCTGGTTTTTGAAACCAGACCTGTAGCCAGCATCCCCCCCTCATCTGTCCCCTCCCAAGCCTTCGGGAAATTCTTCATTCCCACCTGGCTTTCTCCTCATCAGTAATTGAGATGTGTTTCTTTTCCCTGCAGCTTTCCTCAGGAAGAAAGAAAACAATTACCTCTCAGGAAGGATTAGTCAGTGGGCCAACTAAGGCTCTGAGAAGAGGTGTGGGGGAGGGGAGCTACAAACACTGTGTAGATGGAAAACAAGTTCACAGCCCCAGTCTTGTATAAAATGGTTTCTATTCATTTCCTATTTTTTGTATTAATCGTGTTTGGAGCCTAAGAAATGCTTAACATGTGCCAAGATATAAAAAAAGTGACAGTGAAAAACTGTCACAGGAGGTCATTTAGATCCCTAAGCCTATTAGCCTTTTTTGTTCTAATTTTTAAAGACATGATCTCAGTATGGGTGTCCTGTAATTCACTATATAGATCAAGATGGCCTCAAACTCACAGAGATCCTCTGTCTTCAGGGTACTGGGATTAAATGCTTGCGTCACCATGCCCAGCTAATTTATACATCCTAAAAGAAATCAGGAAGCACATTTTTAAAGGAAAATGGATTTATATACGGTTTGTCCAAAACAGGGACATTTCTGTGACGGTGTGAGTTTTATAGAAATGAAGAGACAAAAGTCAGGAAATACCGGTGTGATAAAATTGTCAGAGCCCTGAGAAATCTTTCTAGGAAAGCAAGTCTCCCGCCTCCATCTCACTTCCCCAGTCCCTCACTCTCCGCAGCAGGGCATCAGCACCCCACCTCCACCTTCCAGGGTTTGGGAATCCTGAGGAAATTTTAATTCTTTGGTCCATTGTCTCAGCGGTCTGGTTGCCAGCGGGGGAGGGGCACACGTCTCTCCCGGATTATCTCCTCCTGCTGGGGCCTTACAAAAACCTAACCTGGCTGGAACGAACAATGACCGGGTAGCTGCAGCGAGCACCATGCTGCAGAAGAACGTTCTGAGGGGCTAATGTGCACGCTAATGCAGGGGTGGGGGGCGAAGGAGGTAGGGCGGGGACCGGGGACTACGGGCATCAAAAATAAGTCATCTACCAGAACACCATCAATGGATGAATGCTATTGCACATATTGTATCTGTAAGATGACTACAATAAAAAGAATCAGGCCGCGGAAAACGTGACAAGCACAGCGAAGACTGATGGCCTGCGGCTGCAGAGCTAAGCTGCAAGTAGATGGAGCAGGTGGGGGATCGGCCACCGCCCTCCAGGCAGACTGCAGAATCTTTTAGTCGCCTCAGAGATGCCAAGGATTCCTGACAACTGCACTTTTCTCACCCCATCCGGTGGGCGCCGCGGGCCGACCCTGCCCCGCCCTGCGGAGAGGCCGTGCCTGGTGGCACCCAGCAGCCCTGCAGTCTTTCTGCTCGCTGACTCAGGCGCATCCAGCTGTATTTTGCTTCTGCCCTTGGTCTCCACCTTCAGACATTTTGGGGTTGAATTGGTGGCCGAGGAGAGGGAGATAACAATAGAAGCGGAACTAAAAAGGCGAAGGGAGAGTTTAGAAGTAAAAGATCCGATGGGCTGCAGACCACCAGGGAGAGCAGGGAGGGGTGGGCTTTGGAAGGGGCAGAGCTGTGTGAGCATGCGCAGGGCGTGTCGTGTCGTGTCCCCCCCCCCCCCGCCGCGCTCCCCCCCCCCGCCCCCCCTGCCGCCCTGGGCTTCCTGGGCACCATCGCCAGGAAATGCAAACACATTTCCCGGCAAAATGAGGTTGGCGTTGCGTGCTGTTAGTGATGCAGTCGTTCATCTTGGCCGAAAAAAAATCAGAAGTAAAAGCAAGGGCTCCCCGGTGCCTCCCTCATTCCCTAACCTCCAATCGTAAATGCATTGCTCTACGGTGTTTATCTTCCTTCTCTTACTGTGCCCCAAGGAAGCCCAGGGACGCTGTCTGCATGCATTTAGTCCTTCATGCCACTTTAGGACTTTGGACAGACATGTTTAGCATAATACCAACTATAGGACCATAATCTGGTATGTCATAGATCTGCATTACAAAATTCGAGCGTGTTGCATACTTTAAACACACCTGTAGTTCAGTTTGTAGAATACACGGAAGGCTCTGGGTTTGATTCCTGTTGAGTCTGTGCAATCCTGTACACTTTAGCCTTGGGCATCTTCAGCAGCTCTAGCCTACATTAGTTTTCAGTGATTACACAGACTTCCTGCCACCTTTTGGGGGGGAGGGAGTCACAGAAAATGAACTTGGAGCAAAGGTACGTGGAGTCCGTTTCTAAAGTCACCTCTCCATTCCAGCACCAGGTTTTCCTCTTCCTAGTAACATGGACAGCAGTAGTATGTCCTGGTGACTACCGGGATTTTGGTGATGGAGTCTGTGCTTGTTCCTAAGTAAAAACCAAGGAAGCACTAGGGCCTGGCAGACGTGTGTAGCCAGCTTATAAACCCAGTGCCCTTAAGTAGGGATACTCCGATATTGTATTCTCCCATCCTCTGTTACACAAAATGAGAGAAAGAGAAAAAAAATTTTTTTCTAATTAATGTTTTTGTCTATCTTGGTAGACCATCTTTTGCATTTCTTAACAGGAAGTTCGCACACTGTTTACTCTTCAAGACCTATGAGACCTATGTTTCCCACCGAGATGCATTATCCCTTGTCTGACCCTCTGCCACCACAGACAGTTCCTCCTTCCTTCCTTTGCCCCTGCCTTCTGGCCCCCTGACCTCACAGCTTTAGGATCCCATTTCATTAGACTCATCTACTGTCAGTCTTGGGAGTTGGCAACTTTTACTGTAAAAGGTCAGATTATGTAAGCATTTTAGGGTTTGTGGACCACAGAGTGTCTTAAGAGCCTTCTTGCCTCACCAGCCTCCCTTTCTGCATCTCCTTTTCTCTCCCCTGGTAGCTCTCTATACAGCCAAGGAATAGGACCCTCAGAAGATGGATGGCTCCTTTCCTAGAGTTCTGCACTAGCTGCTTATCTCCAGCCTCCTGGTTCCCTGCACAGACCATACTTCCTGTGGGAATGGGAGGGGGACAAGGGGGAAGAGTGAATGTTATCAAACTACATTATATACATAGATGAAATGTCATGGTGAACCCTATAACTGATAACTGCTAATAATAATAATATAAAGTTAAACAATTATTTATATATTTGCGGGTGTGCATTCCATGGCATCAAAAGCACACACACACACAAAGTCACACTAAAGGTGCTCTACCAGGTGAGACAGCCTGAATTAGATCCCCAGGACTCATATACATGGTGGAAGGAGAGAACTCACTCTTAAAAGTTGTCCTCTGCCCTGCACATGTAGACTGTGACAAACTTACATACACACACAGAGACAGAGAGAGAGAGACTCGAATTTTCTCACTCTTAAAAAAGAAAAAAAATCTGGACATGGTGGTGCACACACACCTTTAATCCCAACATTCAGGAGGCAGAGGCTGGCTAATCTCTGTTAGTTAGAGGACAAAGTAAGTTTCAGAACAGACCAGGCTATTACATAGAGAAACCTTGTCTTCACAACAAAACAAAGCCAAAGATGTAGCCAGTGTGGTGCACACCCTAAATCCCAGCAAAGGGTGGCAAAGGCAGGCAGATCTCTGTAAATTCAAAGCTAGCCTGGGCTATATAGTGAGTTCCAGGCTAGCCAGGTATATAGAGAGACCCTGAAAACCAAGAAGTAGATGAGGAAGGTAGATAAAGAAGAAAACGTAGAAATGTGCTGAGCTTCGTGGTAACATAGCCATAGCCCAGTGCTTGGGAAGCACAGGTAGATCACTGTAAATTTGAGGCCAATCTGAGCCACACAGTAAGTTCCAGACTAGTCTAGGATACATGGGGAGAACCTGGCTCAAAAACCAAACAGGTGCTGGGGATTTAGCTTAGCTGGGTTCAGTTCCCAGTATGTTGGGGAGGTACAAATAATAACAAAACAAAAGTTCAAAAGTGAATGCAGCCCAGCCCTGTGAAATATAAGCTCTGAGTGGGGAGAGACTAGAGATCCCTGGTAGCTCTGCCCGTGCCTGAGTCTAAACCAGGCCTGGCTGCGTACTGTTGGGCATTGTACTGATTAGTTCTGTCGGCTCGACACAGGCTTCAGTCTAGAGAGGATGAGCCCCGGGTGAGAAGAGGTCTCCGTAAGATCAGGCTGTAGACAAGCCTGTAGGGCATTTTCTTAATTAGTGACTGGTGAGGGAGGGTCCAGGTCATTTTTGGTTTGGGCCACCCCTCAGCTTGTGGTCCTGGGTTCCAGAAGAAAGACTAAGCAAGCCATGGGAGCAAGCCAGTAAGCAGCGTTCCTCCATTGGCTTCTGCATCAGCTCCTGCCTCCAGGATCCTGTTATTTTTGAGCTCCTGTCATGACTTACTTCAGTGATGAGCAGTGATGTAGAAGTGTGAACCAAATAAAGCCTTTCCTCTTGAGTGGCTTTGGGTGTGTTTTATCAGAGCAAAAGTAAGTCTAAGACTTGTCTTCCAGGCCTTTGTCTGTCTTAGCTATCTGTGATTTGTTGGTGTCTGTTAATAAATAGTATGAGTGATGCAGGCCTTTAATCCCAGCATTTAGGAGGCAGAGGCAGGTGGATCTCTGTGATTTCCAAGCCAGCCTAGTCTACAAATCAGTTCAGGACAGCCTTGGCTACACAGAGAAACCCTGCCTCACCCTCCTCTCCCAAATACTGTGGAGATAAACTGGGTGTGGTGTAATCCCCTTCACTGCTCTGGAGGTAGAACCAGGAAAATCAGAAAGGAGTGTGTATCCTTGGCTACATATTTAGTTCCAGACCACTCCTGAAAATAGGAGACCCTTCTCAAAAACAAAAAAAACAAAAAACAAAAAACCAAACAAACAAACAAAAAAACCACAGTAAGCTTTCATATGAAAGGGAGGTGACCAGAGAGAGTATCAAGGTAAGTCCTTAGAGGGTCACTGGTCAAGAAAACACTTAGAAGTCAGAAGTCAGTTATAGTGGCTTCTGTCTTTAATCCCATCAGTTGGGAGGCAGAGACAGACAGATCTTGTGGAGCTTGGGGCCAGCCTGGGCTACATGTTTCCAGGACAGCCAGAACTATATATAGTGAGACCCTCTCTCAACAAAACAAAGAGAAAGATAATGCTTGGTTCTTCTCAATTAGACTAAAGCATCCACTTAGATATAATTGGAATTACATTGTACTTAAAAGTTAACTCAGAGCTGGTTTGTAATCCCAGATATAAGGAGACTGAGGCAGAATGGCAGTTTAAAGCCTGCCTAGGCAACATAGCGAGACCCTGCCTTAAACAGGAAAGAGGGAGCCTGTCATGATGTGCATGACTTTAATCCCAGCACTCAGAAGTCTGAGGCAGGATTATGATGTTGTCATGAGTTTGGGGCTAGTTTTGGCTACATAGTTTAAAATTTCCCTGAACTACATAACGAGACCCTGTCTTTAAAAAAAATAAAGTGGCTGAGCAGGGTGGTGCTGGTCCTGTATGCCTGTCCCAGCCCTTGGGAGGCAGAAGTAGGTGGATCTCTGTGAGTTCCAGGCCAGTCAAGACTACATAGTGAGACCCTGTCTCAAGCACACACACAAATATAAAATTAAAGACATCTTAGAGGATATAGTGCAGTGAGAAGATTTTCCAGTTATGTTCAAGACTGTGGATTCAATCTCGTTACCAGGGAGGAAAAAATTAGCCTGAAAGTGAATTTTTAAATGTGGTTGTAGGTAAAGAAGTGTATCTGTATTTGAACATTAAAGAATTGTAGGAACAGGGCACCAAAGGCAGGGATTATCCCACACATTACTCTTTTACACACATTTCCAAAATCATTCTACAGTCATAAATTTGCAAATAAACCACTAACACTCAGGATCTTTTTCACTTATGGGATTTTGTGTCAAAAAAGAAAAGAGACACAGAATGAGGAAAACCAGGACTAGGGAGATGCTGGCTGCATCCTGGACAGCATAGCAAGAATTCCGGAGGGGAGAGAGGAATAAAGGAGCCTCAGGGTTAAGTGATGGAGCTTTGGAGATTCAGCGACTGGATGCATTAGGCATCCTGCAGCCTACCCCCCACCACCCCCTCCCCCCAAAAAAGTGAGCCCAAGCAGGCGGGTCTTAACCTACTGGGAAGACAAAGATACTTTGGTTTCTGAGCCCGCCTCATCCAAATATTTCTGTAACTTGCTAGTTCCAGGGGAGGCAACAGTTTGAAAAAGATGTGTGCATTGAATAGGCTGATGTTCTGCAACACAGATTTTATAGCACTTGTAAATAGAGTATATTTAGTAGGAATGGCATCGAATCATACAGCATTCCTAGATGGTGGCTGCTGTATTGCATGGCACATAATCTATACAAAAACTTGTGGAGGGTTTTGTTTTTTAGAGACAGGTCTCATTATGTAGCTCTGGTTGTTTTGGAACATGATCTGTAGACCAGGCTGCCCTGACCCTGAGACTTCCTCAGTATCCAGAATGATGGGATTAAAAGTGTGTATCACTATGCATGTTTAAAGAATTATTTTTATATATGTGAACAGTTAAGGAAAATTATCCAAGGAGACTGGGGGCTTTGGATCCCTGAAGCTAGAGTTAACAGATGTCTGTGAGCTACCTAGGAATTAATTCACATTCTATACTAGACATTCACTCTGAACATCTGAGCCATCTCTCTAACCCTAAGTGTTTCAGAGAGGATGCTATCATTCAGTACCTTAGATCATGCCAAGGCCTTGAACGGCATTTAATCCCTGAGGGCAGGGCGGGCACAGGTAAGAAATCTCCGCCAGTAGATTCAAAAGTTAGGTTTGCTCAGCAGATTCAGGGCTTGGGTTTGTGCTGGAAAGGGTAGCCAATGGCTGCTGACCCATCCTGTTGTATGAGGTTTTTTGGCCTGGACTTTTTGGTTTAGTTTTTTGGCTTGGATTTTTGGCCTAGTCTTATGGCCTGGACTTTTAGACTTATAGTCTTATTGAAATATATAGACATATATATTAATTGTACGTTGATTGACTTGGGGCTTAAGATATATAATTTGTTGACTTTTTATCTTTAAATTAATTTATGATTTTTATTTTGTTTAGCTATATGGGCTTGGTTTTTTTCTTAGAGTAGTATAGCTTTTTGGTTTTTTTGTCTTTTTGTTTGTTTTTAGAGGTTTTTTTAGTCTGGTTGTCCCACCCACACTTCCTGTCTGCCTTTGGCCAATCAGCATTTTTTATTAAACCCTTTTACCCAGTCCTGAAATGGCAAAATGTATAGCACCTCACTTACATATGCTTTTCTTTAAAAACCCCTCACCTCTGGGCTTGGGACCTGGAAACCCTCTGCTGCAACAGATCGAAGGGTTTGGACCTGGATTTGTTTAAACCTGTCCATAACAATAAACAGACTCTCCTTTTGAATCCAGCTCCCTGGTGGTCTTTGGTGTCCCTTGACCTGGGTACAACAGAACATGCTAAACAAACACTCTGATGTTTGTAGACCCTATGGACTACCCATGTCAAAAGTGGCCATACATAAATGACTGAATGAATGACAATGAATGAATGACAACATAAAATGAACGAAATCTGGGTGTGGTGGCAAATGCCTTTAGCCCCAGTACTCAAGAGGCAGAGGCAGGTGGATCTTTGTGAGTTCAAGGCCAGCCGGGTCTACTTAGTGAGTTCCAGAACAGGCAAGGCTACCTTGTCTCAAAAAAAATTTTTTTGACTGGCCTCAAATTCAAAGAGTACCAATGTTTCCATAGTGCTGGGAACAGATGTGCACCACTTCCTATGAGGCCAGGATGGTTTCCCTGAGTGCCCCCACACCAAGAAGGAGCCTCTGATTTGCAGAGCACTTGCTCTTTGAGATTCTAGCAGAGGCAGACAATTGCCTTCCATGTCTCCACTGTGGTCCCTGTGATGGCCTCCCCTCAGTTTCTACAACTCCCAGCAGCCACTGTAGCTGTGCTGAATCTGAGACTATGGTCCTGTCTCCTCAGAATATTCCCAAGGACAGCGTTTCATTTACTTCGTGGAAGTTTGTGTAGTGGCCTAGCCCATCACAGAACACCAAATCAGTAAACAGTATCTTGGGGCATCAAGTGGGGTTCCCCCCACTTTTTGAGAGGGAAGGCTCTGCCAGGGTCAAGGGCCACTAAAATTAGGAGAGAGACTTGTTCAAATAACACAGTACGTGAATTATGACACATCTCATTGAAAAGTGACCACAGACTGGCATGTGGTTAAGTTTTTTGAAAGGGGGGATATGAGTCAGCGTGAGTTATCATGTGTTTACATTTCCCTGGAACCAAGGCAGGCGGGGACAACCTACTGATAATGCCACCCAACAGCTATATAGAGAAGCTAAGACATTTATACCTGGAACAATAGTTCAGGGGTACAGCTTGTAGAGCTCATAGGCTCATATTTACCTCTTGCAAGTAATAGCCTATGGGCTTTATTGGTATGTCTAGAGAAATTTGCATAGAAAACAGTTGAGGGAGTAGGCCTGGTAGTAACCACCTTAATGAAGGCAGGAAAAACTTTAAAAGATGTTGTTTTCTGTAATTAAACCATTATAACACCAGAAAACTGTGTAGGTACAGTAAAAACCCTGCTCTGGGTAACAGCAGTCTCAAAGCTGAGATGTTTCAGATGGCATCTGTTGGCATGCATGCTGTTATGGCATGGGGCAAAGTGCTCTGTGAGAACCCTGGGCTACATAAGATCCTGTCCTAGACAAACAAACAAACAAAAAATTAAAAACAAAACCAAACCAAAACCTACAACAATCACAGTAAAAGCTTAATGCAGTGGACCAGGATGCTCAATAACACCTCAAGAGTTTTGAATTAACTTTTCATCATTCAGAAGCCTTTTAGGATCACTAGCTTTTATGCAACGTGGACAGTTTCTGCTCAGTACACACACACACACACACACACACACACACACACACACACACACACACACACACATGTGCGCAGGCACGATGACTACCGTATGTTGCCTACCACAACATACTTCTGTGTCTTAGATCTAAAGACATCAGGGCCAAGCTGCTGTGCCCAAAAGCTCTGAAAGCTTGAGTCAAAATGGGATAAAATGAAATTTCTCCCTTAGAGGTTGATTATTGGTTCAAAGTTAACTAATGAGCCATCTGATCGCCTTACTGTGTTAAGTATATTTATACTGTTATGAAATACATCTCTAAAGACTTTCATCTTGTTCATCGGAAGCTCTGTAATCAACAAACCACTTCCTCTCAGAGACTCTAAAAAAGCAGCTGGATTCTATTTGTGTGAGTTTAACCTCCTCTGAGGCTGGACCTGAGTGGAATCATGGAGGATTCGGGTTTTTGTGAAGGTGTTATTTCACTTATAAAAAGTCCTCAAGTTTCAGCCATGTTATACAGAGTTCCTCCTCCTTAAAATCACACTTACTGTCTACTATGAGTGTGCCAGTGTCCATTAATGGAATTCAATCTGTAGACCAGGCTGGCCTCAAATTCACAGAGATTGTCTCTATGGGATTAAAGGCATGAGCTACCATACCCAGCAGTTTATAAGTGTTTGGTGGGCATGAATATATATGTGCCCAATATACATACATGGTGCCTGTGGAGCCAGAAGAGTATCAGGTCACCTGGGACTGAGTTACAGGCGGTTATGGGCTACCGTGGAAATTTAACCTGGGTCCTCTGCAAGAGTTTAACTGCTAGCCATCACTCCCCGACACACACCCCCACCCCTGTACCCTAGATTGGCCTTGAACTGGGCATGAGGCTCAGGCTGTCTTCAAATTCCTATATCCATCTCACAAGTGCTAGGATCATTACTTTTTTGTGTATGTGTTAACAGAAAGCATTTAATAGAAAGCTGCCAGGGTTATCTTTTTTTTTTTTTTTTTTACCTTTCTTTCTTTTTTTTTTTTTTTTTTTTACAAGGGGACTCACTTTGAAATCAGGCTATTGGATTTTTTGTTAATGTTGGGTTTATTTTTGGTTATTGATTTGCAGAAGCTCTTTAGACATTCTGGATTTTAACTATTTATTAGATCATGACATACAAATATTTTCTTCTGTTTTGTAAACTCTAATTTTACTCCACTGACTGTGTCTGTTGATATGCCGGTGTCTTTGAGTTTGATATAGATCTGTTTATTTTTCATTTAGTTTTCTGTGCTTTTGATGTTAGAGTCAATAAATCAATATTTTGTCAGATTTAAGGGCCAAGATAATCCCCTGAGGCTGGGGTGTAGCTCAGCAGGAGATGATTTGATCTATATGTGAGACCCCAGCATCCTCAAGTTAAAAACAAGCCAAAAAGTGCCTATGTGACTGGATGGTTTGCCTTCCAGGCCTGTCAGGCAGCAGCTGGTCCACTGCACCTGAGGAGACAGCATTGCCCC
Source organism: Phyllotis vaccarum (assembly GCA_033318265.1). Lineage (NCBI taxonomy): Eukaryota > Metazoa > Chordata > Mammalia > Rodentia > Cricetidae > Phyllotis > Phyllotis vaccarum. The sequence goes on from JARWLC010000011.1 coordinate 91,204,590, forward strand.
ACAGACCTGTGTGCCTGAGCTGTGGTGGAAGTGATAAGGTTGATCATGCATCACTTGGGGGTCAGTATTCTCCTGCATTGAAAGATACTGCCTGTTCTTGGATGCTGCTGTCTCCTTCTGTAGAATTGCAAACATTTGAAGTCTTCGTTTTGTCCCATCTCTGTCCCTCCCAGTACAAGGAAGCCCATCATTAGCCCTGGATACTGCTAAAATAATGACTGGTCAGATCATTAACTATAAACTGTCTTTTTTTAAAATTTGTCCTGGCCTTGTTGTCCAGGCTGGCCTTGAACTAGAAATCCTCCTGCCCCTGCCTCCCAAGTACTGAGATTACAAGCATTTGCCAACACCCCCAGGTAACTGTTTTTTAAAATGTCAGACAATGGAGAACCAACCAGGTTCAAGAGTCAGAGGGGAACCTGATGACCAAAGACACCATCAAACAAAGGAAGGGTGGGATTCCCCAAGAAATGAGATGATTCCTCCCCAGCCCTAAGAGCTGGCATGATGCAGAGGACACCCCAAGATAGACACAGCCACGAGCTCACTGCACCCTCTCTGTAAGGGCCCACTTGAACTGCCAAATTCTCCAGTTTGCTCTGGAATATTATAGTGCCTTGCTCATGTGGCTAATAAAAATAAAAAACTAATGGCAAAAAAAGAGAGAAAGAAAAAAAGGTGAGAAAGGAACATGAAAAGGGAAAAAGAAATTTCTTCAGCCAAATAGCTATTTCATTACAAATCAGGGAAGCAGTATTGAGACAGGTTTTCTGCTTTGTGTTTTAGACCCTTTAAAAATTTTTATTTTTATGTGTGTTGGTGTTTTGCCTGCATATATGTCAGCGTGAGAGTATTGGGTCCCCTGGAACTGGAATTACAGACATTTGTGAGCTGCCATGTAGGTGCTGGGAATTGAACCCGGGTCCTCTGGAAGAGCAGCCAGTGCTCTTAACTGATAAGCCGTCTCTTCAGCCCCTTAACCTTTTAAAAACAAAAATCTCTCCATTTATAATAAAGCGTTTCTACCAGGGAATTTGGCAGAATGACTTTTATTACTATTTTTATTATTTTTATTATTATTTTATTATTAGACATTTATTACTATTATTACATTTATGTGTTTGTATGTATGTGGGCTTGAACCCTGACTGTGGGAGTCTATCAGGATCAACCTCCAGGGCCTTTACTCCCTGAGCCACCTCACTCTCCCAGAATCACCTTAAAGGTCCATCCATATTCCTATTAATAGTCTCTTCAGGGTGATCTAGGCCTACTACTACCTCAGTTTCTAGCTTCTTCCATTGCCCATTTGCAGAATGCTTTGTTGTTGTTTTGTTTTTGAAATAGGCTTTCACTGTGTAGCTCTGGCTGTCCTTGGACTCACAGATTCATGCAGGCCTTTACTACACCCAGACTCTACTTCCTGGGGCTGGTTTCTCGCATGAGATCAGACACACACCACCAGATGCCACAGTAGAGTTTATTCAGGGGGCTTGCCGAGCGGATATGAGGGAGAGAAGCAGAAGAAAAGGAGACAAAATACCTGTTTGGTTTGTTTTTTTCACTTGCATTGCCTAAAATTTCCTGTAACTCTAAGATGGACGTTATAACCTTGAATATAAAGTCTAAATCTAGGACCTGGGGGAAGGCTCAGCTGGTAAAAGGCGTCTGCTGCCATGCCAAAGGACCTGAGTTCAATCCCCAGAACCCACATGGTGGAAAGAGAATTGATAGATCTCACAAGTTGTCCTCTGACCAACACGTAGTTGGCTTAATAAGTATATACTCACGCACCTGTGCAAGCACACAAAGTAACCAAATAAGATTTAATAAGGATAGAAAAATGCTAAATCTAGGGAAAGCCGCATTTGGTGGCAAACAACTGTCCCAGCACTTGCAGTGACCAGGACAACCAGGGCTATGTCAAAAAAACCAAATAAAGCCAAGAAGAAAGGAGAGAAGAGTGACCAAAAAAAATGTCATAAGCACGCTTCCACACATGCCCCTCCCTACACACACAATCTTCTTTTGTTGGTTTTGAGACAGGGTCTCTCTATGCACTCTGTTGTATTTTAAAAGTGGCGCGAAGGCATCAACCATACCATAGGGTACACGTGGGAGGCTCATTGGAAGAGGAAAGGAAGGGCAGAGAGGGGGACAGAGACCTGTCCCTGGGGTCAAGATAGAAGAAAGAGAAAGGAAAAGTGATGGGAGGTGGGCAGGGCCCGCCCTTTAGAACGGAGCATAGGAATGCAGGCAGGGGCTCTAAGTGGCTGCAGCTGAGGACTCTCCTGATGTCAGGACCCTAAAGGCAGGTCAGTACAGACGCCTGAATGCTAACACACCCAGCCTTGTAAATAGTTTCCTGAAAGAGCAGACTAATAAATACAGACTGAATGTGGCACATGCTTGGGATCCCAGCGCTCTAGAGACTGAGGCAAGAAATATTGTAAATCAGAAACCAGCCTGGAGGCAAAAAACAGCTCCAAAATAAAGGATGATTAGTGCAGTAAGTACTGGGGAAGACTGAATATTTATAACTTTGGAGCAGACAATTCTATTAGGAAGAATGTATTAAAAGGCACTGACCAGACATGGCTCTTTCTCCCTATCTGACTTTCCCCCTCATTCCCGTCCGCTTTCTTTCTCTTCTTCTCTTTTTTTTAAAGTGGAAACCATACCTAAGACCAAACGATGGCTAAACCCATGCTCTCTGAACTGGACCCCTGGCTCAAGGTCTTCTTTAGAGTTACTTATTTTATGTGCATGAGTGTGTTGATTTGTGTGTATTATGTGCACCGTGTATGTGCCTACAGATGGTACTAAGTCACCATGTGGGTGCTGGACCAAACCCAGGTCCTCTGCAAGAGCAGTAAGTGCTCTTAACAGCTGAGCCATCTCTCTAACCTCTAGAATGTCAATCTAAATGTAATTTTTGAGCTGGGTGTGGTGACACATGCCTTTAATTATGTGGAGGCAATGGCAAGTAGATTTTTGAGTTCAAGGCCTCCCTGGTCTACAGAGTGAGTAGTTCCAGGGCATCCAGATATTGCGCACATTCTGCTTGGTCTTATAATAAAAACCCAGAGTCAGATATTGGGAAAAGATCAGAGAAAGAAACACAGCCACTCCTTAAGACCTCAGACTAAAATGCCTGAGTCCTCAGCAGAGCAGGGAGGGGTTTGAAGGCCAAGGGCTGAACTCTTGCCTCCTCCATCTCCTCTTTCTCTACCCTGATGTATTACCCCTAGTTCAACTGTCTTAGTCCAGTGCGGGAATTAAAGATGTGTGTGGTTCCCAAGTACTGGGAACAGAAGCACGGGATCCCAAATGTGGAGATTAAAAGTATGGTCACTACTCCCTGACCTTCAAGGCTAAACCTATGGTGGCTTGTCCTCTGATTTTCAGGCAGACTTTATTAAATACACAATGCATCACCACGGTCAAGGCTACAGAGAGAAACACAGGTCTTGGAAAATCAAATGTACTGTCTTGTGAAGTTCACTAACAAAACTTATCTTTTTAAAAAAAAAAAAACAAAACAAAACAAAGCAAAAATCTTATTGAGCTGAAGAGCACTAGCTACTCTTCCAGAGGACCCAGGTTCAATTCCCAGCACCCACATGGCAGCTCACAATTGTCTGTAATTCCAGTTCCAGGGGATCTGACATCGTCACACAGACATACAGGCAAAACACCAATGCACATAAAATAAAAATAGATTATATGTATATAATTTAAATATATATATTTAAAAGATATTTGTGTCAGAAATGGTGATGCTTGCCTTTAATTCCAGTACTTGGGAAGCAGTGGCAGGTGAATCTCTGTGAGTTTGAGACTACCCTGATCTACACAGAAAGTTCTAGAACAGCTAGGACTGTTAAAAAGAGAAACCCTGTCTCAAAAAATCAAAATTCTGGTCCTCTAATAAAGCAGCAAATGAGTACTCTTAATTACTGACCTTCTCTCCAGTGTTTCGCAGCGTTTTATGCCTGTGAGTGACAAATATTACCTTGAGGCTAGGCCTGAAAGTCCGGGCCAGAAACCTCCTACTACAATGGTGGGTCATCTCTTGAATCCTAGTACTGGGCACAGCAACAGGCAGATCTCTGTGAGTTTGAGGCTAACCTGGTCTACACTGTGAGTTCCAGACCAACCAGGGTTACACACAGTGAGATCTTATCTCAGAAACAAACAGCAAAATAATTTATTATTTAAAAAAAAAAAAAACACAATAAAAATGTTTCACAGAATTGACTACAAAATGCCTTAAAACTGCCTTCACTTCAGTTTTTAATCTCTGTAGTCAGCAAACCAACCCGGGTCTTTGGAGCTTCAGTTTTTCCTTCATTCTGCTGTTACTACCTTTTCAGTTTTATCTTCTCTAGCCCAACCTCTTGGTGATCCTGGGAGCCACCACACATGGCTGAGGCTTGGGTTTGTCCTGTTTTAATTTATTATTTATTCTATGTGTGAGCTTTGTGTGCACATCACAGGTTGAGGCTGGTTACCTTGGTTCTTACTGCTCTACACACTTGGGGCTGATGTCCTCTGAGCGTCCAGGCAGATCCCTCCACCTCCCCCCTCCCCTCAGGAGGGCCAGGGTTGCAGATATGAACCCCTGTATTTGACTTTTTATTTTTAGACTTATTTTTAATGGGTAATTCTGGTTTTGTGTATGCATAGATGTACGCAGAGGCCAGAAGAAGGTATTGAATGCCCTGGAGCTGTGTGCTGAGGACAGAACAGAAGTCCTCTACAAGGTCATCTGTACACTTACAACAGAGCCCTCTCTGGATTTGGTGTTCTTAGGATTCTGGGGGCAGAACTCGCTCAGGTCCTCAGGTTTCCACACTAAGGACTTTTGTCCATTGAGCCCTCCTGCGGGCCTGGACTGTGATTTAAATTTTAAAATGTGACGCAGAGATGATGCCAGCACTATTTAACAGTATCAGTCCATTCTCTGTTGCCACACAGTCCAACCTACCCTAATATTCTTGATCCTCCTGCCTCACTGTCTCCACAGTGCTGGGGCTGACAGTGTATGCCTGATTTAGAAAAGAGGTTTAGGGACTTGTGGAACAGCTAATGAGGGCACTTGTTGCCAAGCCTGACGTAGACTCCTTGACCCCAAAAAATACATTGTGTGTGCTGTGGCATGTTCTCTCTCTCTCTCTCTCTCTCTCTCTCTCTCTCTCTCTCTCTCTCTCTCACACACACACACACACACACACACACACACACACCAATAAAGTGCTGACCCAGGCTTTACTTCTTAAAGGTCTTCTCTTTAGATCACTATACTGGACCTGGCTTCTAACACATAAACTTTGGAGAATACACGTACTCATCCATGGCATACAGTAGCCAAATGTGCAGAGTTCCAGGGCAATCTTGACTGATTTTGGTGTTCTATATACATTTTCCCACATAGGATGACTTAACATGTTAACTGTGTGAAGAATTTATGGCTAGAGCCTTCCATCAGCATCATTGGGTGTTTGTTGGCATCCCTGAGACACATAGAATTAAAGAAAACCTACACTATTTTAGCCAGCTTTGCCCTATGGCTGCATCACTGTGCCAAGCCAGATGTTTGAATAGAGCCTTGAGTTGCTTCTATATACACTTGTTTGCTCATTCATTCTGTTTGCTGTTCACTCACAGACATCTAGTACTGTGTAAAGTACCCAAGGATAGATAAAAGGCCTTAGTCCCCTGCTTTGAAAGAGTGACCTAGGTGACAAGGGTGGCACACACTTGCAGTCCCTGTTACTCAGGAAGTGGAACCAGTCGAAAGGCTGTTTTTCCTTGAGTGTATGATCTAAATTCCAAGGATAATATCTTAGAAGCATGCCAGTGAAACAAGAGTTGGCCTGTACAACGCACCAGCTGACATGGTCACTGCAAGGGCAACTGAGTGACTTCTTAGGGCCATTTATTTATTTATTTATTTGACTGTTTTTTTTTTGTTTTTTAAGACAAAGTTTCTCTCTGTAGCCCTGGCTCCTGGAACTAGATTTGTAGACCAGGCTTGCCTCAAACTCACAGAAATCTTACCTGCCTCTGCAGTCCAAATGCTGGGAACTGCCTGGCAAGTTATTCAATTTTTATTCAAGTTCATACTGAAAAACTGAAGCAGTCTATAGACTAGAAGCAACTAGAGTGGTGCACACATTTAATCCTAGCACGAGGGCAGAATAGCTATGAATTCAGGCTATCCAGGGCTACATAGTGAGACTCTAATGAGGGGCAGCATGGGGGGAAGGGGTAGGCAGAAGTAGAGGGTGCAGGGTGGGGGGTGTCTACAGTAATGTAAAACATTTTTGTAATACTGTTGCTATTATCATTATATTCAATTTATTTGTCTGTGGGGTGGCATACTCATGCCAAAGTGTGTGGTGTGTAAGTGTGTGTGTGTGTATTAGAAGTCATCAGTACGACTTTCAGAAGTTGTCCACCATGTGGGGCCAGGTGATCAAACTCAGGTTACTGGGTTCAAGACAAGTGCTGTTAACCCGAAAAGGTATCAGGGTGACCCCCCTACAATTATCATTTTCTTTCCTTTTTATTTATTTATATTTTATGTGCATTGGTATCTTTGCCTGCATGTATGTCTGTGTGAGAGTGTTAAATCCCTTGGAGCTGCAGTTACAATTGTGAGCTTCCACGTGGGTGCTGGTAATTGAACTCAGGACTTCTGGAAGAGTAGCCAGTGTTCTTACCACTGAGCCATCTCTCCAGTCCCTAAAGTTGTCTTTTTAAAGGGATATTTCAGGCTGGGAATATAGCTCAGTGGTAGAGTGCTTGACTCGTATGTATGTGCAGGACCCTACATTCAGTGCCCAGCACTGAAGAAGGAAAAAAAAAAAAAAAAAAGGACATTTCATCTTGATATCTGAAAATCAGGTGTTCCAACTGAGGTGCATTGTAAATGTAAATTACATACTGGATCCTGAAGTTCTGATACAACAATAGAAAAATAGATTATTAATACTTTTTACATTGGTTACATGTTAATATGAGAATTTTGAGGGCTGAGACTGGTATGGTTTTGCTTAGGGTTTGATCCCCAGCACTTTGAGAAGGGAGTGAAATAGAGAATTTGGGACAAATCAGACGGGATAAATATTCTATGATAAAATTAACTTGTGCGTTTTAGTTTTGTAAGGCTGCTGGAATGTTTTTCACTGTGGCCCATGTGTCTAGTCAAAGGCTCTTTGAACCTAGGCTTACTGAGTAATTGATGAAGATGTCTGAGTAGATTGCTATGATTTGAATTTTAACCTAGGGTTAGCACTACGTTGGAATTCGTTCCTGAAGACTGTGGGACAGGACGGATCTGCAGCAGTGATGAGAACCTGAGAGCTGGAATGCAGGCGTCAGGACAGTGACAGTAATGAATGGTTTAAACACAGCGTAAACAGGGCAGCAGCGGCTCTCACGTTTTTTTTCTTTCTTCACCCGGGGGCTTTTTCTTCTTTTTCCTCCTCCTCCTCATCTTTTCAGATTTTTTTCAGATTAAAAGGGACACCTCACCTGGTAGAAAGAGATTAAAATCAGACAAAGCCATGTAGTTACTGCTTATGAGGACTAGTACAAATGTACGGGGGGTGGGGGGGGGGGTAGGGGGTGGACACGGGACGGACGGGACGGACCTGGGCAGCCTTTAAAGCAGCCCTGGCTGGTGAATCCCCCACCCCCACCCTGCGCTTAAAGCCGGAGTGCTCCTTTGTAGGAGCCTTTGTGCTCCTCAGCTTTCACACTAGCAAAACCTCAGCACAAACTAGCAGGAGGCCAGATTGGGGTTTAACTTCTGCCGTGTTTGCACTGGGAACTGATATCACGGCTATTGTTCCCATTGTGCCCTTTCGGGACCTACTTTGCTCTTAGCTCCCTACTGGGTACATTTTAAAAGGTCCTCTTCATACTTTTTCCGTCTTTCACACCCAGCGGAGACAGAGGAGGTCACAAGGATCTCAGGCTAGGTGGAGGTCCATGTGTCCCTCAGGCTTGGTTACCCTCTCTGGACCTGGAGTTTGCGGTCTTTTCGTGTTCATTCCCACAGTGCACCACGACCCCAGGCAACAGGTAGCAGCATCCATTCCCAGAGTGCACCAATAACCTGACGAAAGCGGTCCCAGTCAGGGCTCAAGATGGTAGCACAGGCTTTGAGAGTTGAGCATCTTTGCAGCTACTGGTTCCAATAGCATGTGTCTCAATTTATTCAGCACATTTTAGATTCTTGGGTTGCAGCTGAATTCCAGCTGTAATCTTTAAAATAGATTTGTTGCTGCAAGTAGAACCCTTCTCTGGCAAACCCAGCAATTTGCCCCTTTCAGAGATAATTCAGCTTTGGAACACTAATGCCACCCCCCCCCCCCCAAAAAAAAATCACTAGCCCATTTCTACCCTCTGCAGGACCTTTTAAAAACAAAAAACAAAAAACATTTAATCTTTATTATTTTTTCTTTAATGCATTGTGAGTGTCTTGCCTACATCTATGTGGACCGCTTGTGTGTGGCTTCTGGAAGGCCAGAAGGTATCAGGTCCCTTGGGATTAGCATTACAGATGGTTGGAGCCAGTACCAGGCCAATTAAAGAAGACAAAAACAAAATTAGAGTAGGCCTTGTAGGGAATTTTGCCAAATAAAACAGGTCTCAGGCCCGTCTCCCCTTGACATTGCTTTCTCTCTCTCTCTCTCCCTCTTTCTCTCTTTTGTTTGCTTTTATTTATTTCAAGACAGTGTTTCTCTGTGTAGCCTTGGCTACCCTGGAGAAGAACCTGGTTTGCTTCAATATAATCTGTCAGTCTGAATCCTTAGCCACGAACTGAAGCTTTTCCTTCCTTCCTTCCTTCCTTCCTTCCTTCCTTCCTTCCTTCCTTCCTTCCTTCCTCCCTCCCTCCCTCCCTTCCTTCCTCCCTTCCCCCCCCCCAGTCTCTTTACATAGCCTCTCTATGTAGACCAGGCTAGCCAGATCCTCCTGCCTCTGCCTCCTGAGTGCTGGGACTAAAGGTGTGTTTTACCACGCCCAGCAACAAAAACAAAAAACTCCCAATATTCTGTTACAGGCAGGCCTCACACATCTAAGAATTAACCCTCATCATACACTTTCTCACCATGTAAGAACAGGCACAATCTTGGGCCTTCACAATTCATTTATTTATTAATATGTTGACAGTCAATGTAGGCAAAGAAGGAAAGAAGGACCAGACTCTGGGAGATGATGTGCCTTGCAGGGAGCATCCTGACTGCTTCCCACCTTTGTGTCCCATCTGAATCCCTGTGCTTCCAGGAAGAGAGAGAGAAAAAAAAAAAAAAAAAAAAAACAAAAAAACCCAGAAGTTAGACTCCAGAACCAGAACGTGTAGGGCTGGGGTCTGTGCCCCTGACAGAGAGGAAAGGAGTAATTTTGATGCATAATAAATAGAAATGAGGGGGAGGAAGAGACAGACAGACATCACGGTCTTACTACATGCTACAAGGCCAGCCATGAACCTCCTGTGTTCTTTATCATCATAGGAGGCTACCGGCCTTAAAGAACTGAATTGTTAGTTATTATTATTGTTTGTTTTTTATTTCTGTGAGATGGGCAGGAAGCCCCAACTGGTTTGAGAGTCTCCTCTGAGAGATAAGACTGCAGGTATGCCACTGTGCCTGCCTTCAATTGTGAATTCCTTTGTTTGTTTGTTTGTTTGTTTGAGACAGGGTTTCCCTGTAGCTTTGGAGCCTGTCCTGGAAATCCCTCTACAGACCAGGCTGGCCTTGAATCCACTGTTTCCAGGATAGCCAGGATTGTTAACACAAAGAAACCTTGTCTCAACCAAACAGAACAAACAACCCCCATACAACTTGGTAGAATTGGTTCTCTCCTGGCACCATTTGGGTCCTGGGGAACAAACTCATGCCCAAATGCTTTGTGGCTTTACCTGTTGAGCCATCATGAAATACCTCATCATTTCTAATGTGGCTACAAGAAAATGGGGGGGGCTGCACAAGTGGCCTGGATTCAGTTCCTACCAGTTGGTCCCGGCCTTAAGGCGTTGTTTTTCCTTTGGTTGCTAAATTCAGTTGCTGTGGTAACTAATGGGGCTTTGTCTCAGTGCTTCCTAGGAGAATGGAGGGGATGGGGTGCAAGCTCAGGGAAGGTCTTCTTGAATGTCACTTTCTGTTCAAGCTCTGTTTTGCCAGGTACAGATGGGATTTGGAAAGGACCCTCATTTAAGGAGAAAATGATTGGGTTTTTTTGAGTTCAACCTTTCAGTCTGGTTTGGGACCACAAACCAAAGCTACTGAGTCAAGATGCTTTTTATCCCTAGTGCCTACACCAAAGGGTCTTTGCCCTCCCTGAGATCTCATTTTTCCTACCCAAGTTTCTAGTTTTCTTGTACAGTGTGGTAATCAGATATTTTTTCTCTTATCTTTCAAGAAATGCATAGTCTTCAGCTAATAGGATTTTAGCGAACATTTCTTATGTGAGAATCAGTTCTTCTTATCTATCAACTGATTATTGGGGGGGGGGGTTAAACTAGGGCCTAAGCAAGTGCTCTACCACTGAGCTACACCTCCACCCTGTTATGTACCCAGCAAATATCTGTCAAGTTGAATTTTACACTTCTTGTGTGTCTAGATGCTATAAACCTCAGAAAACGTGAGAGTGGCTGAATTCACAGGGTGTGGGGTGGTGTATGCTGTGGGGCTGTGTACCTCACTTTTGATCCCTTTCCTGCAGCCTAGGAGCTTTGGTCAGGCTCCAAGACATCCAGGCTACCTTCACAACTGACCAGATTCTTGCCAGTTTTCTCGGGTCAGGCTCTCCTTTCCTCTCCTTCATGACAGACAGCACATCCAGCCTGTAATGATAACTCAGCTGACAGAAGCAGAGGGGCATGGATCCCAGGCTGGCTTTCCTAGGACGACTTTCAGCTGAGAGCGGCACCTACTCAGTTCGGCTTAGATAGATTAGCTTTCCTCTCGCTAGACTGATTCCATCTCCAGCGCCTTCCAATTTGCCCGCCCTCCAAACTTTTTTTGTATTTTTTTTCTGTGAAACAAAAAGGTTGTCGGCTCTTGAAAGGGGGAAGGAATTTGGATGGGCTTTAAAAAAAAAAAAAAAAAAAAAAAAAAGAGCCACAGGGAGGAAGTGGTAAAAAGGCAGGGGAGGGAGGAGAGGAATTGATTGCTTGCAAAGGCAAGGGGCTGGGGGAGGAACAGTAAAGATCATAGAACAGAGGTCATCAAATTCCTGAGGTCAAAGGTTAAGGGCTGGAAGGGGGCAGGACAAAGGCTCCACCCCTTGCAGAGATTATAAATAGGTAGGCTGGCTGATGGTCCTCAAGCCCTCTCAGTGCTGCTGAGGACCTGGAGAACTTGCTGCCGAGGACACTGGCTGGGAAGGGTGTCTCTGGAACCGACCTCTAGATCGTGCCTAAAGCCTGAGAAGTAGATTACCATGGGGTCAGCGAAGGTAAGGACTGGTTGTTTTTGTTTGCTTGTTTGTTTGGGGTCCTCACAAAGGCAGGTCTTGGTGCCGATTCCCGTGCTCCAGTTTGTCCTAAGTCACCAAAGCATCCGGAGGGAGGCCTTTGCATTTTTGCTCCACATTCGCTGCTAGTGTTGCCATTATGATTCTGAGCATCTCATACCCGATGAGGATCCTCCCGGGCACCTTCCGATCATGTGAAAGTCACCGAAGAGGCTGTTTGCCTCTCGGGTGTGTTTGTAGCTGTGCTGAGACTGCTCAGAGCAAAGAGGCTCGGCTGTGGCGCTGCGTGTGGGTACCGGAGCCCGCGGGAAGGCGTGGGAAAGCATTAGACCCTGGGAGGACCTGGGTTGGCTTAGGCTTGCTCAGCCACACATCCTGCAGTCCCCGAGTATTGTGGAGAGAAGAAAATTGTCCTTACTGTGGTGGCGAGTGTAGGATGTTATCTGGTATCGTGGGTGAAGGAAGCAGTATTTGTAAGGGGAAGGGCATTTTGCAAATTTGCAAGCGGTGAAGTGAAAAAGCTGTACAGAAGGAGGAGATGGGTAAAGAGGCTTTTTCTACAAGGAAGGGGCATTACGGAAAGCCTGGAAGGGACTGCACTTACCGCTGGGGCTGGGCGGCTGCCGGAAGGAAGGTCAGCTGCCACGCGGTGTGACCTTAGATAAAAGGAGCGTAAGGACAGTTTGGTGGGCAAAGAGGTTGGTCCCAGACTCCAGTTTTGAGTTTCCCCTGCCCATTTGAGTGATCCCCAGCAAGGTGAGATATCTGCCTGATTTTTCTGTGCTAAAAATGGCTCCTCGTACTGCGTTCAAAATGAGCAGATGCTCAGCCCAGCTGGGTGGAGAATTGTACCATATATAGCGAGCAGGAAGACTCAAGAGGGCTCCAGGATGTTGCCTAGTAGCTTACGCAGCTTCCAGATCAGAGCAGCCCTAGGTGCCCACCAAGAAACGAATGAATTAAAAATAACAGTGGCGATACACTGTGGAGCATCAGTCAGGTGTTACGAAAAAGGCCAACTGGGCAGTGGTAGTGCACTCGGGAGGAGAGGCAGGCGCATCTCTTGAGTTTGAGGACAGCCTGGTGTGCAGAGTGAGTTCTAGGGTTACACGGAAAAAACTGTGACGAAAAGGGAAAAAAAATGATGTCATGTCACTTACAGAAAGATGGATGGCTGTCACGTAGGCCAGGCATAGAAGGAAAGGTGTGTTTTCAGATGTGTAGAACTTAGAAAAAAGTATAATCTCACATTTGAGAGACTGAAGCGGGACGACTGGGGAGCTGAATTTGAAATTAGCTTGGGATACAAACTGTGGAACCTTATCCCAAAAATATGATAAAGGGGGTGAGGGGAGATGAGCTAAGGATGGAAGTCAGTTATTGGGGACTGGGAAAGGCAAGCATGGTAATTTGTACTTAGTTTGTTCCAGGGTTTTGTTGTTGATTCAAATATCCCAGTGGCCAAACGGTTGCTACCTGCTGCTCTGAAGATGGCGCTGAATCCTCTTCAGAATGGTCACTTCTAGGAACCTCAAACCTGTCTTTTGCTCTGCCTTCTTCTATACTGTGGGGAGTTTGGGATTTGGTATGTTTTAAGTCAAGGTAACACTGTAGCCCAGGCTGGCCATGAACTCATGGCTATCCTCCTGCCTCAGCTTCTCTCTAGCTGCTGGGATTATGGGTTTGAGCCATTGTATGACCTGCACTCTGTCTCTTGTTTGCTTTTCTTTTAGAGACAATTTCACTATGTAGGTGGTTCAGGCTGGAATTACAGATGTGTACTACCATGGTCCAGCTGGTACAGATACTTTCTTCTCTCCCCTGCCCTCCCTCCCACAGCACCCCCCCCCCTTCACTTCTCCTTTTGAGACAGGATCTTCTTGTATAGCCCTGGCTGGCCTGGTATTGACTGAAGAAAAGCCCAAAAGAACTGACTCAAATTCCTCTAAAGGTCTTTCTCCCAAAACGTGTTTGAAGCTCTAGCATTCTGGAAGCCTCAACTGGACATCCTGAGAAAGAGATGTTATTAGTCACTGTAAGCATTTTCTCCTGTGTCCTCTCCAGGTGACCCCATCTCTGGTGTTCGCCATTACCATTGCCACAATCGGCTCTTTCCAGTTTGGCTACAACACTGGAGTCATCAATGCACCCGAGACAGTGAGTGTCAAGCACCTGAGTGAAAAGGAATGGGAACGTTATTCTTAAGTAGGACTGTGAATTTAAGATGCCTGGCTAAGATGGGATGTGTGTGTGTGTGTGGGAGGGGGGGATACTATTGGAAAGCCTAAGCTGAGCTACTTGCCCCTCATGCCCTGGCTTCTAGCTAAGGACGTGGGAAGTTGTGACTGGGTGGGGTGCACTGTTGAACATTTGTACTGCCACCTACTGGATGCTTAGGGTGCTTAGGAATTGTCTTTCTCAAAGCATGAGACTTTCCTCCCACATCTCCTGTCTTCTGAGGGAGGAAGCCACCCTGGTATTTGTCTATTCTTATCCAGATGTAATGGCCTGACCTCCTGCTGTGCATTTTCTCATACAGATCATAAAGGACTTTCTTAACTATACTTTGGAAGAGCGGTCAGAAGACCTACCAAGTGAGGGGTTGCTGACCACCCTCTGGGCCTTGTGTGTGGCCATCTTCTCCGTTGGTGGCATGATTGGCTCCTTTTCTGTTGGACTCTTTGTCAACCGCTTTGGCAGGTACTGATGGGACAACTGGGGACAAGAGGCCTGTCCTGGTTACACTGAAGACAAGCAAATTATTGGATCAGGGAAATGATGGGCCTTGCATGAAAACATGTTGGTTCATACTCCAGGAAAGCTAGTCCTACTGGCCTAGAATATGGCTGCCTGTGGAGGGCCACTATCCAGGGAAGGAAGTTCCTGCTGGCCTTTTTAGAGATCTGCTATGTGAGCCCTTGAACTCCTTTTAAGGTCAGAGTTTATTTTCCCCCCTGAAGCAGGGTCATTGGTTAACTTTGTCGACCAATGGCCTCAAACTCCAGCCATCCAGATGCCTCTGCTTCCCGGGGTGCTACATCAGCCAGCCAAATTACTGAGTATTTTTTGGGTTACCTTGGAAGTCTTCGTTATTTTATAAAAATGAATACTTTGTAAAAATCCTTGACTTGTAGAAAATGTGGGAAATGGCTAAGTAACTGATTCCCCCCCACAAAGAGAAAACTGAATAATAATAAAATATCTTAAGAGGATCATATACTTTCATAAATTGATTGAAAAGAAACCATTAATAAACTAGATACTCCACCAGCTGGGCATGGTGGCACAGGCACACAGTCCCAGCACTCTGGAGGCATAGGCAGGAGGATCATGGTTTGAGGCCAGCCCAGGATCTGCATGGTTGGAAGGTGAGACCCAACCTCCATGAGTTGACCTCTGACCTCCACAAATACTATGCCATACACTCCTTGTGGCATCTTGTTGAACACACATACACAAAATTTGTCCTTGGTTTTAAAAAAATTAGCTATTCTAGATATGCAAATTCAATTTAAGATAATTAGCAAAGCCGCTACTGATAATGCTTAATTTTTATTTTTATTTTTTTGAGGAGAGGTTTCTCTGTGTAACAGCTCTGGCTGTCATGCCTCAACTTAGAGTTCCACCTGCCTCTGCCTGTAGAGGAGAGGAGTAATTTTTTTGGTGACTCAAAACTTATTAATTTTTTCTTTCTTAATAGTAATTGTGCACCTTGACTGCACATTTAGGATCCCCTAAGGGGGCTTTTAGGAATCCCAGTGCTGTGACTTCAGCCAAGTAAGTGGGCCTCTGGAGATGGAAACCATGTATCAATACTTTTCTCCCTTTGTAATTCACTGGTCAATTCAAGTCACAGCTTCCCTGGGCATGGTAGTGCTCCGGAGGCCAAGACAGGTGGATCTGAGTTTCAGGCTAACCAAGGCTGCATAGTGAGAGCCTATCTCAAAAAGCCAGCGTCCCAGCCCCCTCGGCTGTTGAGGCTTTCCAGTGTTAATCTTCAGCTGTGCAGTGGCTTGGCCACTCATTTAGCATATAAAGCTTTAGTGTATTCCCTACCAGTTATCAGTACTAATTAGTCTAGTCCTCAACTAATTGACACAGAGCTGAGACTTGCCAGGAGTCCACCTCCATGGGGGTTCAGTGCCACAGGATGGATGTCTGAGATCAGCAAAGAAAGGAACACATGTTGATTTTCAAACTGATGACCCTGGCTAGCTCAAGCCTTCTTTATGTGAGTTCTAATACAGTCAAGCATGAGCAGTTTCTAATCATTTTCTTTTTAATCATTTTCCCCTTGACATTATTGACCTTACCCCAAACCATTGTAATGTAAGCCAAATGCTTATATCCAGCCAGCACGTCTTATTCATGCTATATGCCCTGGCCAGCAGCAAACATGTGGTTACAAAGTAAGATTTAAGCTCTGTGATTATTTAACAATACAAAATCAGCTGAGTGTATCATCATACATAGGATATTTTCAGGTATATACTAGTTTCTAAGTAATCTGTGCCACCTTTATTATGTAGATTAATCCTATTAACAACGTTATCAACATAATAATTAACTTTTGGGACTAAATTCCTACTTTTCCTAACAGTTTGTGTGTGTGCTTTTCTTTTAAGGGAATTAGAAGTTTTTGGTCCCTGTATTGATACTTTGGAGTGTTCATGTCCTGGTGCCAGAGAAATGTTTGACCTTTCATATCCTATATCTTATATATTCCCATAAGTTTTTAATGTCATCTTTTAAGAAATTGTTTTCCAAATTCTTAAGTTCTTTGGAGTATATTTATCTCTTGAATTGCACAAGCAAAAATCATTAACCTTAGTGGGTTCTCCCTGTTTATTCAGGATGACTGCAAAGGTAGCCGGGGCTGACCGGAGAAACTGGTTTCTATGACAAACCAGAGAAATTAATTTTTCTGTAAAAGCTTTTGTTCCCAGTAAACTCAGGCACAGCCATGACTAAAAAGCAAAACTAAATGAGTTCAGCATAGCTAGTTAGAGAGCCTGAAGCCCACGAGCTCCCTAGGATCAGCTCAGGGGTCTGCAGTATTGTATCCATAGGTCCTTGCCAAATGGATGGGATTCTCCAAAGGGCTTTGCTGTTAAGAACCTCCATTTGCAAAATATTTATGTGCCATTCCCAAGGGTGACAACATGGTTTCTGCCAGAGACTAGCTACCTTCTGAGAGTATTCTTTTTAGTGAAATGTTGCCCTACAAATCCTACCTTTATTACAATATCAATACTATGATTGATGGTGTTTCAACCTTTGTCAGGAAGCCCAATGACCTGAGTTCAGTCCTTGGAATCCACAAAGAGATGGAAGGAAAGAGAACCAATTACGTTCATTACCTTGTCCTCTGAGCCCCACATATGTGCTGCTGCATACTGGCACCAGGATACACATAAACACACTATAATACACTTTTTATTCTTAAAGAAAGAAGCCGTGGAGTATAAGTCAGTGGTGACGTGGTTCCTTCAAACACAGAAGCCCACAGCAACAAAGGGACAGATTTGTACCTACAAAAGCTACCAAAGAGCAAAGCCTTGAGGAAAGGAGAGACCGGAGCCTCTTTCATGGCTAACTACACTTTGTCTTTGATTTACCTTTGCAGGCGCAATTCAATGCTTATAGTCAACGTATTGGCCATCATTGGTGGCTGCCTTATGGGCTTCGCCAAGATAGCCGAGTCTGTGGAAATGCTCATCCTGGGTCGCTTGATTATTGGCATCTTCTGTGGACTGTGCACGGGCTTTGTGCCTATGTACATTGGAGAGGTGTCTCCCACTGCCCTTCGGGGTGCCTTTGGCACACTAAACCAGCTGGGCATCGTCATTGGGATTCTGGTGGCTCAGGTACCTTGCAGTTTTACATACTAAATGCATGCTAGCTCTATGCTCTGTGAATGATGTAAGTGAAGCACTTAGGATCTGGCATGTGTTCAATTACGTGTTATATGTCTGTTTTTCAGATACCTTTACTTTAGTTCATATGGTAGCTAATGATGCAGGCAGGGCCCACAAAAGAAAAGAAACAATTTGTTCTGTTTTCTATGTATAGCAAAAGGATGAGCCATCTTTTTTTTTTTTTTTTTTAATAGTGAATCTGTAGCCTGGGAAAGTATGATTGGGGTTCAGTGTTCTCTTGTCTGGCTTCTAGATCTTTGGTTTGGACTTTATCTTGGGCTCTGAAGAGCTGTGGCCGGGGCTGTTGGGCTTAACCATCATTCCGGCTATCCTGCAAAGCGCAGCCCTGCCTTTTTGCCCCGAAAGCCCAAGGTTCCTGCTCATTAACAAGAAGGAGGAAGATCGCGCTAAGGAAAGTGAGTACTCCTCATAGGCCACCAGGAGTTTGGTTTGTGAGTGACTCAGGGCAAGGGCATTGGGTGTTTTTGTCACCTCCCTTTCCTATTTCTCCCTGTGCATGAAGAGTTTTCTGATGGGAAGCTGTCGTCTTCCATGTTTCCTGACAGGAAACAACTTGTGGGGGGCGCACTGGCAGGGACATGGTATCTTTATTCCTTTTGCCACTTTCTCCCAGTCCTCCAGCGGTTGTGGGGCACCCAGGATGTGGCCCAGGAGATGCAGGAGATGAAGGATGAGAGTATACGAATGGCTCAGGAGAAGAAGGTGACGGTGCTGGAGCTCTTTAGGTCGCCTAACTACCACCAGCCACTCCTCATCTCCATCATCCTCCAGCTGTCTCAGCAGCTCTCCGGGATCAATGCTGTGAGTGTCTGCCTGGAGCCCAGGCGGCCCTGCAGTACCTTCCTGTAATCACCTGATCTTGTTGGCGGGATGGCATTAATGCCCAGGAGTGTGAGATGAGCTACCTCACACCAGTCCAAAGCATCCCAGACAGTTGAGGGCACAGAGTACAATGCCCTCTTCGCACGCAGGGCGTTCAGTATTGTACTGGGATGGCTCCCGGTTTACTCAAACCTCAAGGTGGGATTTTCCTAAGTCTACCCTGCCAAAAGTCTGCTCTGAAAATGTCCTGGACTTATTGTTAAAAAGTAAAGCCAACTGGGAATGGATGCACATACCTTTAATGGCCCCCCCCCCCCCGGTTCCTGGGGTGCAATTGATGATACAGTTTTTGTCTCGTAGGTATTCTATTACTCAACTGGAATCTTCAAGGATGCAGGTGTCCAGGAGCCAATCTACGCCACCATTGGAGCGGGCGTAGTTAATACCATCTTCACTGTAGTTTCTGTAAGTTGGGTAGTTTGAACAGGGCGTAGGAGACAAGACTCCTCCCTACAAGAGTTCAGATGTCCACATAGACTGCCTACCTTTCTTTGCACATTTAGTTAAGCTATTTTTTGTTTTTTAATTCCCCTGAGAAAAATCCTAGCAAAGATGGACTGAATGGGGAAGGGGTGTGTATATGGAAAGGACTGGGTCTCTGGGAATATAGAGTAAGGCAGTAGAATCCTTTACCCAGCATGTTCGTGCAATGGGAAATATCTTGTCTTCCAGCTGTTCCTGGTGGAGAGGGCTGGGAGGAGAACCCTGCACATGATAGGCCTGGGAGGCATGGCTATTTGCTCCGTCATGATGACGATTTCCCTGTTACTAAAGGTGAGCGCTCCTTAAGGGTGGACGGATGAGGTTATGGGAAGCTACAGTCACTGTGACAAGGATCGAGGTGATGTGATCCTCTGGCTCATCAGTAATGCCAAATTGGAGATGCCCAAAGGTGCACCTTCAGAGATTATTAAGTGGGTATCCCTGTATGCATGTAATACAGCTCTTAAGATGCACTAATGCTTAAGAAAGATCAACCAAGGATAACCTGGATTCCTAATCCTCTAATTATTTTCTATCATGTGGGTCTGGGACACTGGAGCCAGTCCTCAGGTTTGATGACAAACACCTTGACCCACTGAGCCATCTCGCGGGCACTGTCTGGTTTAATTCCTCCCGGGCATTGGTAGTAGTGCACACCTATGATCCCAATCTCAGCAAAGGCAGGAGGTCTTCCACAAGGTGTGGTGGCGCACTCAGGCAGAGGCGAGGCGGGTGGATCCCTAAATTTAAGGCCAATGTGGTCTGCAGATCCAGTCCCAGGACAGACAGGACTACACAGAGAAACAGTGTCTTGAAAAACAAAAAAGTAGAAGGAAAAAAATTAGCAAAAATCTTGCGATTCCATTTTAGATGTTGAACTGATCTTGATACAAAATGAGATGGGTGAGATGATGGAGTAGCTTGGATTCAGCATCACTAGGGTCTTTGACCACCAAGCCTCTTACAACAGGTCCAAAAATGGAAACTATGGCTTGCTGCATTAACTGGACCTGGCCTTTTCTTCTCTTGCAGGACCAGTACGATGCCATGAGCTTTGTCTGTATTGTGGCTATCTTGGTCTATGTGGCTTTCTTTGAGATTGGACCAGGCCCCATTCCCTGGTTTATTGTGGCTGAACTGTTTAGCCAAGGCCCCCGCCCAGCTGCCATGGCTGTGGCTGGCTGTTCTAACTGGACCTCCAACTTTTTGGTTGGAATGCTCTTCCCCTCGGCCGCAGTAAGTAAAATCAAACATAAATCTATCGCAAACCCATCTACTTAAGTCAGCACACTTCAGATGCTCCTTATCAGTAAATACTCCATGGAAGATTGTGTGTCAAAAACTTTAAACCATGTTTTCTTCAAAGAAACTGGAGAGGTGAGGGGATGAGCCAGGCATGGTGGTTCATGCTGCAACCCTAGCACTTGGGACACTGTGGCAGGAATTTGCTCTGCATTTGGGGCCAGCCTAGGCTACTATGAGGAAAAAACGGACACTTTAAGGACTTGAGGTGGTCCAAGCGTAGTTCTGCTTAGGATCAGAAGGACAAGGGACCAATCTTCCAGACCTCCTAGTGTCATATAGAAGTTATCATTTCAGCTAGCATTGATAATTAAGTGTTCCTAAAGGCTCTGTAGTCTGAAGGAACCCTAAAGGCTCTGTAGTCTGAAGGAACCCAGGGCTGATCTGTTGCATAAAGCATTTCCTAATCCCATGGCTCTTTCTAGAAGCCTGGATTTCAAACCTTATGGTCAAACGTCTTGACAAAAATCCTCAGAAGGGCCAGGTGTGGTGGCATAGTTTTTTTTTTTAATAATTATTATTATTTTATGTGTGGGTGTTTTACCTGTATGTGTGTCAGTGCACTGCTGCATGCCTGGCTTATAGGCGGTGCCTTATGGGTGTTGGGAATAACAGATCCTCAGCCAGTGAGACATCTAAACCTCTAAACCACTGAGACATCTCTCCAGCTGCAACACAAGCCTTTAATCCCAGCACTCAGGAGACAGAAGCAAGCATATCTCTTGGGTTCAAGGCCAGCCTGGTATACGGGGTCATATCCAGTCCAGCCAGAGCTGCAAAGTGAGGAGCCCTGTCTTAAAAATCAGAAACAAAACAAAATCCTCAGAAGGTGTTTGGAAGCAGCTAGTTTGAATGACTATTTAAAAAAAAAAAAAAAAAAAAAAAGATGCAAAGAATTTCAGAGAAACATAGTGGCATCTGAAGTGCCTTTGCTGTCCCATTCACTGTGGAAGAGTTGTATGTAGCTTAAGGCTAGATAGAAGTGAGAGCGTGAGCTGTCAATCAATGACCAGCCTTTTCCTGCCTCCTAGGCCTACTTGGGAGCCTACGTCTTTATCGTTTTTGCTGTCTTCCTCGCCATATTCTTAATCTTCACCTTCTTCAAAGTCCCTGAGACCAGAGGCAGGACTTTCGAGGACATTGCCAGGGCCTTCGAGGGGCAGGCTGGGAAAACCTCTGCTGTGGAGCTGAACAGCATGCAGCCTGTCAAGGAGACCCCTGCCAATGCCTGAGGTGAACCTCCTTCACCTCCCTCCAACATGGAAAGCATCCTCCTCCAAAGCGGGGAGACCTCATCAGGATGAACCAGGACTGCTTTTGAACGCTGCTGCTCGGTCCTTTCTCACCCCACACACTCCATGAACACTCAGCTGCACCCAATGCTGGGGTCAGTCGGATCGCCGATGGCTTGTTAAACTGTTACGTTTCTTGGAAATTTCTCTTGTGATCAGGAGAGATGGTAAAGCTACCCTCCCGTCAGGAGAGGGTGGCTGCAGTTCCCCTTAGGTTCTAGGATCCCCTCACCTGGAGAGCAGGAGTGGGGTGTAGCCCTGCCCCCCAACCTCAGCTTGCCATGAAACAAACATTCACACTCAGTGTTGGAGGCCATGGGGATTAAACGAGAGCCCTCATTCCTCACTCGATACAGCTCTGCACAGCTAAGTAACTTGAGTTTTATTTATTATATCTTCAGGTTTTATTGCATAAATATTTATTTTTTTAAGTGAATTTTACCAAATAATGAAAGAGTCAGGAAATTAGGTTGGAGGGAGGTGTTTTTAAAGAGAGGTTCTAGAGGAAAGAAGTTTTGTGCTGGAGAGGTGATGTGCAACATGAAGATCGGATGTTAATGGTGGCCTGTGAGTTGCCTCCATTCTAGACAAAGACTCTCTGAGGTTCCCTCAGAAGAGTTGAGTGCCTATAGAAGACTCACAGCTTTCTGTGGGCCATTAAGATTATAGTCTTTATGTAGTGTTACTTGAAACCTATACTTGTTACAAAGGTGGGCTTGGTAGTTAGTGATGGTGGTGGCCTTTTATTTTACGTGGGGTTCAGAGAAGGGGAGGGCTTACAGAATGCCTTTCTCCTTCCCCTGGGCCAAACACCTCCTTCCTTTCCTGATGAACTCACGTTTTCTTTTCCTTTGGTCACCCCTGCTACTCAACTGGTGAGCGAGCCATACACATGAGAAATTTAAATGCAGTAGTTCCCAATAGGCATTTATTTTAATTTTGTTTAAAAGGAGACTTTATGTGTTAATTTTGTTTTATTTTGGTT